>OZ024827.1:53114683-53628936 GCA_964016985.1 Anodontia alba | reverse complement strand
CGCGCACCCCGAGTCTGCTACAAATCTGCTTTCGGCGTTAAGAATTAAACGTAAAAGCTCTTTACAATATGTACCTGATACCCTCTCTTATCTAGATCTATGGTTGGTAGCTTAAATACATGAATACATGAAATGTCTATACAAAACACCACTTGATCGAAAAGGAATGAACAACGTCAGCTAATAAAACAGTGGACTACTCTCTACCGAGTAAATATTTTGAAATCTTTTTACAAGATGTATGTTCTATTATTGTTTTTTTTTTTTTTTTTTTTTTTTTTTTTGTTTTTATCTTATCCTTCAATACAGTTAATACCTGTTGCTTGGGAGAATACATGGTTTGACATTGCATTCAGGAATCTTATAGTCCTGCCAATGTTCTCTTTCATGTTATATGACAAATGCTTGGCTTGAAGTTTGGACTATTACTCAGTCGCTTTATCCTGACACTTGATGACTAACCAGCATTAGCTCTGTGTTGAGTGCCAAGCAAACGAATAGCTACTACTAGCTAATAGGCCTACAATTTTTCGATTATAGGGTCGTTGGTATTATTCAGCGGAGAATCAAACTAACTACACACAAATCGGAACCTCTACCACAATACTGTCAAATTATGATTGATAACAGAAAGGTGCATGTAGTAGAAGTAAGCATATATATGACTCTCTGGGCAAATTCAACAAAAGATAAATAGACGATATATTATTTGGGTTCTATTTTACAGAAAATAAGCTTTGCGGGTTTATGTAAATTGTCTCCTTAGGCATGAACTATCAAAGCTATTTTTCTGAAGAAAAAAAAAAAAAAAAAAAAAAATTCGTTCAAAATGTCGTCTGTTGAATGCTACGCGTTAAAGCATATATGGTTTAGAGGCATAACTGACAGAAAATACATGTTGCATCCGTATTTAAAGCAGATATTTATATTGTGCATTTTTTTCTTCCTTGATATATGTAGTATTAGTATGCTAAATTTCTGGGATATATGTAATGAAAATACTCTCAAAATGTTTGTTTTGTTTTTTCCTGTTTCATTCGGAACTATTTTTACTGGAACTTAAAAAGATGGAATTGTACCAAAATCTTTTATAAATATTTCCAACAAGCACTGACTCGGAATCCCATTTTTTTAGCTCACCTGAGCCGAAGGCTCAAGGTGAGCTTTTGTGATCACTCACCGTCCGTCGTCATCGTCGTCGTCGGCGGCGGCGTCGTCGTCGTCGTCGTCCGTCTGTCCGTCCGTCCGTTCACAATCTTTAAACAACTTCTCCTCCTAAACCACTGATTGGATTTTGACCAACCTTCACAGGAATGATCCTGGTTGGTCCTCTTTCAAAGTTGTTCATATGGTTCCGGTCCATTGCATATCTAGGTCACAGGCGCTAAAAATAGATTTTTTAACTAAAAACTTAAAAAATCTTCTTGTCCGAAACCACTGGACCGATTTCAATATAATTTTGCAGCAATTTTCCTTTGGTGATCCTCTACCAAGATTGTTCAAGCCATTTGGATTCGTGAAAAAACATGGCCGCCAGGGGGCGGGGCTTATTTTCCCTATATATCTACATAGAAAACTTTAAAAATCTTCTTGTCAGAAACCACTGGACCAATTTCAATATAAATTTGCAGAAATGTTCCTTTGGTGATCGTGTACCAAGATTGTTCAAGCCATTTGGATTCGTCAAAAAACATGGCCGCCAGGGGACGGGGCCTATTTTCCCTATATAATCTATATAAAAAACTTTCAAAATCTTCTTGTCAGAAACCACTGAACCGATTTCTATATAATTTTGCAGAAATGTTCCTTTGGTGATCCTTTACTAAGATTGTTCAAGCCATTTGGATTCGTCAAAAAAACATGGCTGCCAGGGGGCGGGGCTTATTTTCCCTATATATCTATATAGAAAACTTTTAAAATCTTCTTGTCAGAAACCACTGGATCGATTTCAATATAATTTTGCAGAAATGTTCCTTTGGTGATCCTCTACCAAGATCGTTCAAGCCATTTGGATTCGTCAAAAAACATGGCCGCCAGGGGGGGAGGGGCTTATTTTCCCTATATATCTATATAGAAAAGTTTAAAAATCTTCTTGTCAGAAACCAATGGACCAATTTCAATATAACTTGGCAGGAATGTTGATTTGGTGACCCTCTACCAAGATTTTTCAAGCTGTCATGATTCGTCAAAAAACACGGCCGCTAGGGGGTGGGGCATATTTTCCCTATATATCTAAAAAGAAAACTTTAAAAATCTTCTCGTAAGAAATCGTTGGCTCGAGTTCAATGTAACTTGACAGGAATATGCTTTGGTGACCCTCTACCAAGATTGTTCAAGCCGTCATGATTCGTCAAAAAACATGGCCGCTAGGGGGTGGGGCTTATTTTCCCTATATATCTATAAAGAAAACTTTATAAAATCTTCTTGTCAGAAACCACTGGGCCGTTTTCATTATAACTTGGTAGAAATCTTTCCTTGTTGACCCTCTACCAAGATTGTTCAAGTTATCATGATTCGTCAAAAAACATGGTCGCCAGGGGGAGGGGCTTATTTTCCCAATATATCTATATAGAAAAGTTTAAAAATCTTCTTGTCATAAACCAATGGACCGATTTCAATATAACTTGGCAGGAATGTTTCTTTGGTGACCCTCTACCAAGATTGTTTAAGCCATCATGATTCGTCAAAAAACATGGCCGCTAGTGGGCGGGGCATATTTTCCCTATATATCTATATAGAAAACTTTAAAAATCTTCTCATAAGAAACAGTTGGATTGAGTTCAATGTAACTTGACAGGAATGTTGCTTTGGCGATCTTCTACCAAGATTGCGCCCTCATGATACGTCAAAAAACATGGCCGTCAGGGGGCGGGGCTTATTTTCCGTATATATCTGTATAGAAAACTTCAAAATTCTTCTTGTCAGAAACCACCCGACTGATTTCAATATTACTTGGCAGGAATGTTGCTTTGGTGACCCTCTACCAAGATTGTTCAAGCAATCATGATTAGTCAAAAAACATGGTTGCTAGGGGTGGGGCTTATTTTCCCTATATATCTAAATAGAAAACTTTAAAAATCTTCTTGTCAGAAACCACTGAACCGATTTCAATATAACTTGTCAGGATTTTTCCTTTGGTGACCCTCTACCAAGTTTGTTCAAGCTGTCATGATTTGTCAAAAAACATGGCCGTTAGGGGGTGGGGCTTATTTTCCCCATATATCTATATAAGACATTTATAGACTGGACCAATTTCAATATAATGGCAAAATTGTTCCTTTGGTGACCCTCTTTCAATATTCAGTTCAAGCCATCATGATGCATGAAAAAAACATGGCCGCTGGGGTGCAGGGCTATAAAATTTATACAAAAATCTTAGAGCAGTGAACTTGGCTGAAACTTCAACAGTAAGTATGCAAAGCTGTTGAGCGATTGATTGTGTTGGGGTTTAACGACACGTCAACCCTTGAGGGTCATTTTGTGTCGTCTCCCAGAGAAAGGGAGAAAAGAGATAGAAGAGAGAGTAGAGGAGATGAAAGAGAGGGACAGGGAAGAAAGAGGAACAGGAATGAAAGTGAAGAAACAGAAGAAATAAAAACATTCCCCCTCTACCCTTACCCACTACAAGGATAGCAGGCCTTGCCCAACTGTAAGCCAATATCAGTTGGACGCCCCAGTGATGTAAGATATACAGCACCTTCGCACCACCCGACCACCCCCTCAGGTGAGCGATATAGGACCATCATGGTCCTCTTGTTTTTTTTGTTTTTTTTGTTGTTGCTGTTTTCATTTTGTCAACTCTCGTCACTCATATCCTAGTTCTCATATCCGCACGCGCTGCTCTTTCTGCCCTATAATTTTAGCATTTTCCGTTTTTGTTGGTTGCATTGATGGTTTGCATTGTTATGATTGTAATACATATGCCAAGTGATGGCGTCTGTCCAATTCAAGTCGTTAAGCAAGATGCAGATATTGCTGAAAACATTCATTTTAATGGGTAAATCGACCAAAATAGCACCAAACTCGGAACGATTGCCGCCATAATGAAAGAAATTCCTGGAACCGTAGCTATATTTTGACGTAAATTTTGGTGCTGGGTTGTATGGAATTTAATTCCACGCAGTATAGCATTCTCCGAGTTTTAAAATAACGCCCTCCTAGACGACAAAAGTCCCAGATTGTCGAAACCCACCTGAAATAGCCACCATTTTAGCTCGCGCTACTCATGTCCCTATTCGCGTCACTTATTTCTTTGCATAACAAGTGGCCATGAGTGACGAGATTACTGCCCGTTTACACTGCAATTCTATTTATTTATTTATTTTTTTTTTTTTTTCAACACTTTGATTGTCAAGTAGTGGATGACAATTTAGAAAGAAAGAAGTTATCACTTAAGAAAAAATTGCGTTGCCATGGAAACAAAACTGTTTCCTTTATTGAAATAATATGTGGTTTTGACTGATTTTAACTATGAAAGGTAAAGGTTTATTATTTGACTGGTTTAATGTGTCACTTATCAAGTATCTGTCTCTGTGTGAAAAGCAACATTCACATCATTTAGCTTTGTGTTGCCCTGTCAACAAAACACATACATTTATCCCATAACAAAGACGTATAAAAACATGTATTTTAGGTAGCGCGGTAGCTCAGTGGTGAGCGCACTGGCCTCTAGAGCTAACGGTACCGGGTTAGACCCCAGGCTTAGGCGAGGGAATTTTCGGTGTCTGAATATAGGAATCACCCATGGTTTTCCATGCATTAACATTTGCCGGGTCCCGACGAAGCTGTTAACATGAGGCTGCTAGGCCGAGTGTTCAAATATCTTCCGAGGTGAAAAACCATGGATGATCCCTATATTCAGACACCGAAAATCCTACATACTGATCCTAAACTATATGCCAAATATAGGAATCCAAGGTCAGGTGGTTCTCTAGACGTTTTCCCATTGTAATACAGGCGCCATATAAACTCTTCAAATGCGACGGCAAACTAACATGGCGGCTAGTTCAGAATGTTGTTTACAATGACGCCAGTTGCGCAATGACCCTCTGGATTCTAAAATTCAGGGCGATAACGTTACGTCGCTCAACGTAACGTAATTAAAGCAAGGCCCATCTTCAAACAGCACGTGAATTTCATGATTTAAACATGGGTTTTGTTGTTTGAACACGGATTCTGGTCCATTCAAGAATAACTTCAGCTATGTTCATAGGATTTTATGCAAGAATACGGTTTCCTTCATGTCATTTGCAGGCATGAAATGAAAACAGTGTGCCGTTCTTCGGATCGGGACGTTAACTGGAGGTCTCTGTGCTGGGAAATTCACACCAAGTGCAAGAACCATACGCTAATTCAGATTACTTGTAGGCCTTCATTCTGCAACCCGGGATGTACAATGTACACCGTCTGTGTCCTCCTTGGAAGTTTAGACGTGATGAAAGAAAGAAAGAAAGAATGAAAGGCAGTGTTTTACGCTATTGCCCGTAAAAATGTTGTTTTTGATTTCCGAAATATGATTTGGATCGTACTGAAGTTATGCTAACAGGTTAAACAATATCAAAATAAAGTAAAAGATGAAAAAAAATAAAGAAAAACAAAAGCTAAAAATGTTTGTTAAATAAATACACACACACACACACACACACACACACACACACACACACACACACACACACACACAAATGTCTCCAATGAGACTCAAACCCGACGGGTCTGTTCGTAGGAGGCCACTACACCACAGAGGACTGTATTAAGAACTGACCAAAATGAAAATACTTATTGGCTAGATTTTTCAATGCAGTTTGAAATAAGTGAATCATCTTCCCCGTCCCCTCCCCCCCTCCCCACACACAGTTTGAAATAAGTGAATCACCTCTCCCGTCCTCCCTTCCCTGCCTTCCTCACCCCAACACACACACACACGCACGCACACATACACACACAGAGAGAATATTCTTAATTTCGTGTACCATTACGTTTTAATTTTATGTACATTGTTCGTTCTTTCGGTTCACAGTTATCGTTGTTTACAAGACATCAGAAGGCATACGCTGCTCACCGTCTGAAACTGAAGGTCAATAAGGTCAATCTGCGACAGCGCTTGTATCCGATGTGTCACGGCGGTGCACAACTAAGCCGTGAGCCAGTGCACGTGATCTATTTATACGTGATCTATTTATAGGAGGAAAAGGCGGGTGTCCATAAGGACCTTTTCCTGCCCCTTTAACAAAAGTCTTCATTTTATGCTGATGCATTACCTATAATGCCCCATTTACTAAAACAGTATTGCTTTTGCCACGTAAGCCCTAGTTTTGGAGTAGCATGATCATGAAAGTGGGTGGGGTAATTCAGTATGAACTTGAGGTACCATATTTTAAACACCGTTTCTCTTTTAAAATATATCACATCCACGTTATACCTTCCTCTGTTTGTTAGACAGTAATATCCTATCTCACTAACCTCCCTTTAAAGAAAAATGTTACATCTGCAGCATCTCTACTGTGAAAATCTTCATGTTTGTTAATTTTGCATCTTGAAATTCAATAAAATCTAGTTTTACCCGGAACTGAATGATGAATTATTTTGAAACTTACCTGAATACAACTGGGATAGGGCAAAGAGATGACTAAGTTTTGGTGACCTTGACCTTATTTTCAAGGTCACATAGGATCTAGAATTGTCAAAAGAGCCCATTAGACTGTTTTTTTATGCTATTTACCAAAAGTTTTCAAAAAGTTACCAAAAGTTTTCATTCTCTCCTAATATATTGCTTATAATATCGTTTTAGCTCTCCTTAGCATGAAGTGCTCATTATGAGCTAAATTGTGATCGGTCAATGTCCGTCTTGCGACGTTTGTCGTGCATCGTGCTGCATCAACAATTTGCCATAAATGACATTTTCTCATTTTCATTTTCAGCACTGGACCAATTTCAGCCAAACATCACAGGAATATTGCCTATATAAATCTCTACGAAAATAGGTAAAACTGTTCCAATGAATATAATGGCCGCCAGAGCTAAAAATAGAAAAATATTGAAACCTTTTCTAAATATATGTCAACATGGAACATCTTCAAAAACAACAAAAATAAGTTTGAAAAACCATATGTAATGACTGGTTCACGAATGACAAAATTCTGCCTCATTTAATATATTGAAAACTTTTTAAAATATAAGTCACCATGGGGCATCTTCAAAAATAAGTTTGAAAAAACAATTGTAATGGTTGCTATGGCAACAACAATACACTACATGCTGTATTATAAAATTGTTTGTCTTTAATAGATTTCATGGCAGCAATCTGAGAACAATGTAATTAAAAGCATATCCACTTGATAGTTTAATAGTTGTTAAATATTGAAACACAAATTTATGAACGCAATCAACATGACAAAGAAATGTCTGTTGCCATGGCAACAAATATGTCGAATTTATTCCATAAAAGCACGTAGTTTTATTAAATATATTCTGTTTACACTGCAATTCTATTTTTTTCACCTCTTTGATTGTCAAGTATTGGATGACAATTGAGAAAGAAAAAAAATGAAAAAATTGCGTTGCCATGGAAACAAAAATGTTTCCTTTATTGAAATAATATGTGGTTTTGATTTTTAACTATGACAGGTAAAGTGTTTATTATTTCACTGGTTTTATGTGTTACTTATCAAATATCTGACTGTGCGTGAAAAGCAACATTCAGATCGCTTAGCTTTGTATTGCCCTGTCAACAAAACACATACACTTATCCCGTAACAAAGACGTATAAAACACGTATTTTTGGTAGCGCGGTATCTCAGTGATGAGCGCACTGGCCTCTAGAGGTACCGGGATAGACCCCAGGCTTAGGCGAGGGAATTTTCGGTGTCCGAACACTCTTTCCATCATGTCATTTGCAGGCATGAAATAACAACAGTGTGCCATCCTTCAGACGTGACGTTTACTGGAGGTCCCCTGTGCAGGGAAAGTCACACCATGTGCAGGTTAAAGAACCATACGGTAATTCAAACTGGTTAATTAGGCCTTCATCATGCAACCCGGGGTGTACAATGTACACCTTCTGTGTCTTCCTAGGGAGTTTAGACGTAAAGAAAGAAAGAAAGGCCATTGCCCATAAGAATATGTTGTTTTTGATTTTCCTTAATATGATTTGGATCGTACTGAAGTACTGCTTTTGCTAACAGGTTAAACAATATCAAAATAAAAGAAATAAAGGGAAACAACAGCTAAAAATGTTTATTAAATTAAAAAAAAAACAAACACACAAATACACAGAGGTCACCAATGAGAGTCAAACCCGAGTCCGCTCGTAGGAGAGGCCACTACACCACAGAGGACAATATTAAGAACTGACCAAAATGAGAATACTTATTAGCTAGATTTCTAGATTTTTCAATGCAGTGAATTCCTCGTCCCCTCACCCCCCCCCACCCCAACATACAGTTTGAAATAAGTGAATCACATTTCCCGTCACCTTCCCCCTCCCCCCCCCCCCCCCCACACACACACACACATACACACACACACACACACAAAGAATATTCTTAAGTTCCTGTGCCATTACGTTTTAATTTTATGTACATTGTTCCTTCTTTCGGTTCACTGCTTCGTTGTTTACAGACATCAGAAGGAATAAGCTGCTCACCGTCTGCATCGCAGTAATGTTCTTGGATGAAAGATTTATTTCCCAATAACTTGAAGGTCAGTAAGGTCAATCTGCGGCAGCGCTTGTATCCGAGATGTCACGGCGGTGCACAGCTAAGCCGGGAGCCAGTGCACGTGATCTTATTATACGTGAGCTATTTTTGGTGGAAAATTCGAGAAAGATATTCAGCTACTTCCGTAGATTTTGAAAAAAAGTATTGTTTTTAAATAAAAAAAAAAAAATAAAAATGTTTGCACAAAATTCCATAAATCTCAAATCGAAATTATCGATGAGGGCATTATGGTGACGAATTAGTGTTGAAACCCCGCTGATAATCTGTACCGTTATCTCGAGTAATATAGATGTGTGTGTGTGTGTGTGTGTGTGTGTGTGTGTGTGTGTGTGTGTGTGTGTGTGTGTGTGTGTGTGTGTGTGTGTGTTTTATGGCTGTGATATCGTGTACATCTAAGTTAGAAGTAGAAGCTAGAAGTAAGAAGTTAGAATTCCCTATCCGGCTTTCGTAATTTACTGCTAGACGAATGAATTTCAGAAGACAATTATTTTTAAACAGGTTTTTGACATGGTTGTGTTTGTTTATATACGTACCTTCCAAGGACATTTAACACGTTAAACCCGGACAAAATGGTTTATCCTTCAAACATGAGGTCAATGCAATTTTTTGAAAGAATGACCGTGAATGGTGGCATGTGGAGTCCAGTTGGATCACAGATGATTTTTTTTCAAAGAAAACAGGGAAATACTAATTGAAATAGCTACTCGGAAATTATAAAAAAAATCTATGAAATGTGTGTACTAATTATGTTAAAACCTGCTGGGTCACCTAATAACTTAAACAAAAATGTACAAAAATATAGGCTTGCGGTCCAGATCTACCCACGTATATACAAATGAGAGATAAACAAACTAAACCTAAGCCTTTTAGGCATTTTGACTAATTTGTGCCATTTTGACCTCCACTTGCTGCACAACTCCAAATGAGAAATATTATGATCTTATACTTTACATAAGCCGCAACTATTCAGCCGCATGGCTTCTTTTTGTGCAACAAATAACTTCAACTAAGAATTGTTGCATTTTCATATCAATACTATGGAAGCGTCCTAGTGCCAGGTGAAAAATATATTTAAGTCCTACGTAGGAGATAATAAGTCCTACGTAGGCGTTAGTAATTCCTACGTATGAGATAATATGTCCTACGTAGGAGATAGTAACTCCTACGTAGGAGGTAATAAGTCCTACGTAAGAGATAGTAAGTCCTACGTAGGAGTTAGTAACTCCTACGTAGGAGATAATAAGTCCTACGTAGGAGATAGTAACTCCTACGTAGGGGATACTAAGTCCTACGTAGGAGTTAGTAACCCCTACGTAGGAGATAAGTAACTCCTACGTAGGAGATAATAAGTCCTACGTAGGAGATAATAAGTCCTACGTAGGTGTTAGTAACTGCTACGTAGGAGATAATAAGTCCTACGTAGGAGATAGTAACTCCTACGTAGGAGATAGTAAGTCCTACGTAGGAGTTAGTAACTCCTACGTAGGAGATAATAAGTCCTACGTAGGAAATAGTATTTAGTTATAGATAATTCAATACGATATTGAAATGAAGATCAGTAGTTTTACCTAAGAAAACAAAACATATTGTTTAATTAAAAAAAAGTAATATATTTAGTGAATGATAATTCAGGAAGACCAACAAGTTGTCGTCTGCTGAATTAGCCCAGAGAGTGGTAAAGGTTAAGGGATCAAATATCCACGCCCCCCCCCCCCCCCTCCCACCCCCAGCACACACATGAAAGGATTTGACATTTCATGCAAAGTGTCTCTGTTGGAAACAATTTGCATGAAATGTCAAATCCTATTTTCTGGGTAAAATAAGACAAATATCACCAATTTATCGTCTGCTGAATTAGCCCAGAGAGTGGTAAAGGTTAAGGGTTAAACTATCTTATCCCAAATATTATTTTGCCAGGTCGTGCAAACTGTCTCTATTGGAGACAATTTGCATGATATGTCAAAGCCTATTTTTTGGGAAAATTAAGAGTATCATCAGTTTGTCCTTGATGCATAAATGTTGCCTTACAATCATTTTTCAGTTAATCAATCAAACTTAAACTTTTTTATTGATCTGACAGATTAAAAAATTGCAATGACCTGTCTCAGATACAGGACACTTGTGTCAGATTATGAAAAAGGGAGATTGTGTATTATGCCACCACGAAATACCCAGATCAGACAGCACATCTGCACATTCTGATCAGGATTTTCACTACTTATCAATGTATTCTACAGTAACCTGTACACAATTAAAGATGCCGATTTGTCAGCTCGGATTCTTAGATCATTGCCGTAATGGTCCTTTTCAAATGTTGATGTTCCTTTGATGTTTTAGCTGCATGGGTTATAGATCAAACTATAACCTTGTCCAGTGGCCTGAGGCTTCTGGTTCTCAGCTGTATTATGTCAAGTAGATAAATGAAACCAGGAGGTACAGGTCTCTGGAGAAGGTTGTATTTAACCGGTTCACACTTCATGGAAATACTGTCTCTATGTGACTCAGCTGCCTGGCAGCGTTAAAAATGTAGATACAGATATTGGAAATATACAATTGATGTTATTAAACGTGTGTTATAAATGTTTGAACAACCTTTTTAATATAAAACAATGTACTAATAAAAGTAAAAATACAATGTCTTGTGGATATTTTGTAGCACTTTGAGGTGTCTACAAGTAAAATAAGAAACAATGATGGTTGAGTCTTTTCAAATAAAAATGGACTTTATGAATTATGCGACCACTATAGATCCAGATTAGTCTGTACGTCCGCTTTATGATCAGAGTCTACACTGCACGCGAATAGAGCTTACACATTCTATCAGCGAAAAAAATGTATGCACATGCTGATCTGGAACTAAAATTGTTGCACATATTATTAAATCCTGTTTTTATTATTTTGAGAGACTCTTGTTATTTCTGTGTTGGGTAGTTAGTAAATATGGATAAAATGTCGTTTCCTTGGGTTATTACTGTTACTACCCTATGTTTCTAGACAGAGAGGCCTGTGCTTACAGTGTAGACCCAGATCAGATGTCACGTAACACATTGTGTAATCAGGGTCTACACGGTTCTACCCTAGCCAGCAATGTTTAGACAAATCAGTGGGTACTATAATGCCCTAGTAAAAAATATAGGGCAAGTGTGGTAAAGGGTCGTTTGTTTTTGAACCAAGTACCTTTGCTTTAGGCCAATGTTTGAAAAGGTGTGAACAATTTATTGAATCTGACAGATGGTGGTTAGAGAAGACAGTGATTTACAGTATTTAACCTAAGTATTCTGATAGACACGCCTTAACAAACAGCAGTCGCGGCCCCTGATCAGACATTACATTACAATGCATTAAGGTCTGCACACTGTTTATCACTCAAAGAAAGAAAAACAAATAAAAAAAAAAAAAAAAAAAAAAAACAACACGTATAAGCCATGTCAACAGGTAGTAACACGGACTTAATCAAATTTCAGTATGATAGAGATTTCAGGTGTTTAATAATTAGCAATATTATACCCCTATGTACACATGCAGCAAAAACTGTTAAAGCACCACGAAACTCTTTTAAAAACAAAACGTTTTGAACATGACCAACGTAATATTTATTCTTCGGAGTTCAAATGTACAGTTAAATCACTGATGCAATTACTAATTATTTGAATAAATAAATATAAATAGATAAATAAATAAATAAATAATAATCAATTGAATAGATATATTTTATGGAATGAGGTATGACCAACATAAGGTTGTTCTTCTCCGCATTGTAATGCGGTTACTAACACCTTTGTAGGAGAAAGTAAGTTCTACGTAGGACTTAATATCTCCTACGTAGGTGTTAGTAATTCTTACGTAGGACTTATTATCTCCTACGTAGGAGTTACTAACTCCTACGTAGGACTTATTATCTCCTACGTAGGAGTTACTAACTCCTACGTAGGTGTTAGTAACTCCTACGTAGGACTTATTATCTCCTACGTAGGAGTTACTAACTCCTACGTAGGAATTATTATCTCCTACATGGGTGTTAGTTACTCCTACGTAGGACTTATTATCTCCTACGTAGGAGTTACTAACTCCTACGTAGGTGTTAGTAACTCCTACGTAGGACTTATTATCTCCTACGTAGGAGTTACTAACTCCTACGTAGGACTTATTATCTCCTACGTAGGTGTTAGTAACTCCTACGTAGGACTTATTATCTCCTACGTAGGAGTTACTATCTCCTACGTAGGACTTATTATCTCCTACGTAGGAGTTACTAACTCCTACGTAGGTGTTAGTAACTCCTACGTAGGACTTATTATCTCCTACGTAGGAGTTAGTAACTCCTACGTAGGACTTATCTCCTACGTAGGAGTTACTATGTCCTACGTAGGACTTAAATATTTTTTTCACCTGGCACTAGGACGCTTCCATACAATACACATTAGCATAACTGAAGTAAAAGACCTCCGTTGACAAAGACACCATTGTACAAAAATATAGGAAGCCGCTCCTCACGACATATACACAATTCATTTTATGTCTTTATATCTCGTTCCCACTATAGTCCTACCCATAATGACAAAAAACCTGCTACTTTGTAGCAGCTCGAATCTTTCTGAGCTGAAGAATGGGATCAGACAGCTTCATGAGAGACAAGCAATTATGAGGTCCAAAACAAACAGAAATACCCACAAGTTAATAAAGTGGGAGTGTATCATATTTCATACCACATTTACATGCAGCTACTTACCTAACGCTCAACACTCTGGGTAACGGTTTCAGCAGACGACATTTTGAAATATTATTTTCTTATTTTTCCGAGTAAACAGGAATTGACATTTCATGCATATTGACCCCATGAAAAATAAGAAAAAAAAACAATAACAAAAAAACAACATATCATCAAAATAAGAAAAAAAAAAAAAAACATAAATTTTTCGTCTGCTGAATTAGCCAAGAAAGTGGTTAAGGTTAATGTAAAATGTTGAAATGTTTATCAGTTTGTTTTTTCGCAGGAGAAAAAGTTTTGATGATCTTGATTATTTTTTCCAGAAGTAATTAAATTAATCAGTCTGCAAAGTATGTGCACAAGCAGTCTAGTTAAGTTCATATAATCAATATACAATGGGGTTTGAAAATCACATTCATTTAATGAATTGTTTAGAATTATGTGAAAAACAGTTCACAGGAAACCCACTTATGATATGCGATCATCGAAATTCTGCTGAGCCTGCACATTACCTCAGTCTGCTCATTGTTTAGTTAATTTTGCTGTCTATAATCCAATAGAAGGCTCATATGAATGTTGTGATTATACGTATAGTTTTTGTCTTTCTGTCCTTCTGTCCTTCTGTTAATCCTTTCCTATGATAGTTCGTCCGTTAATTCGTGCGTGGAGTACACGCTAGAGAACCACTGTACTCGAAATTCGCAGTAGTCGTGGGTTGGCTGCAGTCGACGAGGGCAGAAAAAAAATACATTTTTTGTTTACCTGGATCCTATAAACGAGTAAGTTCTTTACAAGTATTTATTTTCACGATGGTGTTTTCATTTGGAATTATCAGTCAAATAATTTTGTGCATTCTGGCTCAATTGGAGCCTTCAAAATCTAAAACTAGCTGAGTACCAGCCAATTTCAGGCGAACCGGTGGAATTTTATGTGTCCGAAATGTGTTAATACACAAAATTTTGCTCTATTGAAGTCAATAATTAATATTTTATGGTCTCAAACATTGCAGAATACGAACAAGAGAAGAAATAGAAAGTTTTACACATTTCTATTTATTGCTAGCCAAGTTATACGCAATTTTGTCGCTGTACGCCAAATTTCAGTAGTCGCGGGCACTGTACCAGTAGTCGGGTGTCTAAATATGTGATCTGTACCCAGCCGTCAAGTAATGACTGGACGCAGTCGATGTGAGCACGAACGGATATATAGGACTCATCGAAACTCTAGAAGGATATAGATAGATTAGGATGTTCGGCTAGAAAATGGGGTGTGAGATTTGAACCAGTTAAATGGAATATAATGCAGATAACTAGGAAGAGAACAAACTAAAATTGGGGCTTCTTACACTTTAGAGGTTATGGTCCTCGGTAATGTGTATTCCATTAAATACCTATGAGTAACAATCATACATGACTTGAGATGCAATACACATATTTGCAGCATGTGTACTAAGGCAAATAGAACACTTGGTTTCCTAAGACGAAAGCTTTATCAATGTCCTCAGGATGTAAAAGAGGCAGCATATAAAGGACTTGTTTGCCCGTTTTTTGGAATATGGCAGTTGTGTTTTGGGATCCCCAAGGTAGGACTCATCAAGAAGAAATCGAAAAAGTTCAGAACACGGCTGCTAGATTTGTAATTAGGCGCAGTAGAAATCATCATTAATTGACTTTTGATACCCCCGCTACAAGAACTGACATTTACAAGGCCTCATTCTTCCCTCAAACAATTAAAAATTGGAATGCCCTTCCAGATTTGATTATTCCTCCGCTAAAGGTCCAGGGTCCAGAGATTGGCGCGGCTAGGCTTACCTCTTTTGTTAGATCTAGGGATAAATTTTCCATATCACAGGTCCTGGTGAATGATGTCATAGACGTGTCCCCAGTAAAAATTCTGATTCTGATTTTATTAGCATTGCTTCCATTAAGAAAGCACATTCTCCCTCAAGTTCAAAGCTTTATGACGCTCGTGTTACAAATACTGCACGTAACACAATCTGAAACAATATAGTTTGTTTGTTTGTGTTGAGGTTTTACGGCCCAGTCAACCCAGTGGGGTCATGTCGAGCGCGATCAGTTTACCTAACCACACGTTTACTGGGCAGGCTTAGTCCTCTAAGCGGTTAACCAGTATTGTGCACATTCTTTCGCCAGAAACTGATATCTGCCCTTCTTGAATCAGCGGAAGGGAGAGAATGACCGTAGAAAATATTTCATGATCAATCTCCACGAAAGAATGTTGCCGTCCTCGGCGGGGGTTTAACCCGCGACCTCCTGGTCTCCAGTCGGACGGCGCATCCAGCTGAGCCACCGAGGCCGGCGAAACAATATAGTGCAAGCCAAATATAGTAGACGAGTTTCAGATCATTCGCAATTTTTTTTTTTTTTTTTTAATTTGGGTTTTACGGCCCTTTCAAGAATATTTCACTTATATCGAGCCGATCATTCATCAAAGGTGGGCGAAAACCGGGCGAAAACCGGAGAACTCGGGGAAAAACCACCTGACCATCCGTAAGCAGAACTTGGCTTTCCCACATGTGACCCGAGCGGGGCTCGAACCACAGCGGTGAGAAGCCTAATGGATTAAGAGTCAACTCTCCTATCCACTAGGCTAAGGGGCACTGATCATTCACAAAACGCATTTAATACCGTCACCATTCCCTCCTGCTAAAACACATAAAGAGGCCAAAGAAAATTTCAGAACAACATAATTTGCCTGACATTATAAGGGCATTAACGTTTGTCGACATGCGCGCGCACGCACGCACGCACGCACACACACACACTCACACACAGAGAGAGGACTGTATCATTTTCGACAATAAGACTGTACTGGGTAAAATTATTCATCAACTCATGTTATGTCATTTTTCATCTGAGCCTTTGCTCGAATGCCGAATGAGTTGAGTCTCACAACTACAAAATCAATAGAACATGTTTTTGAAAAAAAAACAACAAAAAAAAACAAGGAGTTTGTAAAACACCCAGTCCCAAAATTATGCTTGCTCGTAAAAAATTTATGAAGCAGACAATGGCCGAAATGACACACATTAACCGGGAAGATCAAACTGTTTTGTTAAAATCAAAATTTTATATAAATGTTCGTGTACCTTCATAGTTGAACAAAAATCGTTTCCTTATCAGACAAATGGTATTAACAAGAGTAAATAATTCATTGGAAGTTAAAACTTGGAGGATAGCATGTTAAAATAAACTAACTTCCATATCAGTCAGATTATATCAATCAAATTTTCGAATCACTCAGGGCGTTCTGTCTCGATTTTGGTATGAAAGCAAATGCAGTATAGAAACACGCGGCTTATGGGTACAGTTCTCTTTTGTCCAAACTCGACAAATGCGTACAGTGACGCCCCGATCACTGGGCCAGTGCACGCGACATGTATTACTGTGCGTACAGTATGAAAACCTCGAATACCTTCCAAAATGCATTACCTGCAAGTTTCGAACTTTTGCACATTATAAGTACCGATTTTTCCAATTTTTCTAAAGTAAAAATAAATTCCAGAACATTTCCATAAATGAACAAAACCTGCTTTTTACCCCTTTGTTTCCTAAAATACAAGCACATGCTTGCATAATTCGGGCGCTGCAACGGCTATCGCTTAACTCACATGTCCGTTGTTAAACAAATATGAGGCTGGATATATATGTGACAATAATCAGTGAAGAATACTTCCCAAAGTAAAATATTTAAGAGTACAAACATTGTTTTAATATCCCGGTAAACAAAAAATGTCCAGTTTCTGCACTCGTCGACTGCAGCCAACCCGCGTCTACTGCGAATTTCGGGTACAGTGGTTCTCTAGCGTGGAGTAGCTCGAGATTTTTCAGAGCTCATAACTCACAGCAGCATATTTTGCTTTCTGTTTTACCAGTTGTGATTAAGAATGGCATCGGGACGGGTTGTAAAAGTGCTTTAATCCCCACGCACCCCACCCCCACCCCCACCACCAACCTCCACCCTATGGTGGTTTATTCTACTGACCGTTCTAAGGCGGTGGTCCCGGTGTTAGTCTTACTTTTTGTTGCTTTGTGGTTTATTCTACGCGACCATTTGTTTTAAGTTTTGCCTTAAGATATTTTGTTTTTGTGCTTTATAGTCCTTATAGCATTGCGATTACCTCGCTTGGGGAAAAGAGTGCTAATCTTAGTGCTCTTCGTCCATTTGTTCGACTTGCGCTTGTTTTGTTTTGTCTGTTTCTTCTAGGTGTCTGGGAAGGGCTGCGGCTTGTGATTGTGGCACTCCCTGGACTTTTCCTTTACTTTTTTTCAATGTCTTATGATAGATTAAGTTCATATTTGGTATGACGAGAGACAAACAAGATAAATACGAAAACTTACACCCAATCTATTATCATATTCTGGGAAACGTATAGTGGACCTGCATTTGTTCCCAAAGATGTAAAAATGTCATTCCAATGAATTTAATGTTGTTAAGAATCCTTTGACGCAGCTCAATGATATATAAGAAAGGATTTGTTTTATTTCCTGATAAAACTTATGTTTCAGATATATCTTAAAATTGCCTCAGTGAGGCGATTCTAACAAAAATCAAAAGCGTATGTTTCTTGGAGTATTTTATACAACAGTCTTGAATACTTTCTGATTGTCACCTCTTGAGCGAAAGCCTCGTGCTAGTCAAATTAGCATTAACACGAATTTATTTTGTCGTTGTATCGAGTGTTGGTATAAAGAGGATTGACAATAATTACAAGTCGATCATGGTCAGGCAGTGAAGTCCCCGAAGCAGTAAGAGTGTGGGATAACGTGATAGACATTAGTCCAAAATTATATTCAGTTTCATCCCCCGCCCATTACGTGACCTCAAGGTGAAGATCATGGACTTAATTTTTTTTTATGTAACTGTTGGCTGAGTTTAGTTCATATATAATCTGATGATAGATACTGGTCCAATTTGTATGAAGTACCATTACCATACCCGCCATGTGACCTCAAGTCAAAGTTACAAACTAAGAATTTTCATGTTTTAGTTTTGAGTTAAACTTTTCGGAACATAATGTTTCCAACTCATTGAATGGATTTTATTAATATAACGTATGATAATAACTATTGGTCTCAAAATTTACGCAGGACCATCCATATACCTGCCTCCAAGGTCAAAGTCACAGACCTAGAATTTTTATGTTTATGTTTTGCATTAAAGTTTATTGGTCACATCATTTGCGGACCGTGGGATGGATTTTGTTCATATGTTGTATGATGAAAAATATTAGTCCAAACTTTAATGCAGTTTTATACTCATCCCTCTACGTGTCTCAAGGTCATGACTTAGAATTTTTAGGTTTAAGTTTTGTGTTAAAGCTTTTAGGATCACATTATTTCAACAACTTTTAGGTAGTATCATCCCCACCGCTACATGACCTCAAGGTCAAAGTCACATACTTGGAGTTTTTATGTTCAAGTTTTGTGTTAACATTTTAGGACCACAATATTTCATATCCATTGGATGGCTTTTGTTCATTTATGACATGATAATAGATATTGGTCCAAAATTTTACGCAGTGCCATCTCCACCAACCTATCTGACCTCAAGGTGTAGGTCACATGCCCCTTGGACATATTTATTCATATATAGATCTAGTGTGATGATGGATACTGGTCCAAAACTTTACTAAGTTTAAAGTTCTATACTAAAGCTTTTAGGTCCTCAGTATTTATAAAATCCCTGCGAATGATTTGATTTATATCTGGTATGAAGATATATAATGGTCCAAATTATGCAGCATCATCTTGAAAAGCGGACACTTTGTCTAGTTTCATTTACTGGATGCACAGGCTGCTCTGTCCTGACTGGAAAGTAGTGTGTATGTTTAATCCTTAATGTGCTTTAATAGCAAAGCATACACAATTCACTTAAGCATCTCTTCTGAAACTGTTGGGTCAATTTACTAAAATCTCACTGAACGCATTCTCTCATTACTTTCTTTTATATTCCTTTAAAAATTTGAGCCAAACTCTGGTTGCCATAGCCACGGAATCAAAATAAATAACAATCTTCTCCTCAGAATCGTCTCAAAGGATTTCAGTATTATTTTACAGGGATGCTGTTTGAGCGACAAATACATACATTTACCACTATGGAAGCTGAGGTTTTTTTGTTGTTGTTTTTTGTTTTTTGTTTTTGTTTTTTTTTTTTTTGTTTTGTTTTTTAGACTAGGGAACCTCCAAATATTTGTTAGAAATATATCAAGCCCATTAGTAATACTGTTTTTAATTTCAATAAACTTGTTCAGATATTGACATTCATAATAACACCCCTGACATATGAGATTGTAAAGCCTAAATGTTTAATTATTCTGGAGCTGGACATGTCATTATTCGACGTAGTCGTTTAAGCTCATCGTCGAGCAGCTGTATGAAATCACGAATATGCCATACAATCGAAAAAAATCTGCACAACGACCTTTTCTGTTATTACCGTAAAAGGGCTCGCCATCTTAGTCATTGTACATTATACTTTGAAAAGTGTTTTCAAGATCACGGTAAAACTGCGAGGTTAGGACAGGAAAATACTAAAAAATAAAAACAGGATACTTATAATTCTTTTCGAACGATACTGTACTCTTTGTTCTTCCATACGCACATTATTGAGTTATGTTTATTTTTAGCTGAAGAAAAATGTAACTGCTTAGCAATATATAATTAGTTTCGGGCGGCACTGAAATAGCCCCCATAGCTCAGTCGGGAGATGGTTCGCCTACCACGCGGAAGGTTGCGGGTTCGAAACCCAGGATTTTTTTTTTTTTTTTTTTTTTTTTTATGAATCTGTCCGGTTCCCTTTTTTCATTGTTATAAATATGTAAATATACTAACGTTCCTACGTCGTGTATCTGTTTTTTACAGATATTACTTGTAGGAAATCTTAAAATCATTTCAGATTTAAGAATTCAGAAAATAGTTTCTAAGGACCCGAAATACAGATGTACTGATCGTATAGACTTTAATAAATGAAGCGAAGAAACAGCTTCTGCATTGAACAATTTTGTCAATCCATGGTGTAAATGAGAGCATGTGAAGCATGCTGCTTTGAAGGAATGGAAATTAAATATTTTTAATTTTATCGATAAAAGTATCAAAATTTATTCCCAAAAACAATAATCTATCGAACATATTCCTCTCTGGCCAGTCACACTAAAAAGGGAGGACAGAATTTTGTAAGAGCAATTTCATACATGTATTTTCTCTCTGACAAAATCTAAACTATGCTTAATTTCAAACTTATGTTTAAATCTTGCATACATAAGCAGTCTGATGAATTATTATTTTCTTGGGCATGGCATTTTCATCTAGTTTCAATAACTTGAATCAGTGCTTCATCATTCCAATTTTCTTGGTAATTACAAAAGGAACTCTTCCTATTTCTCAATACAGACCTGTTAAGTTGGTAATTTTCTGACATGAAGAATCCAACGACAAAATTTTGTATGAACTATTTCAATATCTTTTGCTTCAACTGCACCAATAATTTCAGTACTGTAGTTTAAGACGGAGCCTGCCAGAGTCAAATAAGCTATGTATTTCAGGGAGTGGTCATTCGGTTTGGCTAAAAAATGAAAACAAGTTATGTAAAGCATAAGATTATGCTCTGCGATTCCTTTTTGTGTAGGAAACACATTTCCATTCTTAATGAAGTGAATACATAAATGTTGATATAATCGTCCCCCGACGTTAGTCGAAGGGGACTATTAAAATGGATTCGTCCGTCCGTCTGTCCATCCGTCCATCCGCCCTTCTATCCGTCCGTAGACGCAATGAGATGAGTAGTTTGTGGACACAACTCCTCTTACAGTTTTTAACCGATCTTTTTGAAACTTTGCAGGTGTTTTTTTTTTTTTTTTTTTTTTTTTTTTTTGCCTTGATCTGAAGATGTGCATCTGGTTTTGGGGTTATCCTCCCGTTATTTTTTATTAACTTTTTTTTCCACTTTTTCGACTTAGTTTTTTTTTTCAGGTCAGATTACTATTAGAATAGATACATTGTGGGCGCACCTTCTCCTAGAGTTTTCCACCGATCATTTTGAAACTATGCATACTTGTTTAACATGGTCTGTAGATCGTTTTTCTACTTTTTCTACTTAGTTTGTTTCCAGGTTCGATTACTATTAGAATAGATACCGTGTGGGCGCAACTCCTCATAGAGTTTTCCACTGATCATTTTGAAACTGTGAATTTTTCTTCTACATGGTCTGTAGATGTGCATGTGTTTTTAGGGTTATCTTCCCATTATTTTTTATCAACGTTCTACTTTTTCGACTTTTTTTCCAGGTTCGATTAGTATTATAATAGATACCTTGTAGGCGCAACCTCCTAGAGTTTTCCACTGATCATTTTGAAACTATGCATACCTGTTCTACATAGTCTGAAAATGTGCATGTGGGTTTTGGGATGACACTTGTATTATTTTTTATCAACTTTTTTCCAATTGTTTCGACTTAGTTTTTTCCAGGTCCGATGAGTATTAGAATAGATATCTTGTGGGCGCATCTCTTCCTAAATTTTTCCAATGATCTTTTAGAAACTATGCATACTTCTTTTACATGGTCTGAAGATGTGCATGTGGTTTATGGGTTATCCTGCCGTTATCTTTTTTCAACTCTTTGCTTTTTTTTTTTTTTTCAACATTTTTTTTTTTTTTTTTTTTTAGTTGTGGCACGGTGACATGGGCTTGTGGGCGCAACTCCTCTTGAAACTTTGCATGTGTTTTGTCATGGTATATGCTTTGGTGGTTATTCTCCCATTATTTTTTATTAACTTTTTTCCACTTTTTCGACGTTTTTCAGGTCCCAATTAGTATCAGAATAGATAACTTGTGGGTGCAACTAACCTAAAGTTTTCCACCCAGCATTTTTAAACGATGTATACTTGTTTTACATGGTCTGAAGATGTGCGTGTGATTTTGGGGTTATCCTCCCATTATTTTTTCCACTTTTTTGACTTAGATATTTTCCAAGGTCCAATTAGTATTGGAATAGATACCTTGTGGCCGCAACTCCTAGAATTTTCTACCAATCATTTTGAAACTATGCATATTTGTTCTATATAGTCTGAAGATGTGCGTGTGGTTTTGGGTTTATCCTCCTATCATACGGATTTAAGTCACAACCCTTTACTGACAAAGCCATCACGTGGGGGGCGGGACGCTTGCCCGTAATGGGTTTTTATTAAAACTTAACTAAACTTCCAGCTATTTGGACAACCTTTCGAATATTGACAATCATTTGAAGGAATGGTCACTCATTTATTCTACTGTGTTGCAATTGAAAAAAATAGCTAATTCTACTGTTACCCATTTGGGGATTTGGATTTATTGACTTTTTACGTTTTTGTGTCATTAAAACTCTATTACAAACATGATAATTTTGATTTTGACATGTTTAATTTCCTGGGGGTTTTTTTCTGCGATGCTCCTTGTGTCCCTTCTTATGGTGTTTACATTTCTGAGCTTATTGGATTTGCAAGAGTGTCTAGTCTTTTGGCTTGTTACAAAACTTTGACTGCCAAATTTCCAAGATAGGTATCTGTACCGTAAACTGGAAAGTAGAGTAAGCACTACAAACTGGTCTCATCTCATCTGTTGAATGATCAAGAAACATAGCCGCTAGTGGGTGGAGCAGTTTTGCCTAATATACGGCTACAATACAAACTTGAAAAAAATCTTCTTAGAATTCACCTTTATAAGATTTCAATGAATTTTTACAATGATGGTCTTTGAGTGGCTCTCTAACAGATTCCATCAATTTATGTTGGTTGGTTGAAAAACATGGCCGCCTGTGGGTGGGGCTTTTTGCCTTATATATAGCTATATCCATCACCGCCAATCACATCGTACAGAGCAACATCCACATAAGTGGCTCACCCCACCTCCCCCCCACCCCCACCCCCTCTGCATTTCCAGGTAGCTGGCTTGCTGCACACATGGATGATCTCATATCAGGTATCTAGGTCTGTCTATCATAAGGGTCGATAGCCAAGAGCTTCCACTCTCTGCGATCCCTCTCTGTCAGCTGCTTCCATGTCATCTTGGGCTGCCCAGGTATACGCTTTCTATCAACCTTTTTGTCACAGGCTGTCTTGACGTCCCCGTTTGAGCGTTCCACCTGTCCATACCAGCGGAGTCTTCTCTCCTTCAGAGTGAGGTCCAGATCCTAAATGCTAAGCTGCGCAAATAACTCATTGGACCTGATGGTGACAACATCTTGCGGCTTGACGTTGTGGATCTGTGTGATCATTTCCCTGTCATTCCTCTGCAGATGTTTGAGGCTTGGCTTTGTCAATGGCCAAGTCTCACTGGCATGGAGCATAGCAGCGCTCCGCACACTAGAGCCGTACACGTGGCCACGTATCTTGGAAAGTGGCGGGAAGAGACAACTGGTAGCAGCTCCTTGAACTTCTTCCAGGCAGTTATCAAACGTGTTGTGGTTGAAAGTTCACAGCCACCGGCTGCTGAGAGCATTGTGGTATATTTGAAAATGGAGCTCTGCCCATGTATACGCTAGAGGGCGTAAGCAGTGTTGCAAACGTCAATACTGCTTATGAGGAGACTCCCATTTTCTAATCCGTAGTGTGTTCTTTGTTTCCAAAGGCAATTTTTTTGACGTTTATTGGACTTCCCTCTATGGTCTACCGTCCAAGGGGCGCGCGGTTCCTGGCACCGAGCAATTCACTCCAATAAATACGAAAAGGTGCAAAATAGCTTATGTGAGCAAAATAGAACCATAATGGTCCGCTTTGTGTTTCTTTTATGATAGAAACATAGTAAAAGGACAAAAAAAACTCCATATTGAAATTTCTTCTGATTGGACGTTAAAAATCAGCTATAACTCAGGTGAGAGATACAGGGCCATCATGGCCCTCTTGTCTTTAATTATTATTAGCTCACTGAGCATGAAGTGCTCATGGTGAGGAGTTATGATAGGTCAATGTCCGTGATGTATCGTGCGGCAACAACAATTTGCTTTAAATGACAACTCCTCTTACATTCCTGGGTTAATTTCAATCAAACGTCACAGGAATGTTGCCTGGTTGACTCTCTACCAAAATAATGGAAACAGTTCTGTTCCAGTGAAGAAGATGCCCAGCATGGGTGTGATTTTGAAAATCTATTTTGAACTTCTCATGAACCGAAAGGCCTATTGACTCAAAAATTTACTTTGAAGTATCGAAGGGGCCTTGTATAACAGCTGTGTGATGTGTCGTAATATCTCGGTGACTTACATTGACAGCATTATTGCCTTTTTTACAATATACATATAAGCATTCCAGTATGCTACAGTTTTGCTTGAATTTTGAGGCGTAAGAAATTTATGAAACCTGTAAAGCTATCCCATGCTGTTTAGTGAAAACAATATCAGTTAAATATATATTTTCCAGGTAACAATAACTTGAAGTCCTAAACATTTAAGGAAATATTTTTAAATAAAACAAGAGGAAACATTTTTAACCCTTAAATTGCCAATCACAACAATTGTCGTCTGCTTTGTCATCTGCTTGTGATTTTAAAAGTCATTTTTGCAAGCAGTTTGCTTGTATGCAAAAATAGGTTTGAAAAGTTTGCAAGAATATAAATAAAACAAGACACTATACACAATGTAACATTATGTTGCACATTGAAAAATCAGCATCCACATTGAAAATCTGTACAAAATCAGTTGGTAATCAACTCTTAAGCATGCGCTGTCAAAAATTTCAGCTAGCTTGGAAATTGTTTGTTTATGTTTGCTAATACAAGCATTAGCTGTCAAATCAATTAGGTTTAAGAGGAAAGGGCTGCATTTAACTGGTTTGTAAAAATCTACTGGATTCTGTCATTATGGTTAGGATTAACTAGTTAGTTTATCGTTTCCACGAGTTAGTATCTCCTTCCCACGCATTAGCTATATCGTTTCCACTAGTTAGCTATGTCGTTCCGAAAAGTAGGTATCGCTGACATTGATATTGATGGTGTTAATGTAAGAGCTGTTATTTTGTCCGCTCCTACCACTAATCTGTTTATTTTACATTCAATAAAAAAAAGGTTCAGTCGTGAAAGGCAGAATTAAATGCATGTTATACATATACATTGTGACAATATGGCAATCAACAAACATAACAAATGACTATTGTTCATATGATGCTTGCTTCTTGAACAAACTGTGTATGTGGTTGGGCGGGCGCTTATTTTTCTCACAATAAAATAATATGCCATTAAAAAAGCGTCAGCGTTTAGATATACATTTTTCATACTCCCAGGGGACCCACGATCGGTGTCACTGAATGCACCTTATCATAAAGAACAACAATATATAGGTTTAGGGATGGGGTTCTGAACGTTTCCTGATATAATTATATGAACTGGAAGGAGTGGGGCATACCCCCGGGGATATCACATGAAATATGTATATCTAAAATAGATGACGCGTTTTCAATGGCGTTGAGTATCTATCTGACTACTTAACTGGAGCCCTTAATCTCTGTGGGTTCCACTTCACTGACTATATAATTATTATGTTGTACAGTTGCCTTCCAAATGCACATTACTAAATCGTAAGGTGCTGAGTGGATGCTGCGTTTCTGCAGCAAAAGACTGGCAGATGGCTAAATATATGGTCGGATTACTTATAGTGTATTCTAAAATGTTAGATAGTCAATTTAAAATAGTTATAATTCTTTCCTTACATATAATTTTTACAAACCCCTTTTTCCCCTTGGATTTAATGATAATATTAACCATGAAGAAAATATTTCTAAAATGCCAGATTTCGATGCTTTTTCCCTTTTAGATATTAAAAAACGTAATAAACGATCCCATGGTAAGCGCAAAAATGGCAATTTTAAACGAAAACATAAAACTGTTTTATCTCTTTTTGATTTAAATATTCTCTTAAATTCTGGACGTCATCAAATGCTTTCTAAACTAGCTTCACTGTCTGTTTCTTCATTACGTAAGTTAGATGATGAGGCGAATAAATTTTATGATAGAAAACATGATTTGTATGAAGCAGCTCTCCTTACTAGATGTTATACTCAACATGCTCTTCGTCCTTACATTGATTCTGAAATTAACCACATTAGACACTTCATCAAAATTCCATTCATTAATAAAGGTATTGAATTCATAGATTTACCTAGCATATTTCGAGATAATAACGTTATACCAGCTATACCTTTATATTTCGAAAACTTGGAATCTCCTATTATTTGTTATAAATATAACAAACCTATCCGTAATACTATAATTAATTTCAATAAATTAGTTTCTGATCTTGATATTGAAACTAGTTCCCCTGATTCTTGAGATTATAAAGATTCTAAATTTTGTTATCAACCAGCGGGTCATATTGTCACTGGTAACTTGAAGATTATAACTGATTCACGAATCCGTTTAGTTATTTCAAAAGGACCTAAATATAGATTCCCAGCCCACATTGGTTTCAATAAATGTCGGGAAACAATTGCCATTGCTTTAAATAATTATTGTACGCGTTGGTGTAAACGAGAGCATGTTGAGTCTAATGCTTTAAATAATTGGAAATTAAAGATTTTTAAGATCATTGATGAACGTGTGTTATTTTATTCTAATAACCTTGATCTTCTCCCTCCTAAGCCTAAATTATCTTTTCGATATTTGAAACAAGGTGTCCAAGAATTCCATAGGAAGTATGTTTTGGCTCCAGCTGATAAAGCTGCTAATAATGTTGTTGTGTGACGACTTTATTATATACTCTAATACAAGAACTTGTAGTACCAAAACATATGAACGGATTTCTACTGACGAGAGATCTATCGTCAATACCTATTCTATCGATAATACTGCTAAGTTTGCAGTGTGTATTAAAGAAAAGCAAGACAGACTTCCTACGTTATATTGGTTACCGAAACTTCATAAACGACCTTATAAAGCACAAAAGGTAAGAGAAAAGTCCAGGGAGTGCCACAATCACAAACCGCAGCCCTTCGCAGCACGTTTCATTGCTAATTCTAGTTCATGTACGACTACTGTTTTGTCCAAACTGCTAACTTCATGCCTTACTGCTGTTAAAAAACATTGGATTAGATACTATGATACTGTTTACGAAAGGGACGGAATTAACTATTTTTGGTCAATTAAAAATTCTAATGATGTTCTCAATAAATTTAAATCTAAAAACTTTCAGGCTTCTAAATTGTCTACATATGATTTTTCTACACTTTATACTACGTTACCTCATCATCTTATAAAAGATAAACTTATTGATTTAATTAACCGAACGTTTATTCGGGAGAATACCCAATATTTGGCTTGCAACGAAGAATGTGCTTTTTTCACTTCTGATGTATATAATAATCACAATTTATGGTCGTGTCAAAAAGTCTGTGATGCCCTTGTTTATCTTTAGGATAATATTTTTATTAGATTTGGAACTAAACTTAATAGGCAAACTATTGGTATTCCGATGGGAACTAATTGTGCTCCTCTTGTTGCAGATTTGTTTCGTTTTTGTTATGAGAGAGATTTCATGAAGTCTCTCTCACGTGAAAATCAGGCTGACATTATTGAGGCTTTCAATTCAACAAGATACCTTGACGATTTATTGAATTTTGACAATATTTACTTTGACCAAATGGTGGACCGGATATACCCTACAGAACTCCAATTAAATAGAGCAAATTCTTCCGATACCGAGGCACCTTTTTTGGATTTGAATCTATGTATATCTAATGGTACAGTTTCCACCAAAATTTATGATAAACGGGACGATTTTGATTTTGATATAGTCAATTCCCCTTTTCTGGATGGCGAAGTCCCCCGGCGTACCTCATATGGGGTATACATATCTCAACTTATTAGATTCGCCAGAGCTTCTTCAAATCTTAATGACTTTAACTACCGTAATAAAGCTCTTACTGCCAAACTTCTTAGGCAGGGCTATCGTTATTTTAAACTTCGTAAGGCGTTTTCGAAATTTTATCGCAGACACAGTGCCTTGTTAGAAAAATATAGCGTCAGTCTGAAAACACTTCTGCAACAAGGTATATCGGAACCAGAATTTTACGGTGATTTAGTGTACAGATTTAGAAAAATTGTAGGTAAATCTAACTTTTCGGAGCAATTCAGAAAACTTATTAACCGTTATAAAAGAATTGGCTATAGCCTGGATATTATGCGGCAGACTGCATGCCTAGTTGTCAACCCAATCATTGTTGATGGCTATGCTTCACTCTTTAATTGCACGACGGCGGTTCGGGCCTCAGACTCAATGACGACCTCTTCGTAAAACTTTAACCAGTGGGTTGGGGCTTGACGATATGTCTTTGGCTTGGCCCGCCGTGGTTCAACTATTGGTTTTCATTTACTCTGGCATACAGTAGAATTAGCCATGAGTACTCGTCTTTGTTTATTATAGTGATTAATTTGATTTTTATGTTTTCGGTTTGATGCATTGACTGGGAGCCTTTATGCGAACCGAATTTTTATGTGTTTCTGTATTAAGAGTAGCATCGGAACCCAGGGTGAAGTTAGTTAGCTGTAAAAGTGTTTTAAACTCCCCGGTGGTTTGCTCTACTGACCGTTCTAAGGCGGTGGTCCCGGTGTTAGTCTTACTCTTTGTTGCTTTGTGGTTTATTCCATCACGAAAACATGCCTATATAATTTTGACCCCCTTAAACCCCACTTTTATATAGTAAAACTGGGGTTTACAGGGGTATATATTATTTTTCTTATTTCTGCTCAAAACATAGATTGTGGGTACTCGTTAGAACCGCCTCGACGAGGCGGTTCTAACGAGTACCCACAATCTATGTTTTGAGCAGAAATATGAAAAATATCAGAGTTTTTTATTTGAAAATTTTCATTTTTTGGTGGTAAATTTTTCAGTATATTTGAATAGCGTGTTTTCGTAATGTACGAGGCGATTTGTTGTATGTCTTTCCGTGTGTTATTTTGTTCTTGTGTTTTTCAGTCCTTTTAGTATTGCGATTACCTCGCTTGGGGAAGAGAGAGCTAATCTTAGTGCTTTTCGAACGTTTGTTCGGTTTGTGCTTGTTTGGATTTGTCGGTTTCCTCTTCCTCTTGGGGTCTGGGAAGGGCTGCGTTTTATGATTGTGGCACTCCCTGGACTTTTCTCTTACCTTTTTTGTAAAATAAGCATATACAAAAGCTGAGAGAAGAACAGTAGTTTATAAAAATCATTCCATTTTCCATGCATTTCAATAGCAAAAAATGAACAGTTTAACCCGAATTTAATGTCCAATTACATTTCATTTATAAAATGTTATTTTCATGACAATAATGATGATTCATTAGAAGTCCACTGCACTAAAAAATATGCACTTTACTGAAACTTTATTTTCCACCATTTTGTAGGCAAATTTATATTGCTACTGTCAGAGGTCTTTTACAGTTATGCCTAATTACGGACCTTACTACTGGGTTTAATAGTTTTGACCATTTTAGAATTTACATATTTACTTTTGCCAGAGAAATAAACGTTTATTATTACATTTTTAGTAATGCTATATACTTTTTTGTCCAGAATTTAGTACATTTGTTATTACTCAGTGTAAGACTGTCGTACCCTTTTCGATATCCAATTTGACATTTGACATGGTTCGTGTTGTGAGTCTGTTTAACAAAAATTGGGAATAAATTTCGCTAAAATAGTAATCAAAGTTATTTTGCGGTAGTTTTTGGTATCGCTTGCATCTCCACCTTTAAAAACTGAAACGATAATCCTAAACCCCAACTTACAGGATATACAGAGTTATCGAACACTCTATTAAAACTAATAGAAAGTATGGTCAAATAATTTCGTGAGGCTGTATGTATGCTTGTGTTTCATTTGGAACAACAGCTTATTTTGTTTGAAAACAGCTTGCTCTTTAATTTTGTTATCTGACTCCTTATCTTTCATAGTTGCAGTATCTAAATTATGATAGGAATTTTGCCTGACATATCTTTGAAATAGCTGTAGCACCTCTTGCTTGCCCTATTCCGTAACCTCTTGGAGGATTCCGGTGTCACCATTATATACAAAACATTTTGCCCCGACCCATTTGACTGTCCTGCCATCGCCTTTGTCTCTTTCCGCAATAGAAGTACGGTCTCGTCGTTTTTAAGGTCTCGTCGTTTTTTTGGTCTTAAATTTCTTTAATGTTGTTGTCAATGTGAGTCAAACCGCGCCAATGAAATTAAACCGCGCTAGACGAACCAACCAATTGTTCACGATATGAAACCCCACAACCTGTTGTTTCCGAAACGAACTCTACTCATAAACGTTTTTGGGTCGATCAACCCAGTTACTAAAGAAGCTCAGTTATATTGCTGTAGTCAACTTGACTATCGCTGACCCATAAAGTTAATCCACATAAATAGCGTTTGTATGAAATCAAGGTAACAGTTATTTATAGCCGCGCTATTATTATCGCTGTGACGTCAGAGTGTTGTGTAAAGAGGGTTATCTATAAAATCTGGACTGGGCATTTAAGAACAAGCAAAATAGCACTGTGGGAAGGTTTCTCCCTGTCTAACACCATGATATATGGTATTTATATATATATAAAAGCCCGAGTTTTTTTTTTTTTTTTTTTTTTTGTTGTTTTTTTTTTTTTTTTTTTTGCAAATTTCACAAAGAGTTTAATGTTTTTTCAAAATATTATGCATAATTCGAAAACGTTTTCCATCTATACAAGTTTTCGCTAGTCTCCAAACCGAATCAAAAGCTTTACGAAAGTCAATGAAAGAGCATAACAGTTTATTTTCCTATCTTGGAGTATCTCAATCAAAGAATATAAGGCAAAAGTATGATCTGATGTAGAGTAACCTGATCTAAACCTTAATTTCATTCAAAATCTCGTATTCATCAATAAATTTATTTTACCTACAACTGATTATTCTATAGTGAACAGCCAACTAATAGTTTTCCAGATTTGAAGCGTCGCCAAAACAAATGTTCTTTTAATTATTACAGTTGTGTAAGTTATGCTCTTCTTTTAACAATTACGTAAGTTACAGAGTTGCCACTTTTTTGGAAAAGGGTTGTCAACTCTGCCGTCTGTTCTTTTTGTGGCTGTTTAATTGTACTTGATGTGGATATGATTGTAAAATTATACAGCGGATGTAATAATCAAACTTAACTAATTTGGAACAAAATGATGTTAGACATTTCTGTTGTATCAAAACTATCAAAATAAATAAATGTATCAATATTTAAGACTAAACTTTATAAAGAAGAGCAAGTAATGAAAAGGTTCGTATTACTAATTCGTTCCCACGATGTTTTCTTCTTTCCAATCAATAATCTGCTCGTACGAATTATTAGATCGCTGATTGGTTCCTACGACCAATATATGAATTCGAATATGACTAATATATTAGTTCGAATACTATCTTCTTGAATCGACAAAAGAAATGGCGGATGTATGCGTGCGTAATGAACTCACCCAGTTGTGTTTTTACGTATTTCAGAAAGTCGTTTTTTTGTTTGACGCAGAAAAATAGTAAATTTGCAAGCTTTTTGTCATGATTTAATGCAAAACCATTTGTCGTACTTACCCATGTACAAAAAGTTTTATTCTAATCATTTTAAAAAAAAAAAATCAAATATTTTCACTTTTTCCAGTAGTAAAAATGAATGCAAATTATGCAGAAATCTGTAGGATAGGTAACGTTGGAGGCAGGTTCTCAACAAGTTCCGCTTGTTCAATTTTTCTGAAATTTTCACAATATTGAGCAAAGAGAAGTAAAAAAATATTTTCTTAGACAAAAATTTAAAAAAAAAATCAATTTACTGTAGAAACTGTATAGGTCGGACCATTTTTCCCGTAAATTTAATTTTAGGATAAATATTTGAGAACAAAACACAGAAACAGAAAAGATTTCTGATAAGTTATGGTCAATCAGACCAAAATATTTTCATATAAAATAAAACGTCTTTCCGAGTATTGTCGAAAGGACAGTAGGTGGGGATTATTAAGAAATTGTTTGCATATTAGCAGAAAAGTCATGACATATGTATAAATGAACGCGATGATTACAAGGTTTCTGTTTTAAGCAGAATTAATTCATTCGAACGAATATGAAATGTTTTTACCAATCAGAGAGCGCAATAATTCAAACGAACGGAATATCAATTGTTGCGAACGTATTATTAATTGGTGGAAACGAATTATTATTTTGTAGGAACGAATTATAAAATCGTGGGAACAAACTAAAAAAACGAGAAACAAGGGGTTCCTTACTTACAAGATCTTTCCTAAATTCCTAAATGTAGGGTATGGTACCATGCCTAATCTTTCAAGTTAGATAATCGAAGGTAGGAGTCATCATTTATGATGACGCAAAGCCATTCTCGGCGAAGTAAAGTCCAGTCTCGGACGAGCCCCATCTTACGACATAATAGTCGTAACAAAAGAATGAAGCATAGCTGAAAAAAAAAAAAAAAAAACGCTTGTCGTGGGATTCGAACGCGTAATCTTTCAAGTTAGATAATCGAAAGTAGGAGTGCTAGGTCGTAACATTCCCCTTTTTCAAGGAAGTCATCATTCATGATAAAGCAAAGCCTATCTCGGCGAAGTAAAATCCAATCTCGGACGAGCCCCATCTTACGACATGAAAGTCCTAACAAAAGTATGAAGCATAGCTGAAAAAAAAAAAAAACTGTCGTGGGATTCGAACGCGTAATCTTTCAAGTTAGATAATCGAAGGTAGGAGTGCTAGGTCGTAACATTCCCCCTTTTCAAGGAAGTCATCATTCATGATAACGCAAAGCCAATCTCGGTGAAGTAAAGTCCAATCTCGGACGAGCCCCATCTTACGACATGAAAGTCGTAACAAAAGAATGAAGCATAGCTGAAAAAAAAAAAAAAAAAAAAAAAAAAAAAAAAAAAAAAAAACACCTGTCGTGGGATTCGAACGCGTAATCTTTCAAGTTAGATAATCGAAGGTAGGAGTGCTAGGTCGTAACATTCCCTCTTTTCAAGGAAGTCATCATTCATGATAACGCAAAGCCATTCTCGGCGAAAAACACACACGTTGTGTACAAATCTTTTTTTCATATTAAATCTATATGCACAAGCCATCGCAGAATTTCTTCTGAAGCGAATGTCAAACATTTTAGTTATCATGTTATTATCTAAATTTGCCAGTTAACAATCCCGAACGAGGTATTTCCAATACAACACAAGATGCCAATCGAATACAAAGCACAGAATAATAATATCGCAGGGAAACGAAATACGGATAGACATAGCCGCAAAAACAGCCACAAAAAAACAAACAACATTTTCCCCCATTTTCTCTACGTATTTTGTAAGGTAAGTCTCCTCTTGGGTGACTGATGTCGGGCTCCTTGTTTTTAACAGATCCATTTCTACTACTTATTGTAAGAACAAGGAATAGAAAAAAAGCGAAGTGGACTAATCTAAGATCGGAAGTGTATTTTTGTTCACGTATCCTTTGTCTATTTTCAGAAACTCTATCAAAGACCCAGTGGTGACAACACTAGTCAAGTGTACAGATCCCAGCTAGCGGCTAGCTTGAGAGCATTCCAGCCAAAAGAATGGCCCACCTTAAACCATCAAGAATTAAATCATACCTTCTTAAGGTGTAAGCCTGTGCAACCATCGACTGAAAGGTATATGTTCCTTTATTAGCTCCAGGTCAGCTTATGCGATCGCCTGTTGTCCGTCGTCCGTCCGTAAGCTTTTCACATTTTCAACAACTCCTCCTGGACCGTTGAACAGATTGACTCGAAATTTGGTAGGAAGCATCGGGGTGATTTGTAGATCAAAATAGCTAAAATCGTTCCATCGGAAAATCCAAGACGGCCGTTTTGAAAATCTATTTTTCGCTTCTCCTCCTGAACCGAAAAGCAACTTGGTAGGAAGCATCGGGGCGACTTGTAGATCAAAAATAGCTAAAATCGTTCCGATCAGAAATCCAAAATGACCGCTCTGGTGGCTGTCTTGAAAATCTATTCCTCGCTTTTTCTCCTGAACCAAACGTAAAATTGACTTGAAACTTGGTTGGAAGCATCGGGGTTACTTTTAAAGCAAAATAGCTAAAATCGGTCCAATTGAAAATCCAAGATGGTGACCATGGCGGCCATCTTGAAAATCTCTTTTTCTCTTCTCGTCCCGAACGGAAATACCAGTTGACTTAAAACTTGGTAGGAAGTATCGGGGTGACTTGTAGAACAAAAGAGGCTAAAATCATTTTGATCCGGAATCCAAGATGGCCGCCATGGCGGTCATCTTGGCTTTCCAGTTGGACTGATTTTAGCTATTTTTCACTTCAACTCCTGAACCAATTAACTTGAAACTTGGTAAGAGGCATTGGGGCGACTTGTATATAAAAATAACTAAATCATTCCGATCAGAAATCCAAGAATTTTTCGCTTGGAAATGCCAGTTGACTTAAAACTTGGTAGGAAGTATCGGGGTGACTTGTAGAACAAAAGAGGCTAAAATCGGTTTGATCCGGAATCCAAGATGGCCGCCATAGGGCCATCTTGGCTTTCCAATTGGACCGATTTTAGCTATTTTTCACTTCAACTCCTGAACCGAAAGGCCAATTGACTGGAAAGTTGCTAGGAAGCATCGGGGTGACTTGTAGATCAAAAGTAGCTAAAATCGTTCCGATCAGAAATCCAAGATGGCCGCCATCTTAAAAATCTATTTTTTTGTGTAAATGCCAATTGACTTGAAACTTGGTAGGAAGCAACGCGGTGACTTGTAGATCAAAAACAGCTTAAATCATCCAGATCCTAAATACAAGATGGCCGCCATGGCCGCCATCTTGAAAATCTATTTTTGAACTTCTTCTCTTGAACCTTAAGGCCAACTGACTGCAAACTTGCTAGGAAATATTGGGGCCACTTGTACTGTAGATCAAAAAGAGCTAAAATCATACAGATCCAAAATCCAAGATGGCCACCATGACCTCCATCTTGAAAATCTATTTTGAGCTTCTTTTCTCACAGGCAGTAATCTCGTCACTCATGGCCAATTGTTATGCAAATAAATAAGTGACGCGAATATCCTGACATGAGTAGCGCGAGCTAAAAGGGTGGCTTTTTCAGGTGGATTGTCAACAATCTGGGGCTTTTTTGTCGTCTAGGAGGGCGTTATTTTAAAAATCGGAGCACCTCCCCCCCCCCCCCCCCCCCCACCCCCCGTCCCGTGAGTTAGCAGACGACATTCTAAAATGTACCTTATCATGAAGGCGCTCAAACAGTGGATAACGTTAAGTCATAAAAATCGTATGACTACACGTTACATAACACTTTGGTGGAAACAAATAACAACATGACGACGTCCATGAAAACTATGCATTTTCTGTTGAACAGTTGCCAAATTTAAAAGCAATAATATCCAATCTAAAATGGTTATATGATAAACATAACCTTACACTGATGGTCATCATGTCCCCCTCCCCCCTCCACCACCTCTACCGAAGGGGGGCGGGGGGGGAGGGCATATTGTTTTTGGGTCGGATCCCGTTGGCGTCGGCGTCAGTGTCGGCGTAAAAGTTATTGTCCGCTCTGTAACACGACTACCCTTTGGAATATTTTGACGACACTTAGTCGAATTGTAGAACAGGACGAGACGACCTGTCGAGGGCCGAAGAATGACAACTCTGCAGTTATTTTTTGGAGATATCTCCCTTTGTTATATTTGACAGTGATTATGCATCGATTTCGTGTCCACTCTGTAAGTCAAATACCCTTTGGAATATTTTGATGATATTTGATATAGATGTAGAACAGGACAAGACAATGTGTCATGTACTTGAATGACAACTCTGGCAGGGTTGGGGGTCATTTTTTTCTTTTTTTTTTTCTAATAAACGTTTTCTAGTTTCATATGAAATTTATGAAACTCGCCAAAGTGCCGTTGCATAAATTTTTTATGAAATGACCACTCATGTAAGATCCTCTATTTATAAAACTAGTCCAAGCCTCGTTTCATAAATTTCATATGTAATGACCACGAGTGTAAGATCCTCTGTTTTGTTCTTTTTCAAAGAAAATAAGACTTCTTGCCTTGGGTCTTGTCTTTTCTGTTTTCAGTCATTTAGCATTGCGGTTACCTCGCTTTGAGAAGGGAGAGCTTTTTGTACGTTTGTTTGATTTGCACTTGTCCGTTTGTGACCCTTTCTTGATGTGTGTGTGTGTGTGTGTGTGTGTGTGTGTGTGTGTGTGTGTGTGTGTGTGTGTGTGTGTGTGTGTGTGTGTGTGTGTGTGGCCTGCTGTAGTTGTGCTGTAGTTGTGATTAGCGCATTAAGTATGGTATGGTAAGAAATGTGCATAAAAGTGACAAGAGATTTTTTTCTCATGAAAACAGTCCATTCATCTTATTTTTACCCATAGCAATGGAGAAAAAAAATATTAAAGGTTCTGTCTGGAAAAATCTTCTTATAAAGACCAGTGATGAAAATCAAAATGAACCGGTAAGAAGGGCATTGAAAAAATGTTATAAGATGCCATTTGCGAACAACAAATAGATAGCTGGTAAGATCAATCTGTGCATCTGTATAGTCTTTACCATATTAATACTCAATGTTGTGACTCCTTAGCCCATTTATGCCAAGTGGACTCTTCTACTTAAACATTACCAGTAAAAGCAATATCTGGTTAGTTTTCATTACCATGTTATATAGAAATTCCTATATTTAATGCAGTGTAGACCCTGATCAGACGCCACGTTCTGTGGCGTCTGATCTGGATCTACATTGGTTACCAATCGTCCATTTTATGGCACACAAGCATAAGCACAACCCCTCAGAACGTAAACCAGCTCAGCTTTAATTTGGGATGAATAAAAAATACTAGCATGTCCTCTTTGCTTAATTTTTAAGGGTATTTCCCTTAACCCAATTGCATACTAATTTGATTTTAAAACATTCGTTGGCGTTATGTTAAACAGAAGAGCCTGACTATAGCTGAGGACATTGCCTGTGGATAGAGTGCAGTGGCGGATTCAATGCGGGGTCGGAGGGTTCGGTCGAATCTCCTTTTGACTCGAAATTTCATTTACATTGGAAATTTTGGATAAATCTGATAGATTTCAGACACTTTTCCTTCTACTTCTCTTAAAAAAGTCAACAAATTTTACTATCTGTAAATGTTTGTAAAATTGCTGGGTGAGTGACAAACAGTGTCCTGTGGCGTCTTATCTGGGTCTACACTGTTTGCTCAGGTCTGTCTGTTCAAATGTACGGTAATATGATTAAATCGAACTCCCTCGGAAATTCTCCTGGATCCGCACCTGTAAGGGCATTAAATTCCAAGATACGAGCAAGTACTTACTTTTTAAAATATTTTTGAAATAAGCCTTTGTTTTACGAGCTGAAACATACATCTATTTCCAATTTCGCTGCTCTCGTCACTCATAAAACATCTCGTCACTCATAACCGCAGCGCTGCTCATTCTGCTCTGTAATTTTAGCATTTTCCCGTTTTTGTTGGTTGCATTGATGGTTTGCATTGTTATGATAGTAATACGTATGCCAAATGACGGCGTCTGTCCAATTCAAGCCGTTACACAAGAGGCAGATATGGCTGAAAACATTAATTTTAATGGGTAAATCGTCCAAAATGGCACCAAATTCGGAGCGATTGTCGCCAGAATGAAACAAATTCCAAGAACCGTAGCTATATTTTGACGTAAATTTAGGTGTTGGGTTGTAGGGAATTTAATCCCGCGCAGTATAGCATTCTCCGATTTTTAAAATAACGCCCTCCTAGACGACAAAGGCCCTAGATTGTCGACAACCCACCTGAAATAGCCACCTTTTAAGCTCGCGCTACGCATGTCCGGATATTCGCGTCACTTATTTCTTTGCATATCAATTGGTCATGAGTGACGAGATTACTAGCCGTGTTTCTAGGCCCAAAAGGCACTTGAAACTTGGTAGGAAGTATCAGGGCATTTACTTGTAGATCAGAAACAGCTGAAATCATTCTGATAGGAAATCTAAAATGGCCGCCTTGGCAGCCATTTTGAAAATCAATTTTAAACTTCTTCTCCTGGACTGAAAGACCTATCGACTCGAAACTTGCTAGAAAATACCAGGGCGACTTGTAGATCAAAAATAGCTAACATTGTTCCAATCGAAAATCCAAGATGGCCGCCATCTTGAAATTCTATTTTGAACTTCTCCTGAACCGAAATGCCAGTTGGCTCGAAACTTGGTAGGAAGTATCTGGACAATTTTGTAATAAAAAATTGTTTAAATTGTTCCGATCAGAAATTCAAGATGGCGGCCACTTCTGCCATCTTAAAAATCTATTTTGAACTACTTCTCCCGAACCCAAAGGCCAACTGGCTCAAAACTTGGTAGGAAATATCAGGACGACTTGTACGAGGGTGAGTCAATAAGTAACCAGCCTAACTTATTTCCGGTTGAGATCCACCTCTTCTTTTTCGATGTAATTGCCCTCTAGTGTGATGCACAGACCAACGGTGTTCAAGTGCCATCAGCCCAGAACTGAAAAAGTCAGGGTCCTTTCCATTGACCCACTCCTCAACTGCTGTCACGACTTCTGCATCAGATCGGAAATGAAGTCCACGGATATCCTTTTTCAAGTTTGGGAATAGGAAGAAGTCGCTAGGAGCTAGGTCAGGCGAATAGGCAGGATGTGGTATTAATTCATACCACTTTCACTCTACAGCATCCATTGCAACTTTGCAAGTGTGGACTCTCGCGTTGTCCTGTTGCAGCAAAACACCTTTAGAGAGTTTACCTCGGCGTTTTTCACGGATGGCGGTTCTCAGCTGGTCTAACAAGTTTGCATAGTACACTCCAGTTATTGTACTTCTCTTGGGTAAAAAAGCCAACATAATAACGCCTTTTGGGTCCCAAAATACTGTGGCCATCACCTTGACAGCAGATGGTTGCGTCTTGAACTTCTTTGGCCTCGGGGACCCAGGCCCACTGACGACTCTGAGCTTTATTCTCTGGCTCATAATAATGAACCCAAGTCTCATCTACAGTCACCAGACGTAAAAGAAAATCATCTTTTGACCTAAAACGCTTCAACAAGGCGCTGCATACTGATGCTCTGGTTGCCATTTGCTCATCGCTAAGGGATTTGGGGACCTAACGGGCTGTTAGCTCGCGCATACCTAAACGATCATGTAAGATTGTTGAAACGCTACCATGTGAAATGCCTAATGCCTGCGTTTCACCTGAATTCGCCTATCAGAGTATACCAGATCCCGAACTTACACATTTCTTCGTCGGTGGCATCCAGTGGGCGTCCAGACCTGGCTTCATCTTCTAAAGACGTTCTACCGCATTTGAATTCCCCTACCCAGAATTTAACCTGAGCATAAGATGGTGCAGAAGACCCATAAACATCGGCTAACGCCGTGTATTTCCTTGCCTGTTTTACGTTTTAAATACAAGTACCGAATTACAGCATGGTACTCAACTTTAGATGAAAAGCATGCCTTTGCTTCACTAGCCATGTTTGACATTCAATATCTTATTAAAGAATGACTCGATTCGCGTGCGATTTTGTACCCATATATAAAACATATATTGAAACAAAGCATGAAAATCGTGACCGTCTCGGTCAATCGGAAATGGGATAGGCTGGTTATTTATTGACACGTCCTCGTAGATAAAACATAATAAAAATCATTCCTATGCAGAATCCAAAATGGCTGCCATGGCCACTATCTTGAAAAGCTGGTTTGAACATCATCTTAACCAAAAGGCCAGTTGACTCGAAACTTGGTAGGAAGTACCGTGGCGACTTGCAGATAAAATTGCTAAAATTGTTCTGATCCAAGATGGCCATCTTTTGAAAATCTATTTTGATCTTCTTCTCATCACGAAGACATGCCTATATAATATTGACCCCCTAGAACCCAACTTTCATATAGTAAAACTGGGGTTTACAGGGATATACATTATTTTTCTTATTTCTGCTCAAAAACATAGATTGTGGGTACTCGTTAGAACCGCCTCGGCTGTGGGTACTCGTTAGAACCGCCTCGCCGAGGCGGTTCTAACGAGTACCACAATCTATGTTTTGAGCAGAAATATGAAAAATATCAGAATTTTTTATCTGAAAAATTTTCAGTTTTTAATGGAAAATTTTCAAGCATATTTTCGTAATGTCCTGAATGGAAACATGGTAGAAGGTATCAAGGCGGCTTGTAGATCAAAAATAGCTGAAATTGTTTCTATCAGAAATCAATATTGGCTGCCACGACTGCCATCTTGAAAATCTATTTTTAACTTCTACTCCAGACTGGAAACTTCGTAGAAGGGGTAGTGATGACTTGTTGATTGTAAAATTGTTCAGATTGGAAATCCAAGATGGCTGCCACAGCAACCTTCGTGAAAATCTATTTTTGACCTTCTTCTGAGCCCAAAGGAAGTATCAGGGTGACTTGTAGATGAAAAAAAAATAGCTAAACATTGTTCTGATAGGGACTGCAAGATGGCAAATGGGCAAGTTGGTCCAGGTGGGCGATTTTCGGCTCTAAGGGCCTCTAGTTTTATACTTGGGGTCGCGCTGTTGAAAACAGATCAGCATTGTTACCTGCGATTAGCGAGTATGTCTGCTAATTTATACAGTTTGCTTTGTATATTCGCCCGTCTCATTTTGTTTGTAAGTAAAATTACCTTTCGCCCGTCACATCCTGTAAGTACAATCAGGCTTCGCCCGTCACATTCTGTAAGTACAATTAGACTTCGCCCGTCAAATTCTGTAAGTACAATAAGGCTTCGCCCATCACATTCTGTTAGTACAATTAGGCTTCGCCCGTCACATTCTGTTAGTACAATCAGGCTTCGCCCGTCACATTCTGTAAGTACAATTAGGCATCGCCCGTCATCTTTTATTAGTACAATTAGGCTTCGCCTGTTATATTCTGTAAGAACAATTAGGCTTCGCCCGTCATATTCTGTAAGTAGAATTAGGTTTCGCCCGTCATATGTGTAAGTACAATTAGGATTCGCGCGTCACAATATGTATGTGTAATTAATCTTCACTGAAGATGTATAGTCTCAGAACCTAGAAGAACCAGCGGTTAGGTCTGTTTCGGTGTGTGCATTCTGTGGGTTTTACATCAATGACGCACTTGACACTGGTGGAAAGATGCTGAAATTACAACAGTTAACACAAACCATTATCCAAAGTCCAAACGTGGAATGTAAGTTTTTATGCTTTCGGATATTGTGGATTGTTGTGTGTGTGTGTGTGTGTGTGTGTGTGTGTGTGTGTGTGTGTGTGTGTGTGTGTGTGTGTGTGTGTGTGTGTGTGTGTGTGTCTTTTTTTCCCAGTTTGTCTTTTTTCCGCGTCAGAGTCCAACTTCAACCGTTATATTTGGATGGTAAGCAGTACGAACGGTTTTTAAATCATTACTTCCATTTAGAAAGCACATTCTCTCTCAATTTCAAATTCTTATTTGACTCGTATTAAAACTAATGAACGTAACACATACTGAAACAATATAATGCAGAAGGCTGAAGAAGTCTGTATAAATATGCTTTCATTGCAAGAGTCGCATGTTATGTACTTTCTTGATGGCTGTAATTCAGATGGCAGTACATCAAACTGTTCTGATTGGTATTTAAATTTGCGATGAATTAACTGACGGCATTTCAAAGGCTTGTCCGTGTGTATATCAACAGAGTGATTGCTAACCCGTTCAAAGATCCTATGGAATGGACAATAGTAACACTGATACGCAGACAGTGGAGAGGTCTTCATTTCCTCCTGCTGAAATACATAAAGAGGCCAATAAAATTTCAGAACAACATAATTTGCCTGGCATTATATTGACATTAACGTTTGTCCAAACACACACACACACACGCACGCACGCACTCACTCACTCACGCACGCACGCACACACATAGGACTGTATCATTTTCGACAATTAGACAATGATTATGTCCCCACCATAGTGGTGGGGGGGGCATATTGTTTTTAGTGCGGATCCTGTCGGCGTCGACGTTGCATCCTGTCTGCACTCCATCTCCTTAATGAAAAGATGGATTTTGGCCAAACTTACACAAATTTATCATTGGGTAAGAGAAAAATGCTGATTATATTTTGGTGACCTTGACCCCGTTTTCAAGGTCACACGAGGGCTTAGATTGTTGAAAAAGGCTGGAAAATGGCTTGTCTGCACCCTATCTTCTCAAGTAACAAATGGATTTTGACCGAACATGCACATTTAATTTGCTGGGACATGTGAAAGAACTGATTGGTGACCTTGAGCCTTTTTTCAAGGTCACATGATGGCTTAGATTAGTTGGAAAATGGCTTGTCTGCACCCTATCTCCAGATTGAATGGATAGATTTTTGACTAAACTTGTACATCTATATTGTTGTGACATGAAAAAGAACTGATTAGATTTGGTGAACTTGACCCCATTTTCAAGGTCACAGGAGGGCTATATTGTTGTGACATGAAAAACAACTGATTAGATTTGGTGAACTTGACCCCATTTTCAAGGTCACAGGAGGGCTCAGATTGATGGAAAATGGCTTGTCTGCACCCTATCTCCTCAAGTAACAAATGGATTTTGACCGAACTTGCACATTTAATTTGCTGGGACATGTGAAAGAACTGATTGGTGACCTTGAGCCATTTTTCAAGGTCACATGATGGCTTACATTAGTTGGAAAATGGCTTGTCTACACCCTATCTCCAGATTGAATGGATAGATTTTTTACTAAACTTGTACATCTATATTGTTGTGACATGAAAAAACTGATTAGATTTGGTGAACTTTACCCCATTTTCAAGGTCACAGGAGGGCTATATTGTTGTGACATGAAAAACAACTGATTAGATTTGGTGAACTTGATCCCATTTTCAAGGTCACAGGAGGGCTCAGATTGTTGGAAAATGGCTTTTCTGCACCCTGTTTCCAGAATAAATGGATGGATTTCGACCAACCTTGTACAGCCATAATGTTGAGACAGGGACAATAACTGATTAGATTTTGGTGACCTTGACCCCATTTTCAAGGTCACACGAGGGCTTAGATTTTAGAAAACGGCCCCCATCGACCACACACACAAAAAAGAGGAATTATAGATACAACCTTTTTCAACAATAGGTCTGTTCAAACTGGTTGGGGACATACGTTTTCCTCTGAAAACACTGTTCTAGTTCATCAACTCTTATGTCTCATCTGAGCCTTTGCTCAAATGTCACAACACAATCAACGGATCATGTGATTGAAAACCACCAAGGAATTTGTAAAACAGCCAGTCCCAAAATTATGCTTGCTCGTAAAATGTATGCAGCACACAATGGCCGAAATAACACATTATAAACCGGAAAGATGAAATTGTTTTGTTAAAATCAATTTTTTATATAATATTTTATAATATTACATAATATTTTTTCATGTACCTCAATAATTGAACAGAAATCGTTTCTTTATTAGACAAATGGTATTAGAAAGTGTGAATAATTCATGATTTATTACATTATGGAAGTTAAGACCAAGAATTGCAATAAACTAGCTTCCGTATCAGTCAGAAAATATCATTCAAACTTTTGAATAACTCAAAGCGTTCTGTCTCGATTTAGGTTTGAAAGCAAATGCAGTATGGAAAGCACGCGACTTATGGGTACAGTTCTCTTTTGTCCAAACTCGACAAATGCGTACAGTGACGCCCCGATCACTGGACCAGTGCACGCGACATGTATTACTGTACGTACAGTATGAAAACCTCGAATAACTTCCAAAATGTACTTACTACCTACAAGTTTCGAACTTTTGCACATTATAAATACCGATTTTTTTTCATTTTTTCTAAAGTAAAAATAAATTCCAGAACAAATGTTGAAATGAACAAAAACTGCTTTTTACCCTTTTTCCATAAAATAAAATCACATGCTTGCATAAATCGGGTGCTGCATCGGCTATCGCTTAACTCACACGTCTGTTGTTAGGCAAACATGAAGCTGGATATATAAGTGACAATAACCAGTGGAGAAAACTTCCAAAAGTAGCATATTTAGAAATTCATATTTTTTTTAATATATCCCGGTACACAAAAAAGTCCAATTTCTGCCCTCGTCGACTGCAGCCAACCCGCGACTACTGCGAATTTCGAGTAAAGTGGTTCTCTAGCGTGATAATGACCATGAAAAAATCAATATCTTAATGTTTCTGATTTCCATGCGATCTAAATATAAATTATTATGTAACATGTTTTTTTGTTGTTTTTTTTTTTTTTTTTTTTGTTTTTTTTTTTTTTTTTCGTGCTTTAAACTTGCAGGTCGAAAATGGACTTAGGCAGTAAAAAAGGGACTTCGCGTCCTAAACAAAACTATACAATATATTCAGCTTGCTCTATGTCGTAACAACGGTCGGGGCGGGGTGTGGGTGGGTGAGGGGGGGTGGGGCGCACTGACGGCTTGTGAAACCAGGGTTCAGCACCCAACAGCTTTACTGTTAACCGTTCCAAAGCGGTACATATGTTTTGTTGTTGTTTTTTGTTTTGTTTTGTTTTGTTTTGTTTTGTTTTGTGTGGTCGTTTTATGTCTTGGAGGGCTGAGTTCCGTGTTAATGGCCTTTCCTAGTTCTCTGTATACATTTTTAATACACTGGTATACATGATGACTCCTTATGGATGGTAGTCCGGGACCCAGTGGGTAATATTGAGCAACCTAGGATATGGTAGGAAAGATATGCAGCTAGTTTTGTTACTGAAAGAAAGCTTTACCGTAAAACACATAATATCAATGGAAACAGAATATGACAGTTAGATTGGAAGGGCTTGTTTGCGCATTTTAATGTTGGCGCATTCAGACAGATGTATGCTACGCTATATAATTTTTAGCGGAGTTTTATTTTCGCGGGTTTTGCCTAAATCGCCAATAACGCCAAATAAAGTGACCGCAAAACATAAGTGTTTTACAATACAATCTTGTATATAAAACCACCATATAGCAGATCTGCATGAACTGCATTTGGATTTAAACTCGCATGTTTCTACGAAGGCCCAGATGATACTTGATACTTGTCCTATTCACATAATTCAAAAACATGCTTATTCGAGCTATTTCCATTTTTAAGTAGGTAAAACATACTCAAATTGAACGGTAGAATGTAGATTGTCCATCATGCGTGCACTGAGATTAAGTCATGAGTTTATATGAGGCCATATCTTAAATCAAGGATTATCTTTTTTCCTTCCTAAAATTTATGTTCATCCTAAAAATGTATTTGAAATGTAATATAACAATTTTCATTACTTTTATCTGAGAGTACACAAAAGTCTAATAAGGTTGAAAACAGTTTGATTTGGCCCCTACTTTTAACAACGATGTACACAGATGTTTTTAAAAATTCGTTTTACTTCTTAAATGATGTGGTTGAATTAAAAAAAAAAACAATTCTAGGAAATTTGTACTTGAAGTTTACGGAATGATTTTATTCGCGTGAAATCATTTTATTTTTTTAGCAGTTTTCGAAACAGTGCCAATTGAAAAGTTCGCTACGTATCACTCAAAGTCTTCTTTTTCCAAACCCGTCCGGAAGCAGAACACATGTTAGGAACATTAAAAGAGGTCACTATTACATGTCAGGTAAATTCTATTTCAGGCGTTCACTGTATTTAGGGTATTTAATTACGATACAGAATATATAAGCATTAATGATTTCGCGCGAATTAAATCATTCCGTAAACTTCGAGTACAAGTGTCCGAGAATTGGTTTTTCTCTGAATATTGTTGCTAGGCAAAAATAGATAAAAAAAAATGTAACGTGCAACATGCACGTATAAATGTTCAGATATTCTACACACAAAAATTCAGCACAATATCTTTCCGGTCAAGGTACATTTGTTTTGTTTTTTTCAATGATGATCCTGGATTGATCTTTTACCTATTTACGGCAAGGTCATTTGCTCTGTAAGTCTAAAATGTTGAAACTCATTTTCTCAAAACGTTTTATTGAGTGAACTATATGATTATAGTCCCTTTTAGTTACAATTTAGAATTTTATCTGCCACTGTCCTTAGAGCTATAAACATGTATAAAATCATGGAGTCTTAAAACCTCTGAAACAACTTGACCTGGTTTCACCTAATTTCATATGGCGGTTTTCGTCGATGGAAGGTCGACATTTTTTTTCAAATGGTCGCACTGTTGACCAATATGTCTGCCATGAGATTTAATGTAATTTAAAATCCTTTAAATCTTCTTGTTTTAGAACCAAGAAAGCTTTGAGCTCAAGTCTTAATATAATATAGCACTGGGATTGTAAAAGCTACCAAATTTGTTCAAATGATGATATCAGGTTAACGTTTGACCTTTCTAGGGCAAGATCAAATTTGTTTATTTGTTTGTAAGGGGAAAATGGTGTGAAGTTATTTTCTCAAAATGTATTGCGTAGTAATGGTTGAACCATTACAATATCTGATAAGAATACCTACACCTTTTCTATTAGAATAAAAACAGTTATCACCTGGGGGTTATCTACGCTTGCTCCTGGGCTGTATACATGTATAAAATCATGAAATATTTAAATGCGTTTTCCTCTGAAATCACTGTCAGGGCCAATTTTTACCAAATTTCATGTGGAGCCTTCTGTCAAAGGGGAATTGAAAATGTGTTTTAATGGTCATGCTTCAGTGACTAAGATGGTTAAAAATCACAGATGTTAAAAATCTTCAGAACCAAGAAAGCATTGAAACTTAGTCTTAGTATAGAGCATTGTTGATGGGAAATCTACCAGCTTTGTTTAATCTTAGGTTGACCATTGACTTTTGTATGGCATAATTAAATTTGATTCCATATCTAAATATATTTGATGCAAATTTTGTTTTAAAGACCATCTACTATTTTATGGCATCTGCTATCTGAATCTCTTGTTATATGTTAGAATTGGGTTTAGATAAACATACATATACATAAAATAAAAATCAAAATTTGAATCCAGTTAAACTGTTGTTGATGAAAATTAAAAATAGACGCTTGCATGAGTAGTTATATGATGTAGATTCAAATATTACAATAATAAAGTACCGTGTTGCAGCCGTAAAATGTCTTCTCTTTCTTCACAATAGGGTAGTTTGTATTTTCTGGTCCTCCTTTGAAAATTTATATAAGGGTTACTGATGAGACCTTATTGGGCGAAACTAGCTAGCCTAGCCCAGAAACTTTGACGCTGCAGCTATTTTAATCTATGTGTACTCGCTATGATGTATGAGAAGAACTCACCGAATAAAACATGACATTCAAGCTGACTGGTTGACATCTGAAATTCTAGATAAGATCAAACAAAGAGATAAAATGAAAAAAAAAAAAAAAAAAAAAAAAAAAAAAAAAACGTGATAGACATGACGATCATAAAATTTTACGTAACGAAGTATCTACTCAAATTCAAAATTCAAAACAGGCATCATACAAGTCAAAGATAGAGGCAGGTATGGACGATCCTAAATCAGTTTGGATTTTTTAAAAAAAGAATTCGGTGCATCAAACAAGAAAATATGACTGCTTTAAACTTAACATAGACGACAACTTCATCACAGACACAAAAGAAATAGCAGACACGTTCAATGACTATTTTGTTAATATTGGGTCAAAACTTAAAGAGCCTATTGAAGATTGCGATTTTACACAGCTAAAGGAACACATTGATACAAAAATACCAAGTAACGTTTCTTTTGAATTACCTTATATCACTGAAAGCTTTGCTTACAAATTTTTTCAACCCTTGATGTTTTTAAGTCGATCGGATTCAGGTATTGGCCCAAGACTGTTGAAACTTTCTTCAGCTGTTATTTCAAAAAGTATTACTTATATGTACAAGCATGAATTTCAAAGGGTTATTTTCCCGATAGTTGGAGATGGGGCAAAGGAAGAAATAAATAATTATTGCCCTATATCTATATTACCCACATTGTGAAATTTATTCAAAAGAACTTAATGAAGTCTTTAAATAAATACGATGTAATACATCAGTCTCAAAGTGGATTCCGCTCTGGTCACTCGACGGAAACAATATTAACGTTGATGGCCGAACGCTGGCTGAAGGCAATTAATGACGGTTATATAGTTGGCACCATAATGGTTAATTTTAGAAAAGCTTTTGACCTTGTCGATCACTCTTTGCTGCTAAAGAAATTAGGTGTCTATATTATGATCATGGCTTCTTACCTTTGTCAACGAACTCAGGTTGTATCAGTTGATGGAAAACTTTCCGGGATATGTGATATTAAGTATGGTGTTCCTCAGGGACCTTTGCTATTTTTAATTTTCATAAATGATTTACCATTGGTTTTATCTGAAAAAGTTCATTCGATTGATTTTATGCTGATAATACAACGATTTATGACATGCAGTCTGATTTAGAAACACTACAATCTAATTTACAACATTCTCTTATTAAACTGCATAAACAGTGTAAACAAAATGGCATGTTTCTTAATACCGAAAAAACAAAAATAATGTTAATTACTACTAGACAGAAGCGTATAAGGCTACATAAAGATCTTTTCAATTTAACATACAATGATATCAATTTACAACTGACAAAAGGTGATAAAGTACTAGGTGTAAATGTTGATCAGAATTTGCAGTGGACTAATCATTTTCAATACGTTTGTAAAAGATTACATCATATATCTGGCTTCTCTCAAAGATACATTCGTATTTAACTATGGAGCATAGATCGTTGTTTTATAAAGCTTACATCCAACCACATTTAAATTATTGCAATATTGTATGGGTAAATTCATCTAATTATAATGTTTCACAAGTAGCCAATCTTCAAAGGCGAGTTTGCAAAATTATTTTAGGGACTGATAGTGGGACCTTGACAGTGCACGGAGACGACTTAATATTTTGTCTTTTGATCAAAATGTACTTGTCAACAAAGAAAAAATAATGTATAAAGTGGTATATGATATGGTTCCGCAATATATTTAAGATCTTTTTCAGCTACGAGCGGACACGGTACCAGATACCTCATTACGATCTGTCTCGATCAGAATTTTTATATCCCCAAACCAAATATAAGCTTGTTTAAAAACAGTTATCATACTCTGGACCAGTTATATGGAACACAATTCCATCGGATATTAAGAATTTGTTAACGCTTAATACTTTTACCAGGAACGTAGTCGAATGGATTGCAAAAGAATAACTCTTTTCATGAATTAGACTACCTCCACCACAGATTTACATTGTAAATTTCATTTTCGTATAATTTCTCCACCACATTTTATCATTGTAAATATCATCTTTCATGGAACGTATGTAACTTTTGTTTTATTCTATTTTTTACGATGTGTTTCCTCTGACTGTCATTTTAATGTGTTTGTATATATTGGTCATGTAGATGCTTTTTAAAAAGAGGGCCCATGGAAGACTGGTTGTACCAAATGGGTCACCCTCTCTAAATAAAGAACTTACTTACTTTCTTACATTTCTTCAGAACCATTTTATTTTTCTAATCTTTCAAATCACTTGTCCTTTGTGCATTACAATGTACAGAGCTTTCTTCCTAAAATTGATTTGTTAACTGCTGAATTATGCGAATTTAAAGTTCTTAAATCGCTCCCGACCGGTAAAGCTTCTGAATATCAGCAACCGTGTTTTCAAACAAATATCTATCGAACTATCTCTTCCACTCTCTCTTGAATCACTCTCTCAACATTGGTGAAGTTCCAGATACCTTCAAAGTGGCTCATGTGACGCCTGTTCCTAAAGGTGGTGACTTAACTGGCGTCTCAAATAATAGACCCATTTCATTATTAAGTTATTAGGATTAAACTCAAGAAAGGCTTGTACACCTTTACAACCGCTTTCGCGAAAACAATATTATAACTTCATTTCAGTCAGGTTTCAACAGTGAATCACTTAACTTTCCTATATAATACATTTTCAAGCTCTATACTCAGGAAAAGAAATTCGCGTTGTATTCTGTGACATTAAAAAGGCATTTGACCGAGTATGGCATGCTGGATTAATACACAAATTGAAAACAGCCGGAATATCTGGTAGTCTCTTGAAATGGTTCGTAAGCTACCTAGCTGACAGGAAAAGTTGTTATTCCTGGTGCACAGTCTGACTGGAACTCTATTCACGCAGGTGTGCCTCAAGGATCCATTCTTGGACCCTTGTTATTATATACTGGATCACGTCAACTCCAGATCTTGCATACTAGGATAAGGACAGGTTGTAGCGCTTTGAACAGCGATCTTTTTCTTAAGAACATAGTCGAAAGTCCATTGTGTGCTTGCAGAAGCGGAGATATAGAAAACGCGGATCATTTCTTTCTAAAGTGGTTCGTAAGCTACCTAGCTGACAGGAAAAGTTTATGTATAGCAGAGATATATTGCGGGTTCGCTAAGTGCTCAACCAAGCCTCCTTCTCAGATTCTAACATGAATCCTAACCGCAGTTAAAGAAGGCCTTCAGAAGTATTGTGACACTGAATATGTCAGAATCAGATGTGGATCCTGAAAAACAAAGAGCTTTTAGAAAACCTAAAGGCATAATCTCTTCATTCCGTCAACAGTATAAAATCTTTCGATTTCTCTACTCTTTACACTACTATTCCTAGTGACAAACTGAAAGCTAAATTAAAGGAAATTATCAACCAGTGTTTCTTCCATAAGAATGGTAACCGTCGATTTCAGTATGGCTACAAAGACACATACTTCGTTCGGGATCACCACAAAAATACTCAGATGCAGATCTCATAAAGATGCTGAAATATCTAATCGACAATATTTTTGTAGAGTTCGGCGGACGGATATTCCAGCAAACAATCGGCATATCGAATGGTACTAATTGTGGACCGTTGCTTGCCGACTTGTTTTTATATCCGTATGAGGCGGAGTTTGTACAAAGTCTCCTCAGAGCAGGTTAGAAACACCTTGCACAACAATTCAATTTCACCTACAGATATATAGATGATGTATTGTCTCTGAAAACACAAAATTTGCAGAGTATTTGGAATTCATCTATCCATGTGAATAAAGGAAACAACGGAGACTGCAGCCTCCTCCTCATACTTGGATTGTTATCTCTACAGTGACAATGGAAAGCTTACTACTAGGCTTTACGACAAACGGGATGACTTCAATTTTCCCATTGTTAACTTTCCATTCCTGAGCAGTAATATCCCTTCTGCACCAGCATACGGCGTTTACGATTCACAGTTAATCCGTTATGCCAGAGCCTGTTCAAATTATCAGGACCATGGTTTGTGGGAAAGTGTTCACTACAAAATTGTTGAGCCAGGGGTATCAAAAAACTAGACTGGTAGCAACACTTAAGAAGTTCTATGGGAGACATCATGATAAGGTCAATCCCTACAATGTGACAGTTTCCAGAATTGTTTCTGATGTTTTTGCCAATGACGCGCCATAAGTAGACTTCCCAAATCCCGGACATACGCTTCTACCGACATTTCCTTCGTTCAGACTTATGGGCATGGTGGGCGAAGTTGCTTACCAAGTAATGCTTACTATCCGCGGACGCCTGATTACACCCTTTATTCTGGGGTCCATGTCTGTTTGTCTGAACATTCTGATTTGTCATTCGTTTACGGATTTATGAGTTTGGATTATGGCTTAGGTACCATGACCGCAACTACTTACAATGAACATCGACTGGAACTATTTCGGAAAGTTTTATGATGTAACATTAGATGTACCCCTAAAGGGGAACTTAACTTTATGTTTTGAAACCAACATGGAAATATTCAAATCCGTGCAAAGGTACATACAATCAACAAACGATTACTTGCACTCTCTGTAACTCTCCATCTCCAGAGCAACTATTTTCTTCCTTTTTTTCCTACTTATCCTTCCCCCTCCCCTACTTAGTTCTACCCTTTGAGTATTATTCTCACTTTTTCGTACATGTACTAAATTGGAAATAAAATATGTTTAAACTAAGCTCGACGGAACAGTAATGAGCTATCTTGGCCTTGGTTCACCAATCCCGTCATTATCTCTTAGTCTTTCGGAAGATGACGTCACACGTGTTGCTTCCAAGATGAAATCTATGATAACGGCTGAGGTCAACACACTGGTACAGTCGCTTATTTCAGTGAAAGTTGCAGAAGAGATGACGCCCTTAAAAGAGGAAGTTAAGCAGTTACGACAGTTAAGGCCGATACAATCAAGGAGGCTATAGATTTGAAAGAAAGAGTTGACGACCAGGAGCAATGCTCTCGTAGAATTGATAGACCTCACCGCGTGGGCAGACCCAAAGCAGGTCGTAGTCGCGAAATAATCGTCAAATTAAAAAAAAAACTGCAGTGCGAGACTAAATTTCATCAAGGGAGGAAACCGCTTAAAAATTTGGGAACTTCTATTTTCATCAGTGAGGACTAAACAGCTGCATGTAAAACTATTTCCTATGAATGCAGACAATGAATGCAGTTAAAGGCAAAGCTTATTAAAAAGGCCTACACCATGGACGAATATATATATATTGTTGACAAATCTGAAAAAAGGATTAGCATCTTTAGCTTATCTGACATCTCTCAGCTACAGACTGAGTGTCAGTCCCAATCCCGGTTACAACCTCAGTCTCAGTAGACAAAAGAGTCTTACCGAACGTGTTTATATGGTTTTGCTTTCTATACTCAGCAGTTTTAGTGATGCACTGAATGAAAACTAGCACACAACTTGGGCTGACTGCTCAGAGTCTTGGTTGTGACTCAAAACTGAAGTTTTGTTACTGTTCTTTTGCTAAACAGTAGCGACTCTGATCAGGCTTTGCAGATGCGCAGACTTACCTGGGTCTCTGTTGTTCACAAGGCGTCTTTGTTACATCGTTTTCTCACCGTTTTTATGAGCTGGTACCAGATCTATTGTAAAAGTCAGCCACAGCGTGTCTCATGAACTGACAAATTACATCCAACTGGTTAGGACTGTTTGCATAAACCGTTGTATATCTCTCCCGCAAGATAACAAGAGCTGGAAGATATACCTAGTTCAGTTACCAAACAGCGGGGACCCTGAACGGGGTGCTCGAACGCGCAGTCCACCCCCTTCTGGTTGCTGGCGTGTGGTTGAGACCATCAGCGTCAGGAAATGGAGAATAATAAATTTAGTCTCTTTTGCCAGCGTGTGGTTGGGACCCGGATCAGACTGTGCGCTACGCAGTCTCACCTGGATCTCGGCCATACCCTCAGGGCGTCTCAAGAACTGATGAAAAACGTCCTTACATCTTTACAATAGACCCACAACACTAATCTTACTACTAACAGGAAAGTAGAAAATGAGTATCATTACAGCAGTTGTGACTTTTGTTGGTGTTAATTTACCGCTACTGTTCTCGGTGCACGAGTATTGAAGGCATAGATATGCGTAGCAGTACTAACTATAAATGGGTGAATGATGTTGTATAGATACCTATTATTACGGATCTGTCTCAGGAAGCTAGTTAATATTTGTCTCCATATATCCTTCTGTAACAATCTTCAATATATTCACTTGTATATAGCCAGTAGGAATATGAGTAGTTTTGTTTGTTTGTTTTTTGTTGTTGTTTTTTTTAGTTTTTTTTTTTTTTTTTTTTTTTTTTTTTTTTTTGTTTTTTTTTTTCATTGAAAATACCCGTTGTCTAGGGCAGACAGAACAAAATTGCTAGTGCATAAGATACATCGTTTTTCACAAACGCAGACATGGAGTCCAACTAAGACGTCTGGATATACCAATATTGTAAATTCCATGTTATAATTAATGGGTGTGTTTTTTCTTGTCGCGTTGGTGTAAACGAGAGCATGTTGAGTCTAATGCTTTAAATAATTGGAAATTAAAGATTTTTAAGATCATTGATGAACGTGTGTTATTTAACTCTAATAACCTTGATCTTCTCCCTCCTAAGCCTAAATTATCTTTTCGATATTTGAAACAAGGTATCCAAGAATTTCATAGGAAGTATGTTTTGGCTCCAGCTGATAAAGCTGCTAATAATGTTGTTGTTGTGTGACGACTTTATTATATCAATATTCTAATACAAGAACTTGGTAGTACCAAAACATATGAGCGGATTTCTACTGACGAGAGATCTATTGTCAATACCCATTCTATCGATATTACTGCTAAGTTTGCAGTGAGTATTAAAGAAAAGCAAGACAGACTTCCTACGTTATATTGGTTACCGAAACTTCATAAACGACCTTATAAATTCTAGTTCATGTACGACTACTGTTTTGTCAAAACTGCTTACTTCATGCCTTACTGCTGTTAAAAAACATTGGATTAGATACTATGATACTGTTTACGAAAGGGACGGAATTAATTATTTTTGGTCAATTAAAAATTCTAATGATGTTCTCAATAAATTTAAAACTAAAACCTTTCAGGCTTCTAAATTGTCTACATATGATTTTTCTACACTGTATACTACGTTACCTCATCATCTTATAAAAGATAAACTTATTGATTTAATTAACCGAACGTTTATTCGGGAGAATACCCAATATTTGGCTTGCAACGAAGAATGTGCTTTTTTCACTTCTGATGTACGAGGGATGTTCGAAATGAATTGCTTATTGTCCTCTAGCTCGATATCCACGTGGGGCACGATAAAAACCAATACATACCTGTATAGGGCTATTCAATATCTACACATGGTGTATAAATGTACATGTTAGACTAAGTGTAAGACATAAATTTTGCCATTTGAATACACTCAGTCATTGACCACTGCAGTAAAAATGGTTGGTAGAAGCGTCGACAAAAAAGATGAAATACGGGCTTACATCAAAGTTCGCTCAAAACTTGGTTGTTCTTTGAAGACGCTGATGACTGAAATTTCTACTGCTTTTGGACCTTCTTATGACACAGTTCGGCGGTGGAAAAGAAATTTGAGTCTGGTGTAGAGTCCATCAAAAATGCACCGAAATCAGGTAGGCCAAAATCTGCATCTCGTAAAGAAATCGTTTCCAAAATAAAGGAAACCATTGATGGAGATGCCAGAATTACAGTTCGTGATATTGCACGAAAGGTAGGCATATCACTATCAACGGTTCACCTTATTTTGAAGAAGCATTTGAAAGTCACAAAGATTTCTGCTAGATGGGTGCCACATCTGTTGACTGACGAGCAAAAGAGGCAACGGGTTAAAGTGGCCAAAAAGCTGCTTCAAATGTTTCCAAATATGACAAAAAGCAGTTTGCCAATGTCGTCACAGGTGATGAAACCTGGGTCCATTATTTTGAGCCCGTCAGAAAGGTTAGCAATAAGATCTGGGCCACTAAACACAGCAAACGCCCAACAATTGCCAAACGTTCTTTGAGTACAAAGAAGGTTTTGTATGCAATCTTCTTCTCTGGTGAAGGAGTCGCAATAAAAGTGCCAGTGAAAAAGGGCAAAAGCATCACCGGAAAGTACTACAAAGACGTAGTACTGAAGAAACTGAAAAAAGTATTACCAGAAACGACGCCCTGCCACTGGTTTTAAACATGTCCGTCTTCTACATGACAATGCCCCAGCTCATACCTCCGCAATAGTTACGGCGTTTTTGAAGAAAGAAAAAGTAACTGCTTTGCCTCACCCCCCGTATTCCCCAGACCTTGCCCCATGTGATTTCTTTTTGTTTCCGAAATTGAAAGCATTCCTTGCTGGGCGGAAATACCAGTCCCGACAGGCACTTGGATCTGCCATTCATCAGTACCTTATTACTGTGTCCAAATCAGCGTACTGTGACGCCTTCAAGAAGTGGATACATCGGCTGAAACTTTGCATTTCTAGCCACGGGGAGTACTTCGAGGGCATGAAATGAGTACTTTTGGGCTAACTTGAAATTTGAAGTCTCCAGACAGAAATAAGCAATTCATTTTGAACATCCCTCGTATATAATAATCACAATTTATGGTCGTGTCAAAAAGTCTGTGATGCCCTTGTTTATCTTTTGGATAATATTTTTATTAGATTTGGAACTAAACTTTATAGGCAAACTATTGGTATTCCGATGGGAACTAATTGTGCTCCTCTTGTTGCAGATTTGTTTCGTTTTTGTTATGAGAGAGATTTCATGAAGTCTCTCTCACGTGAAAATCAGGCTGACATTATTGAGGCTTTCAATTCAACTTCAAGATACCTTGATGATTTATTAAATATTGACAATATTTACTTTGACCAAATAGTGGACCGGATATATATACCCTACAGAACTCCAATTAAAAAGAGCAAATTCTTCCGATACCGAGGCACCTTTTTTGGATTTGAATCTATGTATATCTAATGGTACAGTTTCCACCAAAATTTATGATAAACGGGACGATTTTGATTTTGATATAGTCAAAATGGATGGCGATGTCCCCCGGCGTACCTCATATTGGGTATACGTATCTCAACTTATTAGATTCGCCAGAGCTTCTTCAAATCTTGATGACTTTAACTACCGTATTAAGCCCTTACTGCCAAACTTCTTAGGCAGGGCTATCGTTATTTTAAACTTCGTAAGGCGTTTTCGAAATTTTATCGCAGACACAGTGCCTTGTTAGAAAAATATAGCGTCAGTCTGAAAACACTTCTGCAACAAGGTATATCGGAACCAGAATTTTACGGTGACTTAGTGTACAGATTTAGAAAAATTGTAGGTAAATCTAAAAAAAAAAAAAAGGTAAGAGAAAAGTCCAGGGAGTGCCACAATCACAAACCGCAGCCCTTCCCAGACCCCAAGAGGAAGAGGAAACCGACAAATTTAAACAAGCACAAACCGAACAAACGTACGAAAAGAAAGCACTAAGATTAGCTCTCTCTTCCCCAAGCGAGGTAATCGCAATACTAAAAGGACTGAAAAACACAAGAACAATATGACACACGGTAAGACATACAACAAATCGCCTCGTAGAATAAACCACAAAGCAACAAAGAATAAGACTAACACCGGGACCACCGCCTTAGAACGGTCGGTAGAGCAAACCACCGGGGGGGTTTAAAGCACTTTTACAGCTAGCTAACTTCACCCTGGGTCCCGATGCTACTCTTAATACAGAAATACATAAAAATTCGGTTCGCATAAAGGCTCCCAACTCAGTCAATGCATCAAAGCGAAAACATAAAAATCAAATTCTAACTTTTCGGAGCAATTCAGAAAACTTATTAAACGTTATAAAAGAATGGGCTATAGCCTGGATATTATGCGGCAGACTGCATGCCTAGTTGTCAACCCAAACATTGTTGATGGCTATGCTTCACTCTTTAATTGCACGACGGCGGTTCGGGCCTCAGACTCAATGACGGCCTCTTCGTAAAACTTTAACCAGAGGGTTGGGGCTTGACGATATGTCTTTGGCTTGGTCCGCCGTGGTTCAACTATTGGTTTTCATTTACTCTGGCATACAGTAGAATTAGCCATGAGTACTCGTCTTTGTTTATTATAGTGATTAATTTGATTTTTATGTTTTCGCTTTGATGCATTGACTGAGTTGGGAGCCTTTATGCGAACCGAATGTTTATGTGTTTCTGTATTAAGAGTAGCATCGGGACCCAGCGTGAAGTTAGCTAGCTGTAAAAGTGCTTTAAACCCCCCGGTGGTTTACTCTACTGACCGTTCTAAGGCGGTGGTCCCGGTGTTAGTCTTATTCTTTGTTGCTTTGTGGTTTATTCTACGAGGCGATTTGTTGTATGTCTTTCCGTGTGTCATTTTGTTCTTGTGTTTTTCAGTCCTTTTAGTATTGCGATTACCTCGCTTGAGGAAGAGAGAGCTAATCTTAGTGCTTTTCGTACGTTTGTTCGATTTGTGCTTGTTTGGATTTGTCGGTTTCCTCTTCCTCTTGGGGTCTGGGAAGGGCTGCGGTTTGTGATTGTGGCACTCCCTGGACTTTTCTCTTACCTTTTTTTTGTACCTTTGAATCTATTATCTCATATAATTGAAGACTGGTAGCATTATTATTAGACCAAACTACACGGAAATTTTCTTGTTTCAGATTCTTTATCATTATGTTATCTACATATTGTTTTCCTTTTGCTCATCTATCAAATCTGCTTTCCTCCTTGCTTTATCTTTCTTGGGGAATTCAATTGTAGCAAATAATGTGCACCGATTCGCGGTCTGGAAGCTGTACTACGCTTTAAGGATAATGGACAGCCATTACTGCAAACGTTGTTAAATGTGGAGAAGGCTACATTGCAAATATTCTTAAAGCATTTACGACTGTAAGGAAATATGTTATTCCATCACAAAACACATAAAATAAGGTCCAAGGACGTATTGGCAAACACGAAATTAAATGACATGAAAACTGTTAAATTTTCCCCTGAAAATCACCTGAGAATAACTCGAATTCTATTTGCGAAAATTGCAAGATTTATTTCATAGAAATGCATACAAGATGCTGCAGGGAAAGATAGGTAAAAAATCAAGATTTTTAATAATAAGCCCGATAGAGGTAAAAGTGTGAGAAAAAAATCAAAATAATTCAAGAACTTAGCTCAGAAAACGGCTTGTTTTATTTTGGGAGTTACTCCGTTTCTATTTACGCAAGCCATCAGTTCTTTTCATCAACGTAAACTGTACTCTTCTTGAGGGGAAAGGTTTCTCAAAGCACATGAAATCGATGTCTTTCATTCCAAAAGCACCTTGTAAAAGACACCTTATGTCAATATTAATTTTCTACATGTACAAAACACTTGTTGGATAGAATCGTGAAGAAGTGCAACCTTTGTTCAAAAGTGTTCCTCCTTGACATTCAGGTTCCCTTTGATAACTGCGCTCGTTTGCCCATAACACATACAGCTGCTGACGTAGCATTATTCGCCCAAATGAGGAGATGTTTATATTTATGTATGTCAGTTTCACTTAGTAAGATAGATTTCCAAACTTACGTTGAAATGTGTGACAAAGACATTTTATTTTGTTTCCGCCTGTTATACCCATTGAAAAAGTGTCACCAAGTGCACTTAGAAAACAACAACTTGGGGCGGATCTAGCAAGCACATTTATTGAGTGTTGCCTGTTCATGAACAGGGTCATCCAGTTTCATGCAAGCTTTCCAAGCATGGTATAATGCTTGGGCTCTCAATGCTTTATTCAATTATTTAATAACAAATAACTTCGCTAACTAATGGAACAGCACATGCTTCTGACATTAGAAAAATGGCCATTGGCTTTTGTTCAGCTAGATCTGTGATTGTCAGTTTTCATACTGATAATCATTAACTGAACCTTGAAAATGTGGTCAGATCTCCCTTAACAGATAACCTAATGACTGTGGATAGTAACACTTACAGATCGCGAGTCGGAAATCACTGTTGTCTTGTATTAAGGCACAAAGAACTTAAATATTTTTGTAATTTTGAATTTTTACTGTTTATACGTATGATTTTGTACAGATCAGGCGAAGTATAACGTAACCCTGCATAAATGACAACCAGCTCGGACGATGGGCGCGATTCTGACATCGCCTCAACCTTTTTCTGCCAGAATCTTTCCATGGTCCATTACAATGTTCAAAGTTCAACTCGAGTTAATTGAATGTGAACTTAGCAAATCTGACTTTATTGCTCTTACTAAAACTTAGTTGAACTAGTCTATTCCCAGAAAAGATATCTGCATACAAGGGTTCAAACTACCTTATCGCTACGGCAGACCGCACGATAGCAACGGTGGTGTTGCAGTTTATGTGAATGTAAGTCTTTATTCTAAACGACGAAGCGACCTAGAAATACGTTCCGTTGAATGCGTATGGATTGAATATTTTATTTGGAACCTTTTACAAGCCATCCAATTCAAATATTTCAATGATACAGAAGCATCAATAGGTCTTGCTATTGACACTGGTATTAAAAGTATTATAATGACTAGAGATTTTAATTTAGACTATTTAAAACCAAACACACGCAAAAAGATTGATGACATCTGCAACCAGTACAGCATGACCCAAATAATTGATGAACCAACACTCTTCTTCCCTTACTAATATTCTTATTTCAAACACTCCAGGCAATATGTAAAGTGGTGTTGGTGAACCAGTTTTATCTCAGAACATTCGATATCACTATCCAGTTTACTGTTGTACACACTGGAAAAGGAGCACGCAATAAATATCAAGAGGCAAATTTGGTTATATGATAAAGGTAATTATGACACACTTCGGAATGAGGTAACTGAAACAAACTGGAATGAGTTAAAACACGATAATATTGATCTATACTGTTCAAATGTCTCAAATCGAATCGCGTCTCTTGCTGATAAATATATACCGAACAAAAACGTAACAATTAGAACTTCAGTTCCTTCTTGGTTAAATAATAATATACGTAAAATATAGGAAAAGGCGACGGCTATACAAAAAAGCTAAGCGAACTAAAAATGCCCTAGACATGAGCTATAGGAATAAAAAAAAAGGTAAGAGAAAAGTCCAGGGAGTGCCACAATCTCAAACCGCAGCCCTTCCCAGACACCAAGAGGAAGAGGAAACCGACAAAACCAAACAAGCACAAATCGAACAAACGTACGAAAAGCACTAAGATTAGCTCTCTCTTCCCCAATCGATTCGCATAAAGGCTCCCAACTCAGTCAATGCATCAAAGCGAAAACATAAAAATCAAATTAATCATTATAATAAACAAAGACGAGCACTCATGGCTAATTCTACTGTATACTGTAAATGAAAACCAATAGTTGAACCATGGCGGGCCAAGCCAAAGACCTGTCGTCAAGCCCCAACCCATTGGTTAAAGTTTTACGAAGAGGCCGTCATTGAGTCTGAGGCACGAACCGCCGTCGTGCAATTAAAAAGTGAAGCATAGCCATCAACAATGTGTGGGTTGACAACTAGGCATGCAGTCTGCCGCATAATGTCCATGCTGTAAGCCAATTCTTTTATAACGGTTAAAAAGTTTTCTGAATTGCTCCGATAATTTAGATTTTCCTATATTTTTATCTGTACACTACGTCACCGTAAAATTCTGGTTCCGGTATACCTTTTTGCAGAAGTGTTTTCAGACTGACGCTATATTTTTCTACGAAGGCACAGTGTTTGCGACAGAATTTCGAAAACGCCTACGAAGTTTAAAATAACGATAGCCCTGCCTAAGAAGTTTGGCAGTAAGGGCTTTATTACGGTAGTTAAACTCACTAAGATTTGAAAAAGCTCTGGCGAATCTAATAAGGAGATATGTATACTCCATGAGGTACGCCGGGGGACATCGCCATCTAGAAAAGGGAAATTGACTATATCAAAATCAAAATCGTCCCGTTCATCATAAATTTTGGTGGAAACTATACCATTAGATAAACATAGATTCAAATCCAAAAATGGTGCCTCGGTATCGGAAGAATTTGCTCTATTTAATTGGAGTTCTATAGGATATATGCGGTCCACCATTTGGTCAAAGTAAATATTGTCAATATTTAATAAATCATCAAGGTATCTTGAAGTTGAATTGAAAGCCTCAATAATGTCAGCCTGATTTTCACGTGAGAGAGACTTCATGAAATCTCTCTCATAACAAAAACGAAACAAATCTGCAACAAGAGGAGCCCAATTAGTTCCCATCAGAATACCAATAGTTTGCCTATAAAGTTTAGTTCCAAATCTAATAAAAATATTATCCAAAAGATAAACAAGGGCATCACAGACTTTTTGACGAGACCATAAATTGTGATTATTGTATACAGTTACTAAACAAATTCGACTCGCTAAAACAACTCACTGTGATAATCTATCAAATAAAGTAAAAACCAATAACTTAAATAGTAAAGATTGGTGGAAAACTCTTTATTAAACCGATTACAAAGACTTCAATTCTTCCTCTTTCTAAAAATGGTGCTATATTTTCTGATAATAAAACCAAAGCAGATATACTGAATTAATATTTTACAAATCAAACTATACTACGTGAATCCAATGTAGAACTACCTATCGCAACTCTTGACGATAGTCGGACATCGAAAACATCGCCAGTAAATTTAAATATGTCTTACAAAGTTTTAAACTAGGGAAATCCTCAGGTCCTGATGGCATAAACAATAGAGTGCTTAAAGAACTTTCGTCCGAGCTTTCTAATCCTCTCTGTGAAGTGTTCAATTTATCCTTAGCTCAGAGCATTGTTCCCTAATCCTTTAAGGAGTCTAACGTTACACACATTCATAAAAAAGATGACCCATCTGAACCATTATATTATAGGCTGTATCCCTTATAAATACTATTGGACATGTCATGGAAGAAAATAGTCCATAAACACATCTTCAACTTCTTTCTTAGAAACAAAACGATCACAAAACGATCACTTGCTTAAGTCCGGATTCGTACAAGGCGACTCAACTGTTAACCAACTTGTCAGTATCTATGACACCTTTTGCAAAGCTTTGGATGAAAATAAAGAAGTGAGATCTGTTTTTTTTTTTTGTTTTTTTTTTTGTTTTGTTGTTGTTGTTTTTTCTAGATATAAGTAAGGCTTTTGGCAAAGTTTGGTATCGAGGACTTATTTATAAATTGAAACAAGCGGGTATTGAAGGGCCCTTGTTAGAATGGCTTTCTCATTATCTTAAAGATAGAAAACAACATGTTGTTTTGGCTAGTGTTTCCTCAGAGTGGTCTTTTCTGAACGCTGGTGTACCGCAAGACCCCTGCCTTGTCTTCATAAATGACCTCAATACAAATATTCAATTTTTTGCGGACGACACAAGCTATAATAGTTGATACCCCTCAAAATGCAGCATTACAACTTAATAATGACCTCGCGAAGATTCACACATGGGCATCTATTTTTTACCACAAGACCCCTGTCTTGTCTTCATAAATGACACTGTCGTAGACCTCAATACAAATATTAGATTTTTTGCGGACGACACAAGCTTATATATGCAGCATTACAACTTAATAATGACCTCGCGAAGATTCGCATATGGGCATCTAACTTGCTTGTCTCATTCAATCCCTCCAAGTCTAAATCTTTGCTTATATCCAGAAGACGTGCAAATATATACAACCCAGATTTAGTTATGAACCCAATCCAAGAAGTTGACTCTCACAAGCACCTCGGCGTAGTGTTTTCAAATGATGGAACATGGCATGAGCATATTACATCCAAAGCGTGGACTAGAATTAATGTAATGAGAAAACAAATATAAACTTGACAGAAAGGCACCAGATATAATATATTTTTCATTCATTAGGCCAGTACTTGAGTATGCTAGTACTGTACCCAGATTGAACAGAACGGAATTGAAAAAGTTCAGGTCGAGGCCGGTAGGATTGTTTTCAGGCGCTAATAAGTTAGTTTCAATAGCTTTATTATACGAAGAACTTGGATGGGAAGAACTCAGGTCAAGAAGAACTCGGCTCAAAAATTAGTTTTATTTTACAAAATGCAGAATGGGTTATGTCCGGATTATCTTTCTCAGCTTGTCCCGAACCCTGTTAGTTATAGATCCTTATATAATCTAAGTAATGCTGATCACTTACAACTTATTGCCGAAGGAACACAACTCTTTTATAATTCATTTCTCCCATCAGTTGTTAGACAATGGAACAATTTACACGTAACTCACCTTCGGCTGAAGCATTTAAACAATCCTTAAACACGTGTCTACAGCAAACCCACTTTCTACTACACCGGTGACCGAATTGGGCAAGTTTACCATACACAAATGCGCACATATTGCAGCCCCTTGAATTATTACTTGTGCCACAAGAAACAAATTTGCATTTCCTTTTAGACTGAGTTATGTAAGATGAGGTGTCTCATTATTGTCTACCTTCCTTACATACTCTCTTATATGGGAATAACGCATTGAGTGACCAAGACCTCATATTCAAAGCCGTTCAAAATTATATTGTGAGAACCAAACGTTTTGGAACTTCTAACTAGATATATAAGGGGCATAATACATACATCTGCAGTAAGCTCATATTAGTAGTGCCTTAAATAAAAAAAAATATTCTTATAATAGTTTTGTAATTCCCATGAAACCCATCTTACCTTTCTCTGTCCTAGCCTGATCTTCTCAACCTTTTTTTTTCTATCCTACTTATTACATTTTCAGCAGTGATTTACTGAGATTTATCAGTGAATTATAATCTATAAATCATCGAGTGAATTACTTCATTTCGAACGCTTTGACTTCATAATTGCTAGGCGACAGTATATAGGGTGCACGTGTACCCACAGTGCCACCCTATACTACTGGCGACGTTGCTGACGTAGTTGGTAGCAACAATAACAATAGTTGACGTTTCGCGGAAAATTTGATAAATCATAGAAATCAGACTGCAATTTTCACCTCCAGTTGGCGTTTTTTAGGTAAAATCTGCAACATAAACATAATGTATGATTTTCTTGATAATCCAGTTCAACTTTCGTGACATTTTTGTGTCTGTATTTCAAGCACAGGATGATTTTTGCATTGAAGTAAAAACAAGATGGCGACTGATTTTCAAATTAAACTACGCCTCAAGAAATTCATGCATTGACTGGAATAATTTTGGTAGGAAATCATAACGGTTGACTATAAAAATCCAAAAATAAAACATAGATGAAAATGTAATAAACAGTTTATTTGGTTGTTTTGAACGATTACGGAGAAAGGAGAAATATTTCACTCGTGCTCTAAGGTTTGCTTGTAAAAAAACTCGTTCGCTTCGCTCATTCGTTTTTTACGCGCAAGCCTTAGAACACTAGTGAATTATTTCTCCGTAATCGATCAAAACATTCAAATAAACTCTATATATTTTCACCTTTTCTTAATATAAATAGAGATTCTACTTATGTGTGCTTGTGATCACAGTATGATCTATTACAATTATGATTTAATGGGAGACGAGTTAATATATCGCAAGGCTTTTTCTAATCCCATTTGTATATTGATGCATACTATTGTGTGTCTGTATACATGTATGATGATATACAAATAAAATATGTTTAAACTACTATAGTGAAGTTTATATTTTCCGATCCTTTTCGATCAGTGGGCCCTATCATGGAGTGACCGAAACTAAGCTTCGACATTTATTATTGTCGATTTTGTGTTCGCGTCATTGCTCTCACGGGTCGTTCTGTTTGGAATATATTTATGTATTGCGCTGCCCTTGGAGAGCAAAAAATATTATATAAAAAGAACATAACTGCAATATTCAGTTTATCACATGATTTAAAAGTGCATTATAAATTGTTTTCTGCCAGCGGCGTCACTTTTTCGCAAATAGTAAACAGCGCATTGTTACGTAATACCATATCAGCAGGCGCCGCCGTAAATAAGATTAAACTTTGTGTTATATGATTTTTATGTTAAGACGCTTGTTACGAGCCAGGCGTACGAAAAAGGAAATGAAAGTGAAACCAGCAACTAGCTTTAAATTATTTACAATATCTATTCACATAATATATGACAATATTCAAAACAAAAGAATGTAAGTAAACAGTACCTTTCAATATGTCACAAAGAAATAATCCACAAGAATTTATAAATCCTTTGAATAACAGTTTCTGATCCCACAATTTAAAGTCTCTGAATTCAGAATTTAAATCCAGAATGAATAAAATATTAAAGTAATCCAGTATAGAATAATTTCCGATGAAAGTATACAAAGATGCCCATATGAAAATCTTTTCTCCTTATATACTATCAAAGAACATTCATATTCTAGAAAAATAATTAACTAGAGGCATCACTCATTTTCCAGTTTTAGTCAAGAACGTTCCAAATATTCTATGACATACCAAAATAACTCAGTCCAGAATCAAGAACATAAACTACATGTTATTGCACACATGTTAATGTGTTGTTATTTGCAAGAATATTATTTAGAATCTAACTGCAGAAATTACTTTGTCAGTTGTTTTCTTTCCCATAAATATTGCGCAGAGATACCTTCTTCATCTTATAAGATACATAAACGTATTTCTGCTTTCTTTTTATGCATTCTTTTATCTCAACGATGTTTCAAACATTCTGCTCTGGTAATACGAGCGTAGTCATATATTGCACGGCCCGTAGTAAAGTCAATCGAAAGGAGGACTTAAGTCCGTCTTACCGAGTCCGTCCGTCCGAAATCAGTTTGTGAAAATCGCTAAAACTTTTAAACCGTTTAGAATATTTTGATAATTTTCGGCATGCAGATACATATTGACAAGATCTAACCAATGAAATGTCAAATGCCTTTTTTTATATAAATAGCCTCGCCGAAGCGTCTCCGTCCGTCTGTAACGTGTTTGTGTAAATCGCTATCACATTTAAACTGCTTGGAATATTTTGACAATTTTGATGTGAAAATATGATAATCGCATAACGCTCAAATTGTTGGGAAATATTGCACGACTCGTAGAAAAGTCTACCGAATGAAAAGTTGACTTTCGAAGACTGTCCTAAAATCACATTGTGAGTCCGTGTGACCGTCCGTCCGTCCGTGGTGACCACAGCGCTTACACCACTGGGGTTATTTTGGCATACTGATACTTGACAAGATCTGGTTAATACGCTTGCAAATTCTCTTTGACTAAGGGAACGCCGAAGCAATAATGTGAATATATGGAATTGCCGCAGGTCTTCAACCATATGGGATATTTTGATAACTTTTTGTATACACATTAATATTAACAAGATCTATACAACGGAATTACCAAATGCCACTTTTCCTTGACCGAGGCAATGCCGAGGCCTAAAAGTGACAGTTAGCGAAAATACCCACAACTCTTGAAACCTTAGGAATACTTTGATCATTTTTCGCACACAGATTGATACCGACAAGATCTAGCAGCTTACTTGTGTCGAAGTTTTTTAAGATTATCACGCGAAAAGAGCGTAAAATCTATGTGTTATCTAAACATCTACATCAAAGTGTACCTTATGCACAAAACGAATCATGCTTAGCTTGTCAACAGACGGAGAATAGATAGAAATAAAATTCGAAGTGGAGACAAAATTCAAAATGGCGGCGATCGCAAATTTTGTAGGCTGACGTCATAGGTCTCGTGATTCAACCCCTTGCAATTGGAATACTTGGCATTATTGGCTGTTTTGTTGCTATTATCGGCACGCCCGCCGTGTCAATAATCTCTGCCAAATCACGGAACGCTTATTGTTTTTCAGGATAAGCACCGAACCACCCAAGCGTTTGTTGGACCATCACATTTTTGGTCGCACACATCACTGGTCACATAGGTAGTCTATAGTAGTGCGTCTGCACGCCGAAACGCTCCGCGTTTCGAGGAACTGCTCCCGTTGGACAATTTTAGAATGGCAATATATTAATTTCATAACTTTGCAGAGCCAATCTGATCTATTTTTTAACATGACTCTAAATTCTGAACGGTGATTTTGTAAAGAACTCATTTCTCTGTAGTGCGTTTTGGTTGGTTACCGGTAGAATTATAGAAATGGAGATGCTCTGAAAAGGCAATAGTCGCGGAACGCAACCCTCTCCAAGTAACTAATGGCGTAAGAAAGAGAAGGCTTCTGTTGGGGTCTAACGACACGTCAACCCTTGTGGGTCATTTTGTGTCGTCTCCCAGAGAAAGGGAGAAGAGAGATAATAGAGGAGATAAAAGAGAGGGACAGGGAGAAACGAAAATGAATGACAATGAAGAAACAGAAGAAATAAAAAATATTCCCCTTCTATCCTTAGCTGCTGCAAGGATAGCAGGACTTGCCCAACTGTAAGCCAGTATCAGTTGGACGCCCGGCGAGATACATGAACAAAAGAAAAGGAACCGAAAAGTAGACTATGGTTGAGACAATAGTGTGTGCTTATACACGTTTTATGAGATATCAATCAATGCCATTACTCCTGGTGCAGTTTCAGCTACACATAATATACTTGTTTATTTAATTGCAAGCAGTAGAAACACTGTACGAGATATCCGAAATTACTCCTCTAACTTCTCTGTTTCTGAGTAAAACTATCAGTATGCATTTTCTTAGAATGCAAGGAACAAAATGTTCGGTAACAAGATTATTTTGATTTGTCGAAACTCTTTTTGTTTTTGTCTCTCTAGCGCTTCACATGTTAAGCACTGAACGTCAACGCTATAACTTTCATGTTTTGCTTTGTGTTTTAATTATGACGTCAGAAGCGCGCATTGGCATGTAAGAAGATTAACTCTTTTCCAGTGAATACCATAAAAATTTTCATCTCTTGTAATACAAGCATTCAATTTTTTACTCGTGTTTCGCATTCACAGCAAAAGGGTAAATATCCTACTAGTCCAGTAGGTTTCCAGTAGCTCATCAGTGAATCAACACCATAAAATACTGATTATCACCGTTATGAAATATGTGTACTCGACTGCAAACCAACACTACTAGTAGAAACACGATACCCCTAAGCAGACTCGGTTACCCAAGAATGGGCTAAATTTTCTCAAGGAAAGTGAAAATAAAAACTGGACTGAATGTAGTTGTTCCCGAATGAGTGGTGGCTCTCTTTTCTATCCGTCAACCAAGCAGTTCTATCCGATGTAATGTTTGCAGAATATGAAAGCAGGCGAAACTGGTGTATCTAAAGAATGTAATACCACATGCAATGTAGTTGTGAATTCTAGATTGATTTAGAGCAGAAAGAATACGATTTGCTTGTCTGTTTATCGATTGGCTACCATCATGTGTCATGAATGTTTTATTGAAGCCATTTGTATTGTTAAACTTATAAAAGTACCTGTTGATGAACTGGTTATATGAAAATTAAGCAAACGAATAAATCAGAGGAGAAGCTCCGATAACCAAATAAATCAAAATGTAATTGGAATATTGTGTTTAACGGCAGATCCTGTGAGGAGAAAATATTCTTAAGGTGAATTTTACAGCTAGTATAATGTACGTTCGAAAATATATGACATTCACTCTTCTCCTATAAATGAACAGCAAAGACCCATACAAGTATCTGTACAGTTTCTGATTTCCGCCAGTTTTTGTAAGTACATATGAGGAAGAGTGCGTTTGCATAGTCTTGGAAATATATTGATTTTCTTGAATTGATCCACCTCAAAGGCTGATTTTAGATGTGTTTTATATTTTGTAACCGTATATAGGTATGTTTTCATGGTTGATCTGTAAATAGTGGTATAAGATCAAACTACCCTTTTTGAAATACATTACGAAAACACGCCTATTCAAATATATTGAAAATTTCACCACCAAAAACGGAAAGTTTTCAGAAAAAAAATTCTGACATTTTTCATATTTGTGCTCAAAACATAGACTGTGGGTACTCGTTAGAACCGCCTCGCCGAGGCAGTTCTTACGAGCACCACAATCTATGTTTTGGAGCAGAAATAAGAAAACTAATGTATACCCCTGTAAACCCCAGTTTTACTATAAATAAAAGTGGGGTTTAAGTGGCCAAAATTATATAGATATGTTTTCGTGGTGGATCTGTAAATAGTGATATATGGTCAGGTACAAAAACTTATTAACATCACGATATTTGCCTTAATCATATATTTTTAAATACATGTATACAGCTTGAGTTTTGTTATGAGTAAACCCAAAGCAAGATTATTTTATATACTGATCAAAAATAACAAATTGTTCCGAATGAAAGTCCAAGATGGCCGCCACGGTCGCCATCTTGAAAATCTATTTTGCACTTCTCCTGAATAGAATGGCAGTTGACTCAAAACTTGGCAGGAAGCATCAGAGCAACTTCTAAAAGTCAAAGCAACTTCTACAGCTAAAATTGTTCTGATCGGAAATCCAAGATGGCCGCCACCGCCATCATCTTGAAAATCTATTCATTCTGCAATATTCATATAAATGGATAAGTATGTCATGATCTAAGTACATTTCGCTAGTCGCAATATTTATTTGTCTGTGTCTGTTGCGCTATTCGCTATTTTACACTTTTGGACTAAATATATCATGGTCTGAGTATATCGCGCTATTCTCTAGTTTTATTTCATTATATCCATATAGATGATATATATACCATAATCTGTTTCTCTCTCTAGTCGCTACATTCATTCTACAATATCCATATAGATGGACAACGTATACCGTCGTCTGTTTGACTTGCTATTCGTTGTATTAATTTTACAATATCCATATAGATGAACAATATATATCATCGCCTGAATATGTCTCGCTATTCGCTGTATTCATTCTATAATATCCATATACATCAACAACCGTCGTCTAAGTTTGTCTGGCTATTCGCTGTATTCATTTTACAATATCCTATGTGGATGTTTCGCAAGTCGCTCTGTTATAAGGTCCATATAGATGGACAGCGTACATCATCGGCTGAGTATGTTGCACTATTCGCTATATTCATTTTAGAATAGACATATGGATGGACAACCTATATCATGGTCTGAGTATGTTTTGCTAGTCGCTATATTTCTTTTTTACAACATCCATGTATCATTGTCTGAGTATGCCTCGCTAAATTATTTCTACTATGGACAATGGACAACGTATATCATTACCTGAGTATGTTTTAGCCACGAATGGGCATTGTACGTTCGTGGTAATGTTAAGGTTTCAGTTAGCCGGTATCAATTATAATAATTATCAATTGTTATATCGTCTGATCTCTATTTCTGTTTTCTTTTGTGTTTTCAGACCAAATATAAGCAGACAAAGGCCCGGCACACATTCACGACTACAGCGGCCGAAGTCTGTACCGACATCCAGCCTTCATTTAAGTAGAACACTAGTACGGGGCTGTGAGACGCCTTCTCACGTTCGTCAAGGCCGCTTTGATACCCTTAGCCCATTTGTTATATCTGATTTACTCCGGAAATCAGAGTCTGTTGGAACCAGTGGATCAGAGACTGACAGCATACCAGAGGAAAAGTCGCCACTGATCGAATTACTGCAGGAAGAAACGAGGCAGTTAGCCGAGACTGGACGAGATGATGACGCAAGCACAACTTCCGGTATAGACAGTGCTGCCTCTGACAATGAGATTGTATCGTCTGAAACTGACAGTGATTTCGAGCCAGTGATTATTGCGGATGTCAACATACCGGAATTAAATCTTCGACCTGAAAAGCTTGACGCAATCTATGTGCCTGAGCCAAAACGTGGATGGCGGCAATTTGATTTTGACATGAGCAATATTGAATTACCGGCGTATTTGTTTAAAAGTCCCTTTCCTGACTATTTAGTCGACATTGATTTAAAACAAATGGCAAAACAGAAGTGGAACTGGCGTCATCATTTAAAGCAAAGAACTGGACCTAGACCATCTGATTTGGAAGGGGTGCTAGATCGATTAGTGGAATTAGAAAAACTTCAAATGGACACTGTTGCATGGGAACAAAAGCGCTCAATACAGTTGCGCAAGTCTGCCAGTAGAAAGTCTGGCAGTGCAAAATTAAAGGACCGCCGTTGTTGTAGTCAGTGTCTTCAAGCAACATGTTGCGGAGACTGTCCGGAAAAATTAGTGCAGTCAAATACATGTGAGTTTTGTAGACAGTCATTTTGTACTGGGACATGCAAGGAAGTGACATATGACCAGCGTATGCGTCAAGCTCGAGTTGAAGATGAAAGACCTATCACTCCAAAAGTACATTTCCCACGGGCCTGTAGTACGTGTCAAAAGAAGAACGCGTCTAAGTTTATAAATGCTAATAATCTTATTCTAGGACAACCGCGATTTAATAATACGACGTTCTCAAGAGGTCAGTTTGCATATAAGGTAAAAGATCTCAGACCAAAGGCAGAGACAAGTTTCTCACAGGATATTGTAAGCGAGTTTGAAAAATTAGGTATCGAACCAACTCAGCCTAGACCAAACACTGCCATGCCTATTACTAATAGACCTAAGAGCAGAAATTCGTTATATCCGGGAAAAAGTTTTAATTCTCAACGCAAAAGTTCATTGACAGAGACGGATAAGGCTTCTGCTTTAAAGAAACGCAGATCCAGATCTGCCAAAACGATACGTCCAAAAACTGCAGCTTAGATATTTATGAGAAATGCAAGTGTAAGGAATGTTGTTTTTTATTCTTATGGATTTCCGTTCAAATTGTTGGTTTGGATAGGTGCAATCAATTATTTAATAGCGATCACAGCAGTTCAACTTAGCAGAGGATAAACACTATGACATTTTGATAGATTACATTGTTTACAGAATGGTTGACAAGGAACTATAAAACGACCAGCAACGTAATATAACTGTAGATTTATCTGAAATGAGAGAGTTTAATTTTCTTTACTCGTTTGTTTGTACTCAACGAACTCGTGTTGTTATATGAACATCGGTATAAATCAATTCATGATTAAGGTAACCACTAAGAGCATATCATATTGTATCGGCATACACATCTAATCAGGATCTGAATTATTTTCGTACACTGCAAACGTTAATGACGAGTAATGCTTGTTTTGTATTGCTGTTGTATTACTTGTTGTTTGCTCAGTACGAACAGTAGTGGAGATAAAATGTAATGTTAAACATCCTTTAAACACGAATTGTACATTGGCAAAAAATTATGGGGTCCAACTTCCAAGATCAGCCATACCCCTACACACACAGCTGACCATAATACATTAAAATCGTAAAACGACTTCCCGAAAACATCAGTACCGATTGAGCATGTGGTCTTATCATTTAAATTCCTAAATTTAACTATCCGTCATCCTAGATTTTATACGATACAAAACCCATACGAAAGTCTCTGATTTTCGTTTTTTATGTAGTCAGTGTTTCCAAGGACGAACTTCATAGATTTTATTATGCCCCATAGTTTGAAAAATTGAAGGTGGGGTGCGGAGTGGGGATATTGGTTTAGCTTACCACTTTTAGGTGATTGGTTTGGCCTACCACTTTTAGGTGCTTGTAAAACTAGAGAACGGCTTATGCTAAGAACTTGGAATTTTATAGATGGCATAAGCATTACGAAAACACGCCTCTATTGAAAAATTTACCACCAAAAAATGAAAACTTTCAGATGAAAAATTCTGGTAGTTTTCGTATTTCTGCTCAAAACGTAGATTGTGGGTACTTGTTAGAACCGCCTCGGCTAGGCGGTTCTAACGAGTACAACAATCTATATTTTTGAGCAGAATAAGAAAATTAATGTATACCCTCTAAACCCTAGTTAGGCGGTTCTAACGAGTACAACAATCTATATTTTTGAGCAGAATAAGAAAATTAATGTATACCCTCTAAACCCTAGTTTTACTGCCTATAAGCGTGTTTTCGTAACGAAAAAGTCAGCGAACACGTATTGTTTTTCCGTCGGACTTCGTATGCCAGAGTTATGCCTATTTTTACTCTATTTTATTCTGTTCTAAATATTGCCCTTATAGCAATAGCAAAACCTTGTCAGCACGATATCTAGAAAACCGCCTGAGCTAGGATTTTATATTTGGCGTACGGTTTAGGATCAATGTGTAGACGACCTAATTACATCTATCTGAGCGAATTCCGCAGAATATTGACAGAGTTTTAGAACTGCTATTGTAACAATAGCAGTTAACCTTGTCAACAAGATTTCTAGAGAACCGCTTGAGCTAGGATCCTGATATTTTGCATACTGTTTTGGATCAGTGCTTAGACGACCTGATTAATTTTGGAGGAAACCGTAAAAAATGGCAGAATGATACCCGTTTCTACTTTTCTGCAGAAATATGACCTCCAATATATCCTCTCACTGAAACTTAATGATACCACCTTGGCATCTTTGGGGAAACTGAAATATTCAAGATGGCGGACAAGATGGCCGCCGAGGCTTAAAACTTGGTAATGCTTGATATCAAAATCAAAAGTGACCTGCTTTTTCATATCTTCTTTTTTGATACGTTTTATTGACACTTTGGTGTTCTGTATATGGTCTACAGTTTTGTTTTCCAGTGTCAGTAGCAATGCAAGGGCATGTGTAGATCGTAGACCATTTTGAGAGTATATGTTTGCATCACAGTTATCTGCTACTGCCTGCATTAATCCATGTTTAGCATCTGTTATGGCTCTTAAATTGCTGTGCACATCTTGAGCAGCAGCAGTTGCAGCAGAGGCTTTAAATCGTAGCGCTTCAGAATATGAACATGTAACTCCAAAGTCATGCATAGTTTCAGTTTTGCTTTTTTCCCCTTACATGAATCCCTAATGCAATTTGTAGATGTGTAGGGCGATTTGTGACGTTGGCGGTAACAATGCTTGCAAGGCAGGGAGGCAGGAAGTGAGTACTGGAGTTTCTTAGACAAACTTGATAGCAAGGAAAGTAAAGAAGTCTGCTGCAGTTTTTTTATCAATTCTTGTGTTGTAGACATTTTTATTGCCACTGAGCTCCTTACATTATTTAGCTATTTGTTTCGCAACAAGCTCAGTAGATTTATCGTCTTCCTCCTCTTGCACTAGCCTCAACAGCTTTGAAGCAGTATTGCGGAACAGAATAATGTTGGCAAGACCAGGGGACGAGAATATTAAGAGATCATCAGCAAACACGTCACTTATCTGCTGAATAAGTTGTGCCCGTGAAAGATTTGTACCACCGTGAGTTGTGTATGTTTTGTAGATCTCCACAGAAGTCAATACACGTGATTTGTCAGATCGCATCTCACTTACAGTGCTATTTAAGGCGCGATCTTTACACTGACTGCTTTTTTTTATGCAAACACAACAGAACGTTGTGACATAAAGCTTTTTCGGCAATAATCATGGTTGCGTGCGTCCGCTGCATGTAAGTCGCTAACTGCTCCCATAATACGCACTTCGACCTGCCTTGCCCACTCGTCCTTTCGAGAGCCACACGCTTCTAAAATCGCTTCTTTAAATGATTGCCTACCTGGACGGTCAGCTGTTCTACACGGTAAGGCTTTCCGCAGTCTCTATGACAATATATTGTTAAATTTGTATTGTCGGTTAGATTCTTTTCAAGGTCTAAATGAATGTCATCCTGTCTATGCTTGCTGGATTCAATGATATTTTCTTATGCGATCAAAGCCAGCCGTAGTCAGGTCTTCCCCTGATTCTCTGCATCCATATACTTCAGCTAGTCATATTAACAGGAAATACTGTTTAAACCTATGCAAAGACTTTTTCACTTAAACACGTACTATGATATATGAAAAAAAAGTATACTGTTACACGTTATGAGTTTATGCGCTTGTCAAGATATGACGTCATAAGCATATGCTTTTAAGACTCAGATAATTCGGTACGCTGTATTTCTTCCCTTATTTTTGTTTTGTTTCCCAAACTGTTGTTTTCGTAACAAAAGTTACTGTTTGGGGCTTAACCGTCCTATAAGGCAAAACGGAATTGATATTCAGTGATACTCAGTGAATCAGAAGAAAAGTAAATAAGAAAGAAATATTAACAGTCCAGTTCCCGCACCTGGTGCAATCAGAGCAGACACAGTCTTTCCCTGTCTGGAGTCATATCATTGTAGGATAATCTAGTGACGAGGATTTCAGGACAACCTGCAAAATTGTTGGCTTTGTAACTTGGATTTAAGATCTTCTTATCTTATAGGTATGACATGATTTTTTTCTATAAAGAAAATTTGAGAATTTGTATCAAAAGCATTTCGTTCGGTCAACCAAGGCTTTGTTCTCCACCATTTTAGCCATTTAACACTGATGTTATGGTTAAAAGTCATTTTAACAGGCTTAATCGATTCGTTGACCTCAAAAACCTATAAGAAGACACCAAAATTATGTCTCTAGCCCATATACTTAAGAAGATATGGAGATTTTATGCTGCGGCGGCCGTCTTGTCCGTCATCTTGAATATTTGAATTTCCCCAATGATTTTTGTGGACTACTTTTTTGAGTTCTCCTGTCGGCACCCGGACTAAGCTATGGCTCTTTTCGGACTTTGCAACTATAACAAAAGAAAAACTTTGTTAAACCAATATCTAGAGAACCGGTTGAGCTAGGAATTGATATTTTACATACTACTAATCAATACTTATATGACCTGATTAACTTTTGAGCATAAGTCGTTAGTTCATGACAGAGTATGGCCCTTTCGACTTTGCCTGTATTACAATTTGGAAAACGTTGTCATACCTATGTCTGCATTAGCTGGGATTCTGGTATTCAATTTGGCATACAGTTTAGGATCAGTATGTAGACCGTCTGATTAACTTTTGAGCGAATTCTGTAAAATATTGATGGAGTTATGTAGACTTTGCTACTAACAATAGGTAAAACCTTGTCAACACCATATTTAGAGAACCGTTCGAGCTAGGATCCTGATATTTTACATTCTGTTTAGGGTCAATGTTTAGATGATCTGATAAGCTTTTGAGCGAAATTCGTAGACACTGTCAGAGTTGTGCTCCTTTCGACTTTGCCTGTATTACCACTGGAATACTTTTTCAACATGATGTCTAGGATGAACTAGGATTCTTATAATTTGCATACTGTTTAGAATCTGTTTGTACACGACCTGATTACTTTTGAGTGAATTCCGTAAAATATTGACGGAATTATGCCTTTTCAGACTTGGCTATTATGAAAACAGGAAAACCTTGTCAACATCTAGAGAACCACTTAAGCTCGAATCCTGATATTTTGTGTACTGCTTAGGATGAATGTTTAAATCTGATTAAGTTTTGGGCGAAATTTGTAAAACATTGGCAGAGTTATGCCCCTTTCTACTTTGCCTATATTACTTATGGGAAAACGTTGTCAACACGATATCTGTCAACTGCATGAGCTAGGATTCTGGTATTTTACACATAGTTTAGGATCAATGTTAAGATAGCTTGATTTACTTTTGAGCAAATTCCGTAAAATATTGACTCATTTATGCCCCCTTTTTCGGACTTTGCCATTATAGCATTTGGAAAACATTGTCAGCACAATATCTAGAGAACTGCTAATATGAACATAGGCAATGCCTATAGGCGAGCGCGCAATGCACTATGCTTTGAAAAAAAAACATTTTGCAGTTACAGTATAATTGGATAATATTAAAGCCAAAAATCGTCCAAAAAATCAAAGTATAAGACCCGAACCAGACCGTTAAAATTTTGGTACCGGATTCTGGTACCGGATTTTCCCAGTTGGGCCCGGCAAATACAAATAGATCTACCACATTAATTGAGAACCCAACAAACTGCAAACAAAATGTTTATTTCCGGTTTAGTTTGACGGCATGTGCTGTACCACAGAGCTTGCTCGCGCATATGGCCTTCCTGGATTTTGCCAACTATTTGGGATTAATGTTTAGATGACCTTTTTAATTTTTGAGCTAATTCTGTTATGCTCGTTTCGACTTTGCTTGTATTGCATTGGGAAAACATTGACAACACGATATCAAGAAGACAGCTTAAGCTAGGATTCTGATATTTTGCACACAGTTTAGGATCAGTAAGTATGTAGACGACCTGATTAACGTTTGAGTGAAATATTGACCGAGTTACGCCAGTTTCCGGTTTTTGCTATTATAGCAGCTGACAAACCTTGTCAACACGATAACTAGAGAACAGCTTGAAGTAGGACCCTGATATTATGCCAACTATGGAATTAATCTTTAGATGATCTGGTTATGCCCAAAATCTCGAAGAATTTGAGAGAGATATTGGTTTGGGCCTGTCAGTCCGTCCGTTTGTCCGTCTGTTACACTTGCATATGGTCAGGAATGGTTAGACCTAGGATCCTGAAATTCTATATATAGCATCAGCATGATGTTTAAATAAGCGGACCCGTATTTTTTTCCGTCGGGCTTCTCCTTACAGTTATTACCCTTTTTCGACCGGCATTTGACGACAGGCGGCGGGTACCTTGTCCTCGCACAGTTTTATATCGACCAATTTGAAACATTACATGCCCTTTTGTCATACTCTGTATACCGACATGTGGTTTGGCATTATCGTAAATTTTTTGTCACTTTCTTCGACTTTTGAACTTAGCCATTTTTGTCCATCTATCCATTATGCTGTGCATACGGTCAGGAATGGTTAGAGCTAGTATCCTGAAATTGTAGATATATAGCATCAGCATGAAAAATAAGCGGACCAATGTTTTTTTCCTCATACAGTTTTATACCGATCAATTTGAAACTTTGCAGACTCTTTTGTCATGGTCTTTAAATGTGCATATGGTTTTGGCATTATCGTCAATTAAATTTTTATTACTTTTTCTACTTTTGAACTTACCCGCCATTTTTGGTGCTTAAATACGTACTCGTATTAAAGTGCATTACCATGGGTATAGTGCCGTGTGACGGCCTTAAAACTCTCCCGGTACTTCATCATAGTGCAACTTTTACTTTTATTTTCCTTTGGATCTTTGAGCCCATTCTGGTTATCTTGGAGAATCGAGTTCCGCTTAAACCGGAGTTCGGATGAGAGTTCTTTAGTTTTGCTAATATTTCTGAAAGTTTTTACTTGTACTTGGTTATAGTCATTACAGACAGATACAGGTCAGTAGATGGCTTACAGTCTGAGAAATTCACTTTGACATACGTAACCCTCTGGTTAAGTTATTCATATTCTACCCATCAATTTTTCCCTACGGTTTCAAATTTTGTTTAACAGCTTGTGTTTCTTTGGTTTGAGTTTGATGAAATTTAAATTTAAGCTGTAACTTAACACAGCATATATGTAGAGAAGAGTTCTGTACCTAGAGCTATGCTGCCTATTGTAGTTATTGATAGTGCATACTTTGAGTAGTCAACCTCTCTCATGAATTTCAGTTGTCCATTATGAAACCGCGCATATATGATACAGACATGCTTTTCAAAAGTTAACTATACACATATAACAAATGTATTGGAGATATGCATGAAAGCTTGCTAGAAGTATTTTTTCAACCCCTCCGACAGTAAAAAAAAAGGGTAAGAGAAAAGTCCAGCGAGTGCCACAATCACAAACCGCAGCCCTTCCCAGACCCCAAGAGGAAGAGGAAACCGACAAATCCAAACAAGCACAAATCGAACAAACGTACGAAAAGCACTAAGATTAGCTCTCTCTTCCCCAAGCGAGGTAATCGCAATACTAAAAGGACTGAAAAACACAAGAACAAAATGACACACGGAAAGACATACAACAAATCGCCTCGTAGAATAAACCACAAAGCAACAAAGAGTAAGACTAACACCGGGACCACCGCCTTAGAAAGGTCAGTAGAGTAAACCACCGGGGGGGGGGGGGGGGGTTTAAAGCACTTTTACAGCTAGCTAACTTCACCCTGGGTCCCGATGCTACTCTTAATACAGAAACACACAAAAATTCGGTTCGCATAAAGGCTCCCAACTCAGTCAATGCATCAAAGCGAAAACATAAAAATCAAATTAATCACTATAATAAACAAAGACGAGTACTCATGGCTAATTCTACTGTATGCCAGAGTAAATGAAAACCAATAGTTGAACCACGGCGGGCCAAGCCAAAGACATATCGTCCCAAACCCACTGGTTAAAGTTTTACGAAGAGACCGTAGTAAGATTGCAAATGCATTAAAGATACATGTAAGCATAAGGACGTGCGAGGTATTTAGTCAACCTCTTTCGACCGAGTTTAACTACACACATTTTACAAATGCATTAAGGATAAAAATATAAGTGAAAGCAATTAACGTCTAATACTGATTTGTTCATCCGGCTGTGTCCTGTCACGCTTTTGGGTTTGAGATAATAAATAGAAAAGCTGACATTAAGCTCTATTAAAATCGGATTTCCAAAAATAAACATCATTCACTACTACAACCCTCCCCTCCTGTATACCGACAAATTTCTTAGTGGATTGCTGAAGGCCAGAAATCATCACTTTCTCCATTGACATCAGGAGTACCCCAAGGAACAGTCTTAGGTCAACTTCTGTTCCTCGCCTACATAACTGATATGCCAGAGTCTGTCACCTCCAAGATCAAATTATTTCCTGATGACAGCCTGGTCAGGAGGGTTCAGCAAGAGTCAGACTACCTAGAACTGCAACAAGACCTGCACAGACTCCAGCATGGGAGCAAATGTGGCAGATGTCCTTCAGTGCAGACAAATGTGAAGTCTTCCGCATAACAAACAAGCGTCGACCCATCTGCTCAGACTACTACCTCCATGATCTCGCCTAAAACAACTGATGCAAAATACCTTGGCGTTACCATCAGCAGTGACCTGTCATGGGGAAAGCACACTGACAACATAACCAAGAAGGCAAACTCCACCATGACCTAAGAAGAAACATTAGATGTGCAACACAGGGAGCAAGGAACACAGCCTACAAGACATTTGTTCGTCCTACGTTGGAATACGCCTCCACAACCTGGGCATCCCATGCAGAACAAGCAACGACAAATGAGATGGTCCAACGTCATGCTGCCAGATTTGTGACGGACGACTACAGGCGTACAGGTAGCGTCAGTGCAATGCTGACATCAAACCCACCTGACCTTGCACCTCTAGTTAATGGACATTCCGGTTGAGCCCTACCTGACCCCATCATCTCAGACTGGCTCCTGCCAGAGGCTACGATACTAAATTCCAATAAATTCAGACGTGATTTGCAGGGTACCAGAATAGCTTCTTCCCTAGCACCATCACCCTATGGAACCAGCAGTCAGATTTAGTCAGCAGTTAGATTTTTCCACAGCTTACGAGCCAGACAACACTGGATGCCTTCCAGAGTCATCTAGCCACCCTCCCACCCTAGACGCCACGTTATTTACCTTTTAGATGTTTCCGTGGCGCATGTTTGTTTGTGTTGAGGTTTTACGGCCCAGTCAACCCAATGGGATAATGTCGAGCGCGGTCAGTTTACCTAACCACACGTTTACTGGGCAGGCTTAGTCCTCTAAGCGGTTAACCAGTATTGTGCACATTCTTTCGCCAGAAACTGACAACTGCCCTTCTTGAATCAGCGGAAGGGAGAGAATGACCGTAGAAAATGTTTCATGATCAATCTCCACGAAAGAATGTTGCCGACCTCGGCGGTGTTGAACCCGCGACCTCCTGGTCTCCAGTCGGACGGCGCATCCAACTGAGCCACTTAGGCCTGCACTCAAGTTGAGGAAGGCAATTAATGATGATGATGATGATTTATATGAGACGGATCATATACAATTGCCTTCTTGGAACTTATGCTCGTGGGGTTGGGTGGGGTAGAGAGAACAATAATTAGACACGTTATTGTATTTGCAGGCATGTTTATGGTATACCTGTAAACTGAAGGCAGGCTAGCATACGGGCTAGCATACATTCCAGATAAGTGTAGTGAGCGCTTTCTTTTCCTTTATGCAAAGTTTATGTTATGTCATTGAGCTCCATAAGATTTGTTTTGAAACAATTATAGTAAAGTTTAAGAGCTATATTTAAAAGAGCATTATTTCTGTTGCCAAAGCCTTGAGTAACTACAGAATTATACATGACTGATCACTTTCTAATTGTGTACAGGGTGTACCAAATGCAATTATTATGCAGTACATATACATTGAAGGCATATAGATTATTATAATTACAAAAAAGGTAAGAGAAAAGTCCAGGGCCACAATCACAAGCCGCCACCCATCCCAGACACAAAGAGGAAAAGGAAACAGATAAAACCAAACAAGCGCAAATCGAACAAAAGTACGAAAAGTACTAAAATTAGCTCTCTCTTCCCAAATGCTTAAAAGACTGAAAAAATATAAGAACAAAATAACACAAGGCAAGAAAAATATAAGAACAAAATAACACAAGGCAAGAAAAATATAAGAACAAAATAACACAAGGCAAAATAACACAAGGCAAGAACAAATCGCCTCGTAGAATAAACCACAAAGCAACAAAGAATAAGACTAACACCGGGACCACCGCCTTAGAACTTGGGTCCCGATGCCAAATGGGCAGCTGTTGAATGTGACCGACCAAAATGCTAGCACCACAACACAACTAGTAAAACAGAAAGCAAAGTGGGCAGCTATTGAAGACGGTGACCACAATGCTAGCTTCACAACACATATAGAAAAACAAAACAACAAAGCAATGCGGGAACCACAAAACTACACAGAGTAAGAAGAACACCAGGACCACAGCCTTAGAACGGTCAGTAGAATAAACTACCGGGGGTTGGTGGAGGGGGGGGGTTAAAGAAGAACACCAGGACCACAGCCTTAGAACGGTCAGTAGAATAAACTACCAGGGGTTGGTGCGTCTAGTGTTCTTCTTACTACACAGAGTAAGAAGAACGCCAGGACCACAGCCTTAGAACGGTCAGTAGAATAAACTACCGGGGGTTGGTGGAGGGGGGGTTAAAGAAGAACACCAGGACCGCAGCCTTAGAACGGTCAGTAAAATAAACTACCGAAGGTTGGTGGAGGGGGGGGTGGTAAAGCCTTCACCCTGGGTCCCGATGCTACTCTAAATACAGAAATACATAAAAATTCGGTTCGCATAAAGGCTCCCAACTCAGTCAATGCAACAAAGCGAAAACATAAAAATCTAATTAATCACTATGATAAACAAAGACGAGTACTCATGGCAATTCTACTGTGTGCCAGAGTAAATGAAAACCAATAGTTGAACCACGGCGGGCCAAGCAAAAGACATATCGTCAAGCCCCAACCCACTGCTTAAAATTTAGGAAGTCATTGAGTCTGATGCCCGAACCGCCGTCACAATGATTGGATTGATAACTAGGCATGCAGTCTGGCGCATAGTATCCAGGCTATAGCCAATTCTTTTATAACGCTTAATTAGTTTACTGTATTGCTCCGAAAAATTATTTTCCACCATTTTTCTAAATCTGTACACTAAGTCACCGTAAACTTCTGGTTCCGATATACCTTGTTGCAGAAGTGTTTTCAGGCCGACGTTATATTTTTTTTACTAAGACTCTGTGTCTGCGATAAAATTTCGAAAACGCCTTGCGAAGTTTAAAATAACGATAGCCCTGCCTAAGAAGTTTGGCAGTAAGGGCTTTACTACGGCAGTTAAAAACAATAAGATTTGAAGAAGCTCTGGCGAATCTAATAAGTTGATATATATTTTTATACCCCATATGAGGTATCCAGAAAAGGGAAATGAAGGAAAACTGCCTATATCAAAATCAAAATCGTCCCGTTTATCATAAATTTTGGTGGAAACTGTACCATAAGATATACATAGATTCAAATCCAAAAAAGGTGCCTCGGTATCGCAAGAATTCGCTTTATTTAATTGGAGTTCAATAGGGTATATGCGGTCCACCATTTGGTCAAAATAAATATTGTCAACATTCAATAAATTATCAAGGTATCAAGAAGAGGAATTGAAAGCCTCAATAATGTCTGCCTGATTTTCCCGTGTGAGAGACTTCATGAAATCTCTTTCATAACAAAAAAGAAACAAATCTGCAACAAGAGGAGCCCAATTAGTTCCCATCGGAATATCAATAGTTTGCCTATAAAGTAAAGTTTAGTGCCAAATCTAATACAAATGTTATCCAAAACACAAGGGCATCACAGACTTTTTGACCAGACCATAAATTGTAATTTTTGTATACATCAGAAGTGACAAAGGAAAAAAAAAGAAAAAAAAAAGAAACATTCTTCGTTGCAAGCTATATTGGTTATTCTCCTGAATAAACGTTCGGTTAGTTAAATCAATAAATCTTTCGTAAGATGATGAGGTAACGTAGTATACAGTGTAGAAAAATTATATGTAGATAATTTAGAAAAAAAAAAGTTAAGAGAAAAGTCCAGGGAGTGCCACAATCACAAACCGCAGCCCTTCCCAGACACCAAGAGGAAGAGGAAACCGACAAATCCAAACAAGCACAAATCGAACAAACGTACGAAAAGCACTAAGATTAGCTCTCTCTTCCCCAAGCGAGGTAATCGCAATGCTAATAGGACCGAAAATCACAAGAACAAAATGACACAAGATAAAACATAAAACAAAATATCGTAGAATAAACCATAAAGCAACAAAGATTAAGACCACCGCCTTAGAATGGTCAGTAGAGTAAATCACAGGGGGTTTAAAGCACTTTTACAGCTAGCCAACTTCACCCTAGAAGCCTTAAAGTTTTTTTATATATAAATTTATTGAGCACTTCATTGGAATTTTTAATTGACCAAAAATAGTTAATTCCGTCCCTTTCGTAAACAGTATCATAGTGTCTAATCCAATGTTTTTTGACAGCAGTAAGACATGAAGTAGCAGTTTGGACAAAATAGTAGAACTAGAATTTGCAATGAAACCTTCTTAACTGCATTTCCGATACATAATTTGCCTGTAAGCAAGCACAAACATCATTTGTGTCTGTTTAGAACAGCAAACTCTTTATCCTTTGCTTCTCCAGCTGCCTATTTTAGACAGAGCCAGACGAATTTTATCTGGCACAGGTTAGCGGCGTGTTAGGAATATATATATTTTAATGATGAATACTTATGAGTTTAGGTTCTAAAACTAAAGTTTATACGTACCTATCACTGGATGCAGACATGATGATCTTAGTGCTATCATGTTCGGGTGTCTTCAATGGACTGATAATGTTGTTCGGGTATGTATCTTCATTGGACTGATAATGTTGTTCGGGTGTCTTCATTGGACTGATAATGTTGTTCGGGTGTCTTCATTGGACTGATAATGTTGGTGTAAATTGTAAACTGCAATAGCAAATAGTCGTTTTGTAGACGATGATCAAATGCCTCGTTCTGATTTGGGACTTTACTATTTATACTGCAAAAAGTCAATTTTGGGGGACACTATGATGCCTTATGTTTAAGTACCTTTCTATGTAATTTTCAGGCAGAGGGCAACACATGGGGGTCAGAAAGCAAGAACGAAACTTGTTGTAATTTTGTAGTTTATTTCTATTATAACGATTTTGCTTCAAATCTAAATTAATTTGGATCGTTGCCATACCAGCCAAGAAAGTCCATTTCTGACAAAAAAAGAAAGATTTTTTTTTTGAACAGGAATAACAATTTTGACCATTTTTGGATTACTTATACAATTATTTTGCGGCATAAAAGATTTATTTTAAGATAAAAAGTGAAACATGATGATAGCCAAGACCAATTTTGTCTATCAGAAAAAAAAATTATTACATTTCATATAAGGTTACATCATTTGTAAACATGCAAGTTTCACAAATTAAGAAAAACGTGAAAAATGGAAAATAATGTCAAAATTAACAAAAAGGGGACTGTAAAAATTAACAGAATATACGAACTAAGAATATCACTACCTCAGCGTGCGAATTCCACTTAAATAAGAGATTGAAATAAAAAAAATTATTAAAAGTTTGAAACATAACAAAAAAGCCTAAAAGTATGTATTCTTTACCCATGCTCTCATTCCCTCTATAGATTTGGCATAATTAATCTCCACCCTCCCCGTTTGTGTGTCTATGAAATATTTCTTTTTTGTCCTTCTTTTTTGTGCTTTACCAGTTTGCCTTTTGTTTATGGCATTTTATGCTTAATCTATTGTAACTACGAATTCATGATTTCCGTCTCTTATATAACCATCTATAAATATGCCTTGGCCATAAACGTTCACAATAGACATTGTATGTATTAGGAGATGAACTAAATAAGCAGCATGCTTTTGTTCAAATCCTAATGAGTATTGTGTGTCTGTATGACTAAATAAAATAAAATAAAATAATATAAAATAATCGATGAAATAAAATACGTTCAACATACACATACCACTTTGTAGGTCTTCTTTTTTGCAACTTGCCAAAAATAACTAAGACACCCCTTGTCCAATCTAGCAAATATAACTGTTTTTTAAAATATAAATACACCCCTACTCCAATATAATATATGAAACTCAGCAATGTGTGCTTCTGGTTTTCAAACTATTTCAATATGTGTATTAGAATTCACAGTTGATATAATTGCTGTCTGAACACTAGATTTTGGCGTTAAGTCTCCAAAATTGTCATTTGTAGACTAAAATTAGGGGATAACTGGCTTTAAAAGTGTCATTTGGATAGGTATGATGTTAGTTTTATGGTTTTAGAGCTACACTGAGGTGCCAAAATGTCAACTTAAAAAATCTTCCCTGAAAAAAATGAGGCCCACGGCTTGGATATTTAGTATGTAGCAATGTTTAGTGGTCCCCTACATAAATCCTGCCAATCAAGCCCCTGCGCTCCAAACTAGCCACACCTCGGAGGGTCATATGTTTATATAGAGCTATATAGCTAAAGAACCTTCAAAAAATGTTCTTCTCTGAAACCATGAGGCCGAGAGCTAACAGATTAAGCATGTCGCGATGTTTAGTGATCTCATACATACATCTTGCGAATCAAGCTCCTGGGGTCCAAACTGGCCACGCCCGGCGGATCATTAGCTCCCATAGACTTAAAATGGGAAAAATTAAAAAAAAATCTTCTTCTCTGAAACCATGAGGCCCACAGCTTATATATTTTGTATGTAGCAATTTTAGTGGTCCCCTACATAAATCCTGCCAATCAAGCCCCACCCCCCCACCCCCGGGTTCAAACTGGCCATGCCTCGGGGGTCATTAGATCCCATAGTGGTCCCGGTGTTAGTCTTACTCTTTGTTGCTTTGCGGTTTATTCTACGAGGCGTTTTGTTTTATGTCTTACCTTGTGTCATTTTGTTCTTGTGTTTTTCAGTCCTTTTAGCATTGCGATTACCTCGCTTGGGGAAGAGAGAGCTAATCTTTGTGCTTTTCGTATGTTTGTTCGATTTGTGCTTGTTTGGATTTGTCGGTTTCCTCTTCCTCTTGGTGTCTGAGAAGGGCTGCGGTTTGTGTGGCACTGCCTGGACTTTTCTCTTACCTTTTTTTTATAATGAGAAAAACTTTTTTTTTAAAAATCTTCTTTTCTGAAACCATGAGGCCCACAGCTTATATATTTAGTATGTAGCAATGTTTAGTGGTCCCCTGCATAACTCCTGCTAATCAAGCCCCTGAGCTCCAAACTGGCCACGTCCTAGGGTCATGTGTTTATGTAGAGCTATATATAGCTAAAAAACCTTCTTCTCTGAAACGATAAGGCCGAGAGCTAAAAGATTAAGTATGTAGCCTCTCCTACATAAATCCTGCCAACCATGCCCCTGGGGTCCAAATTGGCCACGCCCAGGGGTCATTAGCTCCCATCGACTTATAATGGGAAAAATTTAAAAAATCTTCTTCTCTGAATCCATGAGGCCCATAGCTTATATATTTAGTATGTAGCAATATGAAGTGGTCCCCTACTTAAACCCTGCCAGTCAAGCCCCTGGGGTCCAAACCGGCCATACCCCAGGGGAGGTACATATGTTTATATAGAACTGTATAGCTTAAGAATCTCCAAGAATCTTCTTCTCTGAAACCATGAGCCCCAGAGCTAACAATGCCAATAGTATGTAGCAATGTTTGGTTGTCTCCTACATAAATCCTGCCAACCATGCCCCTGGGGTCCAAACTGGCCACGCCCTAGGGGTCATTAGCTCCCGTGGACATATATTTAGTATTTGGCAATGTTTAGTGGTCCCCTACATAAATCCTGCCAATGAAGCCCCTGGGGTATAAATTGGCCACGCCCCGGTGGTCATTAGTTCCCATAGACTTATAATGGGAAAACCTTAAAAAAAATCTTCTTCTCTGAAAGCATGAGGCCCACAGCATTATATATTTAGTATGTAGCAATGTTTAGTGGTCCCCTACATAAATCCTGCCAACCATACCCCTGGGGTACAAATTGGCCATGCCCCCGGGGTCATTAACTCCCATAGAGTTATAATGGGAAAAAGTAGTTGTGATCATGGTACCCGAACCATATTCCAAACTTACTTTATACCACAAGCTCATCAAACTCCCTTGAGCCAAGGTTACTAATAATAGCTCAATGGATTTTAAGTGTGAGAGATCTACCTGTGATGACATTCTGCTGGCCAGTGTAGTTTGTGGTAAAAAGTAAACTCATAAATCCGTAAACGAATGACGAATCAGAATGTTCAGACCAACAGACATGGACCCCAGTATAAAGGGTGTAATCAGGCGTCCGCGGATAGTAAGCATTACTTGGTAAGCAAGCTTCGCTCACAATGCCCATAGACCTGAACGAAGGAAATGTAGGTAGAAGCGTATGTCCGGGATTTCGGAAGTCTGGAAACTGCCACATTGTAGGGATTGACAAGATTATGATTTCTCCTATAGAACTTCTTAAGTGTTGCAACCAGTTTGGTTTTTTGATACCCCTGGCTTTGTAGTGAGCACTTTCCCACGCTCCATGAAGTCCTGATAATTCGAACAGGCTCTGGCATAACGGATTAACTATGATACGTAAAATCGTATGCTGGTGCAGAAGGGGATATTACTGCTCAGGAATGGAAAGTTAACAATGGGAATATTGAAGTCATCCCCTTTGTCGTAAAGCCTAGTAGTAAGCTTTCCACTGTCAATGTAGAGATAACAATCTCTATATATCTGTTTTTGTGGTGCATCAGAGTGATCCCGAACGAAGTATGTGTCTTTGTAGACAATGACAACATTCTGAAAGCGACGGTTAACATTCTTATGGAAGAAACACTGGTTGATGATAATTTAGATTTCAATTTATCATGAGGAATAGTTCTGTAAAGAATAGAGAAATCGACGAATACCCCTTACGATAGCATTAACCCTTACGGGGACAAGAAAGCCAACTGTCAGGTGTCTGATTACAAGGCATATTTTATACTGTTGACGGAATGAAGAGATTGTGCCTTCAGGTTTTCTAAAAGCTTTGTTTATAAACTGCTTAACGGAGATTGTGCCTTTAGGTTTTCTAAAAGCTCTTTGGAGTTTTTCAGGATCCTCATCTGATTAACACTACTCCTGGCATATGCAGTGTCACAATACTTCTGAAGGACCTCTTTAACTGCGGTTAGGATCCGTGTTAGAATCTGAGAAAGAGGCTTGGTTGAGCACAGCCGAACCCGCAATATATCTCTGCTTGTACGGATTCTTGTAAATCAGTACAATTTGGAGAGGTCAGTATGTTCCCCTGGCAGGGAAATTCCGAATGTCAGCATCACCGGATGGTGGTTTATATGTAGGTTTTACAGTCATGGTACTCATACCAAACTCTTCCGTTAAGCAGTTTATAAACAAAGACAATGTTGCAAACAAACACAATGTTGTTAGATGCCTTGTCGGCTGGAGCAATGACATACTTTTCATGGATTTCAGCCAACTCAGCAGCAACATCTGGACTTAAAAAAATTAAAAAATCTTCTCCTCTGAAATCATGAGGCCTACAGCTTATGTATTTAAAATGTAGCAATGTTTAGTGGTCCCCTACATAAATCCTGCCAATCAAGCCCCTGTGGTCCAAACTGGCCATGCCCCGGGGGTCATTAACTCCAATAGTCATAATGGAAAAAAAAACTTAAAAAACCTTGCCCTCTGAAACCATGAAACCCACAGTTTATATATTTAGTATGTAGCACTGTTTAGTGGTCCCCTACATAAATCATGCCAATCAAGCCCCTAGGGCCCAAACTGGCCATGCCCCAGGGGGGGTATTTGTTTATATAGAACTATATAGCTAAAGAATCCTCAAAACTCTTCATCTGAAGCCATGAAGCCCAGAGCTAACATGTATGTAGCAATGTTTAGTGGTCTCCTACATAAATAATGCCAACCCTGCCCCTGGGGTCCAAATTGGTCAAGCCCCGGGGTCATTAGCTCCCGTAGACTTATATTGGGGAAAATAAAAATCTTCTTCTGAAACCATGAGACCCACAATGTTAGTATGTAGCAATGTTTAGTGGTTTCCAACATAAATCCTACCAGCCATGTCCCTGAAGTCCAAATTGGCCATATCCTAGAGCTACGTATATAGCTAACATTTAAATTAAATATTTCTCTGAAACCAAAGGGCCCGAAGCAGGTGGATCATTATGAATCTTGCTCAAAATGTTTGTCTTGATGATTTCTAGGTCAGGTTTGGACCTTGGTAACTTATGACCTACATTTCACGGTCCAATGACTTTCTAAAGTTTTTTTTTTTTTTTTTTTTTTTTTTTTTTTTTTCCATTTATGTCAGTTTCTCAGTAACTTTTGGTCCTTTAGCCAGTGATACTTAGCACATGCATCTTAGCATGGCCTCTTCTTGAGTGCAGTCATTAATATTTGACCTTGATCTGTTTCATGGTCCATTAGGCATGCTACATTGTCTGACTTTTTAATATACTCATCATGAATCTTGGTCAGAATGTTTGCCGTGATCATTTATAGGTCAGGTTCTCTGCTATGATACTCGGGTGAGCGTTACAGGGCCATCATGGCCCTCTTGTTTTAATTTCCCATAGACTTCCTGTAACTCTCTAAAACTGTCATGTGTAGGCTGAAATTAGGGGATAACTGTCTTTAAAATTTTCATTTGGAGAGGTATATTGTTAGTTTTATGGTTTTAGAGTTATACTCTGGTGCCAAATATTTTTTAGCTCATTTAGGTACAAAGTGCTTAAGGTGAGATATTGTGGTCGCTATGTGTCCGTCGTCCGTCCGTCCGTCCATCCGTTTGTCTGCCTGTCGTCAACAATTTCTTTTAATGGCATCTCCTCCGCCGGCCTCGGTGGCTCAGTTGGATGCGCCGTCCGACTGGAGACCAGGAGGTCGCGGGTTCAACCCCCGCCGAGGTCGGCAACATTCTTTCGTGGAGATTGATCATGAAATATTTTCTACGGTCATTCTCTCCCTTCCGCTGATTCAAGAAGGGCAGTTGTCAGTTTCTGGCGAAAGAATGTGCACAATACTGGTTAACCGCTTAGAGGACTAAGCCTGCCCAGTAAACGTGTGGTTAGGTAAACTGACCGCGCTCGACATGACCCCATTGGGTTGACTGGGCCGTAAAACCTCAACACAAAAATGGCATCTCCTCCTAAACCAGTGGACCAACTGATTCAAAATTTGGTAGGAAGCATCGGGGTGAATTGTAGATCAAAAATAGCTGAAATCTTTCCGATCGAAAATCCAAAGTGGCTGCCATGGCGTCCGTCTTAAAATTCTATTTATTGCTTCTTCTCTTGAACAAAAAGGCCAACTGACTTGAAACTGGTAGGAAGCATCGGGCTGACTTGTAGATTAAAAATAGCTGAAATCGTTCCGATCGGAAGTCCAAGTGCCGTCATTCTGATTGGAAATCCAAGAATAGATGGCCGCCATGGCTATCATCTAGAAAATGTATTCTTCGCTTCCTTCCTTGAACCGAAAGGCCAAATGACTCCAAACGGTAGGAAACATCAGGGTGATTTGTAGATAAAAATGAGCTAAAATCAATCCGATCAGAAATCCAAGATGACCGCCACGGCCGCTATCTTGGAAATCTCAAAAATCGGAGACTCGGTTTGCAACATTGCCCCACGGCACAACACTAGCTACAGTAGAGTAAAATAAAAGTCGAAAAATTTGGGAACAAAGAACACACAAAATCACGAAAATCAGAGACTCGGTTTGAATGAGTCTCTTCATATGCAACATTGTAGTTTGCGAGGCTGCATACGCCCCTAGGCCGGCTTAAGCGGTATTCGGTTTTCAAAGTAACCAGGATTGGCTCAATGATCCCAAAGCACATAAAATACTATGATGATGAACGGGGAGACTTTTTACGGCTTTAGGGTGACTTGTAGGTCGAAATAGCTAAAATAGTTTTGATCGGAAATCCAAAATGGCCGCCACCGCTGCTATCTTGAGAATCTATTTTTCGCTCCTTCTCCTGAACCGAAAGGTCAATTAACTTGAAAATTGGTATGAAGCATTGGGGTGTCTTGTAGAGCAAAATATAGCTAAAATTGTTCCGATCGGAAAGCAAACATGGCCGCCATGGCCACCATTTTGAAAATCTATTTTTCGCTTCTTCGTCTGAAACGAATGGCCAAATCACTTGAAACTTGGTAGGAAGCATTGAGGTGACTTGTAGATCAAAAATTGGTAAACTTGTTCCGATCAGAAATCCAAGATGGCCGCCATCTTGAAAAAAAAACAACTATTTTTGGCTTCTTCTTCGAAACGAAAGCCCAATTGTCTTGAAACTGGATAGGAAACATCGGGGTGACTAGTAGCTCAAAACAGCTAAATCATTCTGATTGGAAATGCAAGAATAGATGGCTGGGCTGCCATCTTGAAAATGTATTTTTCGCTTCCTTCCTGAACCGAAAGGCCAATTGACTCAAAACTTGGTAGGAAGCAGCAGGGTGACTTATAGAAAAAAATGAGCTCAATCAATCCGATCAGAAATCCGAGATGGCCGCCATGGCCGCTATCTTGGAAATCTGTCTGACACTTCTTCTCCTGACCAATTAATTTTGTGATCTGGTGAGCGATACAGGGCTATCTTGGCCCTCTTGTTTAATTTCCCATAGACTTCAATACCCAAAATACAGAATTCCTACTCATATAGATTTTAAGAAGAAATAACTTCTGCAATGAACGATTTTGGTAATCGATGGTGTAAACGAGAGCATGTTGATGCTTTATAGGAATGGTAAATAAACATTTTTAATGTTATCGATAAACGTATTAAATTTTATTCCCAAAATAATATACCTAAATCTACTTTCCATCATCTGAGAATTCAAGAATTTCATAGGAAATATGTTTTGGTTCCAGCTGACAAGACCGCAAACAACGTAGTCGTTGTTCGACGGCTACATTATATTAAACAGGAACTGAGCGGCACCAAGGCCTATAAACAGAATTAGGAAGAAGAAAAATCAGTTGTCTTCTGCCACTGCAACCATTTAGCCCTGAAGTTTTCTGTTAACGTTAAGGAACAGCAAGACAAGCTTCCTATGGTTACCTAAGTTTCGTACAAAACCATAAAGCGAGGTTTATCGCTAATTCAAGCTCCTGTACCGCTACTGAATTTTCTAAATTATTAACTTCTTGCCTCACTGCTATTAAACTCATGTAAGTGAAAAAGTTTACGAAAGATCAGGCAGGAATTTGTTTTGGTCAATTAAAGATTCCGATGAGGTACTTAATAAACTGAAGTCAAAAGGATTTCGCGCGTCCAGATTGTCAACATTGATTTTTCTACGCTTTATACAACTTTGCCCCATAATTTAATCAAAGAAAAAACCAAGAGAGGTCTTTTCAAAGGGAAGGCTCTCCTTATTTTGCTTGTTATGATAGGAATGCATTCTTTACTTCTAATGACCGAAAACGGTCTAAACTTTGGTCTTATCAAAACGTTTGTGACACATTATCATACATTTTAGACAACATTTTCTTTAGATTTGGCACATATGGTACACAGATAAATTGTGGGAAATCCGAAGGGTATAATTGTGCTGCTCTTGTAGCAGATTTGTTTTTGTTTTGTTACGAAAGAGATTTTATGATGTCTTTTTCTGATGATATACAAATTGATATCATTGAAGCTTTTAACTCAACTTCCAGATATTTGGACGATCTTTTGAATATCGACATTGCTTACTTTAAAGGAATGGACATTCAAATTTATCCTACTAAATTGCAGTTAATTCTAGTGATACCGAAGCCGCAATTTTAGATTTGCATTTATCAATTTTGAACGATTTGTTTCATCTGGAATTTATGACAAACGCGGTGATTTTGATTTTGACATTGTTGATTTCCCGTTTTAGGATGGCGACGTTCCTCGTGCCCCCTCTTATTACTCAGCATATTCGGTTTGCAAAAGTGTCTATGGTTGGCTTCAGTGCTTGATGTTACTTTGACTGCCAAACTTCACCAACAGGGGTATCAGTATCATAAACTTAGGAAAGCTTTTTCGAAGTTTTATCGTAGAAACTACGAATTTGTCTCTAACAACGATACCGGACTAAAAACACCTCTGCTACAAGACTTATCAGAACCTAACTTTTATGTAGATTTAGTGTATAAGTTAAGAAAAATTGTAGGAGAACCTGAATTTTCTGATCAGTTTAGTAAAATTGCCTTATGTCATAAACGAATAGGGTATACCATTGATGTCATAAAACAGACTGCTTGCTTAGCGGTTAATCCAGTCACTGCTGACCACTTTGTTTACCTCCTTAATTGCACGCCGGTGGGTCGGGGTTCAGAATCAGTGATGACTCCGACTTAAAAACTATTCATAAGATGGTCTGGGCCGGAATGCTTTGTGTCTGTTTCTCGGCTAGGCGGGATTCAACTGGTTTTTACCAGGGATCAAACCCGGGGATCTCCAACTCAACTCGTTTTTTTTTTCTGTTGGGTCCTCATCTTTGCTTCATTATAGGCTTTATCTGTGATATCTGTAATGATTCATGGATGAGTTAGAAGACCTCCATACGGACTAACTAAATATATATTTTACCACTATGGAAGCTGAGGGCGAGAGTTGGGATCCCGCAAACACCCCCAGTAATTCATTACTGACCGTTCCAAGGCGGTACTTTCATTGTGGTACTTTTTGTTAATTGTTATGTAGAATTTCACTTCCTAATGTTTTCTAACAATTATGTATGTTTAAAGGCTCAATATTCCTCAAAAACAGACATTGTTTATCCAAGAAAGATTTAATAAATTGATATATAGTATTAATACGATCATAAAATGTGGCATCTGACAGCCTGTAAAATTTCAGTTAGTCTCTCGTTTTGAACTGGATCAAAACTGAAATGATTTTTTTTATCGTATCCCACAATTTATTCAGAGATACGATAAAAATCATGTAGACTCTGAAATTCTACAGGCTGTCAGGTGTCACATTTTATTATTGTATGAATACAACATACCACTATTAAATCTTTCTTGGATAATAAAATGTCTATTGTTGAGGAATATGGAGCCTTTAAGATATATATTAAGTTTTTGGGAAAGAGTTGCCAACTCTGCTTACTATCTGTTCATTTTGTGGCTGCTTAATTGTATTTGTCTGTCTTTCCCTTTGGTATTGAGGGCTTGATGTATCAGTTCCTGAGTTCACTTGTATTTTCAGTTACGGGAAAACATTTTCTGTAAAGCTTTGCCAGAACCGATTTCAATGAAAATTACACAAGCGAAAAGCTAATTATTACGGCATTGAAGAGCACACCTGTTGTAAAATTAATTCCAGCTGCAAACTGGAAAACAAATTTTTGAAGACAACGGGTGTAATTTTACGTGATTTTTCCGGCAACGTCTCCATTGACGTCAACGGGAAATTAGATTTTCAGAATTGAACCAAGTTACATGTTTTTCTCAGAAAGTAAGATTCCGGGGCAATTTCGTGTATTGCTTTTTCAGTTTCCTTTCCAATGGTTATTTTTATTTAAAAAAACCCGTTGCTCTAACAGCGACGAATTTAATTGAAAACAACACATAAGATACATTGGTCAAGGGGAATTTTAAAAAATTGACTAATGTTATTTTACACCCCAGTGAAGTGTCAGCGGAGCTGTGAACTGCAATTTGCGAACATGATTAGACGATTTAGCTTACCAAATTATAATTTTCAACACAGTTATCCCCATTCCAATGCAAAGATTCATTTATATTCCATTGCTGATGCCACTTTGATGCTATTTTATTAATTTTAGAGCGAAATTAAAGTGGTTATTTCCCAATAGGAAATACTGTTAAAACCCATAAAATTTCGGACTCCCAAACATTTGCTGAATAATTCTAAAATTTAAGCAAGACCGTTTTAAAAAATATTAATGCATCCAAAAGGTGCAGACAGAATGGCAGACAGTGTAGACCAGACTGCTCCTCTAGCTCCTCCTCTAATTTAAACTGTATGCCCAGACCATTCTGTCCGAAAATATTAAGGTAAACATATTACGGTAAACATTACGAAAAATGCCAATTCAAATATACAGAAAATTTCACCTCCAAAAACTGAAACTTTTTTCAGATAAAAAACTCTGAGAGGCGGCGACGAGTACCATCAATCAATGTTTATGAGCAGAAATAAGAAAAATAATGTACTACTATATAAAAGTGGGTTTAAGGTTAAATAAAATTAAGGTTTAGTTTAAGGTTTAATAAAATTATATAGGAATGTTTTCGTGACGTACATTTTGAGTTGAAATACTCAATTCTGTCTCTTTTGATATTTAAGTGGCATATGGAAGCAGAAAAGACTTATTTGAAACATTTCAGATCTCAGGCATGCAATTATAGAACACAACAGCTGTGTTTCGCCTTTCATGTTCATTCGGTGGCAAAATAATGCATTGACTTATCTCTCCAAAGTCTGTTTCTGATTAGTTCTAATGATATCTGCGTCTGAAAATTACCAAACAAATATGTGATTGTGTCTGAGAAAACGGGTCTTGTTGCGGCAACTGCACTTTTTCATAAAGCATCTTAATAACACAAAAATTGACGAGTTTTTTTACAGCCTTTATATTCTAAATCCCATACTTGTTTTGACTTGTCATCATTCTGGAGAAAAAGATCTGATTGGATGGATGGCGTCACGTGATTATGAATCTCCCTGGTTGTTCTGCTTTTTAGTGGAAACGATATTGGGTGGGTTGCGTCACGTGATTAGGGCATTCCTCGACTGTTCTGCTTTTTAAGCGCTTGTCTGTCTTGTGTTGCACTTTTGTTATATTTTCTCTTGCTGCCTTGTGTGGGCTGCGTCACATGATTATGGCACTCTCTGTATTTTTCACATTTGTCGTCCAAATGAACGGATTTCGTATATGATACCACTAATTTCACGAGGGCAATGTGTCAGTTTTGTGCGATATAGTGAACATTAAAGTAACGAACCCTTCAGAGACACCTAATAGTGGTGTATTAAAGTGAATGCATTAATAATATTGCAGCATAATTACACACTTCTCTATAAACTTTTTAGTTGATAAATTATCAAATTAAAGTTTATATAACAGTAAGCATTATTTGTTTGTGTTGAGGTTTTACGGCCCAGTCAACCCAATGGGGTCATGTCGAGCGCGGTCAGTTTACCTAACCACACGTTTACTGGGCAGGCTTAGTCCTCTAAGCGGTTAACCAGTATTGTGCACATTCTTTCGCCAGAAAGACAGTAAGCATTATGCTGCAAAAGATATTTCTTCTACAGCTAAATCCACATTTAAGTTTAGGACATATTGTTATCTAAATTTGATACCATTCCATTGTTTTGTCTATATCTTCAATGTCGGTTACCATTAAAATGCACAAATAACCCAATCCAAGATAATAAAAGCTATAAGTGTATATTTAAGAGTTTGATTCTACTGCAGCAGTTATTGCATGCTGCTAAAATCCGCTTGGAAATGAAACAGTGATATGATATAAGTGAACATAAGGTTATATTAGTCATTTTGAAGATTATTGTAATACTGTTGCAATATATATTTTTCGACTGCTAAAATCAATACTATTATGATACATTGATATTTAAATGTTTGTTTTTGATATTTAAATGTTTGTTTTTTCTGTGTTGGTTGCCATGGAATTATACAAGAGGCTGATCAAAATTAAATTTTATTTTAAGATATGCAATACCGTTGCAGTGCATATTTCTTCTACGGCTAAAATCCACATTTTAGGACGCATTGTAATCTGTATTTGAAAATTTTCTATGTTTTGCCTGTCTTTTTGGTAATCGGAGTCAAAATACTATCAAATCCAAGTTCATATTAACATATGTAATCCTGCTGTAATAGGTATTTCCTCTACCACTAAAGTGCACATTTCAGGGCGAATGGTCACCTAAATTTGATGTTTTACCATGCATTTGTTTGACTTTTCACTGTTAGTCACCATGGAAACATACATGTGACCAGATTCACGATACTATCAAATTAAAGTTTAGTTTAAAAAATGTAATGCCGTTCAGTAGTTATTTCTTCCACTGCTTTAAGGGGGTGGGACATTCCAATAGACAAAACTGACCACCCACATTTAATCACTTCTGATAGTTGCTTTAAACTTTATTATGATTGTTTCAAAATACAACATGCTTTACAGTATTTTCTGGATTAGACAATAAGCCTATGACTGCCTTAAAAGTCACCTCTTACATATAAGGGACCTCAAAGAAGCATCCAAACACCCTCACTAAAGGGATTTTAATGTCACTCCAATACCTGGGGCACTCGGAGGGGAGTGTATTGAATATCCCTCCCAAGGCCTGATCTACACCAGGGTAATAAAGCTAAGTAAACTGAGGCTGTATATTGGGAAAGATATTTGATTTATTCCGAGTCTTTAAATTCGCATTTTAGGGCGCATGGCCATCTAAATTTGATAATTGGTTACCATGGAAACGTACATGTTACCGGAGTCAAGATACTATGAAATCAAAAAAAAAAAGTAAGAGTGCCACAATCACAAGCCGCACCCTTTTCCAGAAAAAAACGAAGAGGAAACAAACAAAACCAAACAAGCGCAAATCGAACAAACGTACGAAAAGCACTATAAGATAAGCTCTCTCTTCCCCAAGTGAGGTAATCGCAATGCTAAAAGGACTGAAAAACACAAAAACAAAATCACATAAGGCAAGAAATCGCCTCGCAGAATACACCACAAAGCAACAAACAGTAAGAGTAACAAAGAGTTATACCGGGACCACCGTCTTAGAACGGTCAGTAGAATAAAACAAGTCAAAAAGGATAGCCTTTAGAAACAAAGAACACACAAAATCACGAAAATCGGAGACTCGGTTTTATTGAATCTCTTCATATGCAACGCTGTAGTTTGCGAGGCTGCATACGCCCCCTAGCGCCAGCTTAAGCGATATTCGATTTTCAAAATAACCAGGATGGGTTCAATGACCCCAAAGAAATAAAATATAACCTGCACTATGATGATGTACGGGGAGACTTTTACCATCGAAAGATTTAAAGCACTTTTACGGCCGGCCAACTTCACCCTGGGTCCCTAAGCTACTCTTAATACAGAAATCCATAAAAATTCGGTTCGTATAAAGGCTCCTAACTCAGTCAGTGCATCAAAGCGAAAACACGAAAATAAAATTAATCACAATGATAAACAAAGACGAGTATTCATGGCCAATTCTACTGTGTGCCAGAGTAAATGAAAACCAATAGCTGACGGGTCAAGCCAAATACATATCGTCAAGCCCCAACCCACTGGTTTTACGAAGAGGCCGTCATTGAATCTGAGGCCAGATCCGCCGTCGTGCAATTAAAGAGTGAAGCATAGCCATGACACCAAAGGGAAAGGGAAAGAAGGACACACACCACAATCAAAACACTACAAGCAGAAAGCCAAAAGGATAGTTTCTTTCCCAAAATTGGCCAAATGGCTATCCAAAATAAAATTTTCGCCAGGACATACATGCAGAGACATACAATGACAGACATAGTAAACCACAGCAGAAGAACGGTCAGTAAAAATATTACTGGAGTGTGGGGATGGGAGGTTTAAATCGATTTTACGTGGCCACAACCCTTAGTTCTGCCGTGGTATACACAAGACCGCGTTCAGTCCGCGTGAAGGGTTCCTAACTCATCTGTGTAACATCTCCGAAAAAAAAAAACAATACAGGAATGAAACAACACAGAATAAAAAATAACTGAAATGCTGAAGCAAAACAAAACCAACAGTTGGACTCCGGTGGGCCCGACCAGAACCAGAACATAAGGCACCAACCGACTTACTTAAAAGTCTTAAGGCCGGAGCCGTTATAGAGTCTGAGGCACGACCCGCCGGCGTGCAACCAAAGAGGGAAGCAAATTTATTAACCGTGATTGGGTTAACTACCACACATGCAGTCGGTCGTATTACATTTATGTTGTACACAATCTTTATATATCCAAGAAAGATTCTACGAAATTGAGTGCTAAAATTATTGCAAGCATATATTTTCCTGAATTAATATTCTTAGTCACCATAAAATTCAGGCTCCGATAGGCCTTGTTGCTGAAGAGATTATGTCCAACATTGAATTTTGAAACTAAATCGAAATTACGTCTATAAAATTTAGAAAAGGCTTTACGGAGTTGATGGTACCGGTAACGCTGATTTAGAACTTTAGCAGTTAACAATTTATTTCGAGCGTTTAAGAAAGTAATATAACTAGACACTCTAGCGAACCGAATTAGTTCCGAGATATAAACACCATATAACGCTCGACGAGGAACATCCCCATCATAGTAAGCGAACAAAAATAATGTTAATTACTACGAGACAGAACCGTATAAGGATACATGAAGATCTTTTCAATTTAACATACAATGATGTCAATTTACAACTGACAACAGGTAATACTAGGTGTAAATGTTGATCAGAATTTTCAGTGGCCTAATCATTTTCAATACGTTTGTAAACGGAAGATATATATATTATATATATATATCATATATTTAGCTTCTATCAAAGCTACATTCATAATTAACTATGGAGCATAGATCATTATTTTATCAAGCTTGCATCCAACCACATTTTAATTATTGCAATATTGTATGGGGAAATTCATCTAATTATAATGTTTCACAAATAACCAAACTTCAAAGGCGAGTTTGCAAAATTATTTTAGGGACTGAATATTCAGATCATTTGTCTTTTGATCAAAATGTCAACAAAGCAAAAATAATGTATTAAGTGGTATATGATATAGTTCCGCAATATATTATAGATCTTTTTCAGCTACGAGCGGATACGGTATCTGATACCTCATTACAATCTGTCTCGAATCAGAATTTTTATATAAGCTTGTTTAAAAACAGTTTATCATATTCTAGACCAGTTATATGGAACACAATTCCATCGGATATTAAGAATTCGTCAACGCTTAATATTTTTACTAGGAACGTAGTCGAATGGATTGCAAACGAATAACTAATTTCATGAATTAGACATACCTCCACCACAGATTTGCATTTTAAATATCATTTTCATATAATGTCTCCACAACAGTTTATCATTGTAAATATCATTTTCATGTAACATATGTAACTTTTTTGTTATTCTATTTTTCACGATGTTTTCCTCTGACTGTCATTTTAATATGTTTATATATATTGTTCATGTAGATGCTTTTTAAAAAGAGGTCCCCATGGAAGACTGGTTGCATCAAATGGGTCACCCTCTCTAAATAAAGAACTTACTTACTTACTATTGTTCGAATTTTTCAATAAAGAAATTTATGAACTTTCGTACTTGGGTAAACATAATTTTACTTGAGGGCGAAATAAGACGCGTTAAAATCTTGATCAACTATCTATGCTGTGAGAAGTCAAATGCACAGTTCTTTGAAAAAAAAATGGTTTATCAGAGGAAAAAAAAATCAAGTTTTGCGATTTGATAAAACAACCAGCTTTTTTTTTTATGAAAAAACTGTTAAGAAAAACAAGTTTTCTCCGATAAACCATTTTTTTTTTTTTTGTAAACCTCGTTTTTCTAAGATAAACTACATTTTTCACCAAAACCTATGATAAAAATAGAAAAACCAGTTTTATCTAAGAGAAACTAGGCTTGACAGAGAAAAAAACATGTTTATTCTTCTCAGGTATTTCCTTGCACACTGTCTTTTCTGGTTTACAAACAAAAACAAAAACACACACACACACACACACACACACACACACACAAAACAATAACAAAAGAAAACACACACACACACACACACACACACATTTTTCTCTTGATATCATAGTACTTTACCATAGTGCAGATTATATTTCATTTCCTTTGGGATCATTGGGCCCATTGTGGAATCTTCGAGAATGGAGTTCTGCTCATGTATACGCTAGAGGGCGTAAGCAGTGTTGCAAACTTCATTACTGCTTATGAAGAGTCTCAATAAAACCGAGACTCCCATTTTCTTATCTGTAGTGTGTTCTTTGTTTCCAAAGGCACTCTTTTTGACGTTTATTTTAAGAGAAATCTAGTATATCAAAAGAAAAACCTAGCATATCAGAGACAAACTAGGTTGTTTCTTTTTACAGAAAAAATCAGATTTTTCTCCTGTCATACCAGGTTTTGTTGAGAAAATAAGTAAAAATAAAAGTTGGAAACAAAGAACAGGTTACAGATTAAAAATGGAAGTCTCGGTTTTACTGAGACTCTTCATAATTAGTTGTGAAGTTTGCAACACTGCTTACGCCCTCTAGCGTATACATGAGCAAAATTCCATTTTCAAAGATACCACAATATAAGGAAATGAAATATAATCTGCACAACGGTGAAGTACGGGGAGACGTTCTACCGCCGTCACACGGCACTAATACCAGCTGCAGTGTAGTAAAATAAACGTAAAAATATTGCCTTTGGAAAAACCCTGATTGACAGTATCTATATATCTAGAGAAAACATTATTTTATCACAGAAAAAAACAACAGCATTTTCTTTGAAAATAGAAAAGACGGCATTGATCAGGAATTGATACAATTACCTAACACCTTTCGTATAAGACACCAACGGAAAGAAGGACGCACTTAAAGCAACGGCACCACAATCAATACACTACAAGCAGAAAGCCAAAAGGACAGTTTTTTTTTCCCAAAAATATTGCCAAACGGCTGTCCAAAATAAAAATTTCACCAGGACATACATGCAGTGACAAAAGTAGTAAGCAACAGCAGAAGCACCGCCCTGGAACTAAAAACTAGGTAAAAACTAGGGGGCTTATATCGATTTTACGTGGCCACAACCCTCGCCCTTAGCTCTGCGTGGTATACATAAAAGTCAAAACGGATTGCCTTGGGAAACAAAGAACACACAAAATCACGAAAATCGGAGACTCGGTTGTATTTACTCTCTTCATATGCAACACTATAGTTTGCGAGGCTGCATACGCCCCCTAGCGCTGGCTTAAGCGGTATTCGATTTTCAAAATAACCAGGATGGGCTCAATGATCTCAAAGGAAATAAAATATAACTTGCACTATGATGATGCACGGGGAGACTTTTTACGGGCGCCACACGGAACAACACCAGCTACAGTAGAGTAAAATAAAAGTCAAAAAGGATTGCCTTTGGAAACAAAGAACACTCAAAATAACGAAAATCATTTTTTTACAAGACCTTTGTTTAGTCCGCGTGAAGGGTTCCTAACCAATGTGTAACATTTCCGAGAACCTAAAAATCAACGAATACAGAGATGAAACAACGATGAGGACTCGACAGCAAGAAATAACTGAAATGTTGAAGCAAAAGAAAACCAACAGTTGGACCTGGTTTATCAAATCGCAAAACTTGGCTTTTCCCTAAACCAGGTTTTTCTAATTAGTGTGCATTAGGCTTGCCATGCTCTATTAATCTACACTCATCAGTTAACCTACACTCATCATGGAAAGTGACAACTTATATACCTCATTCCATAATACTCGGAGCATCAACCCTGAAAAAATAAGTTTAACCTACACGGATGGTCCCCTTCATGCTTTTGCTAGTGATGGGGGAAAATTGCTGGTAATGGCATAAAAGGAAAAAAAAGGTTCAAAAGCAGTCACTTTTGGGTGAAACTCAACCTTTTTGAATACAATCCCAAATTTTAATTTGGTTATGCATTTATGTTGTACTGGTCAATATATATTAAATAGACATTGCTGTCCGAGTCAGAAAGCACTATAGGCAGTTTTGGAGTAAAAGTGATAAATTTGAATGAAAAAGGCTGATTTTTGTGATTTTTTTTTCAAATTGGCCTCCAAATTTTAACTTTTTGTCAATGGTATTATGTTTCTACAATACAGAAATAAATTTTAATATTTTTCTGGGCCCAAGGTGTGAAACCACAAATTTAGGTAAAATATGGTAAACAATATTCATTTATGCAATTATTGTTATAGAAAGCAAACAAAATCGCTGCCGCTAAATGTTTAAGAATGTTAACAGTAACCCCAAATGTGTTAAAATGCAAGGCATAAACATGTCTTTTTGCATTTGTGTATGTATCAACTTTCAATTCCAAATATCCGGAGTTATTTAATACAATACGTGAAAACCTACCAATTATTCAGAAAGATGAACTCATGAATCAAATACTTCAAGTATTTCAAATCAAGCAAACGGCAACCAAAGAATTTAAAGAAAATTATAGAAAGAGCAAATTTTAATGACATTCGCGAGTCCCTAAATTTATATATAAAAATGTAAATGTAATAGGTCAAATTTCAGACACTGCAAACAGTTAATTACTGAGAATAAATTTACTTTCCAGTGTAGGAAAACAGTTAAAGCCAAATACTCCATGCGAGGTGACAAATCTCATTTACGTAAATCGGTGCGGCGGGTGTCACGAGGAGTATATCGGCGAAACACGTGACACCCTCCGCCTACGAGTCACCGGTTCATGAGCAACAAATCAGAGATGCATCAACGGGAATGTTATATGTAAGAGGGCATATTGATTATTGCGCCATGTCCCAAATTACAAAATTTAAAATCTGGCCACTTTATAAAATGCAGAATGATAATGCTTCTGTAAAAAAGAAGTGAAAGATAACTATTTTATAAATTTATTCAAGCTAAAATTAAACAGGCAATGGCGGGCCCCCGTAGCCTGGTGGATAGGGGAGTTGACTCTTAATCCATTAGGTTGCTCACCGCTGTGGTTCGAGCCTCGCTCGGGTCATATGTGAGAAAGGCAAGTTCTGCATACGGGTGGTCAGGTGGTTTTCCCCCGGCTTCTCTGGTTTTCGCCCACCTTTGATGAACGATCGGCTCGATATAAGTGAAATATTCTTGAAAGGGCCATACCTCTGAACAGCTCTCAGTCAGTACCCCTTAAGAATCATTCCTGTGATGTTTGGTACAAATTGGTTCAGTGGTTTAGGAGGGGATTCCAAATGTTGACAGATGATGAGCAGATGGACAGATGGATAAACAGATGGAAAAATGGATGGATGGGCAATGGATGACAGATACTGTCTGTATCAGAAAAATTTGTGGCTCTATCAGAAAAGCTTATATGAGCACTTTGTGGCTGTATCAGAAAATGTAATATAAGCACTGTGGCTCTCTTGTAGCACTTTGTGGCTGTATCAGAAAAAGCTCATATGAGCACTTTGTGGCTATATATGGAAAGCTCATATGAGCACTATGTGGCTATATCAGAAAAGCTCATATGAGCACTTTGTGGCTCTATCAGGAAGCATAAAGTGCTCAGGTGAGCTAAAAATGAAGAACTGCTGTCTCCAAAACTTTATGCTTATCAGATTCTGTATAATCATTATTAGTTAAAATTAAATGAGTAAAGATATTTCAGGAACTGACCGAATCAGAACCCAAAGCCTATCCCAAACATCAAAGGGAAAGACGGACAAACACATCTTAACAAACAATCCAGTTCCTGAAGTACTTTTACTCATTTCGGATTGTCAATGAGCAAAATTGGTTTATTAATGACAGAGTTATGGCCCTTTTCAGTGTCTGAAAAGTTTTTTTTTTTTTTTTTTTTTTTTTTTTTTTTTTTTGTTTTTTGGGGTTTTTTTGCCCCTAGTTCCTTTGCTTCTGGAACTATCTGGATGAAACTTCATACATATATAAAGGATCAAAGGTTACATATTGTGCACAAGAGCCACAACTCTGGTTGCTTTTATACTAGAGTTATTTGCCCTTGACACATCTAAATGCACTTTGCAAGCTTTTGACCAATGACCTATTAGTTTCTGTTATACCTTGCCACAGGAAGTGGCAATGTATTATGTTATATTCTCTGATGTCTGTCTGTCTGTCCAGCCATCTTCTGTCTATCCATCAATCTATCCATCCGATTTCTGGCCAATTACTAAAGTATTTCTTCATAAATTTCATTTTTATTCCTTATATATTAGTATTGGGAATGAGTGATATGGGATTGTTAATGAGTGAAATGTGTTAATTAATGACAGAGTTGTGGCCCTTTTCAGTTTCTGAAAATTGGTTTTTGGCCCTTAGTTCCTTTACTTCTGGAACTATCTGAATGAAACTTCATGGATATATAAAGGATCAAAGGTTACATATGATGCACAAAAGCCACAACTCTGGTTACTTTTGTACAAGAGTTATTTGCCCTTAACTATTCACCTCGCATGCTTCAGACGAATAATTAGTGAGTTTCTGACATTCGTGCTTGTATTATCTATTCTTGGAAAGACTATTGTTTAAACCAAATTAATTTTTATCAAAACTTAACCATCTTTACTCTGAGTAAAGTGCCCGACAGTGGCGGGGTATCATGCAGTGTTTGTGATGCTTTTATTATTAAAGCACAAGGTACTATTTACAATGTTAGATTGTTAAAGTAATTGCATTATCTTTTACTTTCAAAATTGCAAAAGAAAAGGATGCATCACGTTGACTAACAAGACCAGAAAAATGAGATAGCAAAAGAAAAACTGCAGTATGTTTACAGCAATCTTTCCTTCAGCTGTTAACAGCATATGTAAGGAAGTTGAGGTTTAAGGGGGAAAAATCCTTTTAAACCTTATTTTTATATTCTTCAACATTTTTATAGTGTTTTGCTTCAAATAGTGGAAATGTTGTTAAGGTCGAAAGTAAATTTTGTCCATAAGTGGTACCCATAGTGGCAGCCTATACTACTTTTGTTTGTAATTGCCTACTAACACCTACCCCGATTCCTCCCATAATAAGACAAAACAAAAAAATTTATCACTGGGCAGAGTCCTTTATTCTTCATTCTTTGTACTTACTATATTTCATTTGTATATCAGGACCAATGGGAAAACAGCTATGGAGAGTCTGATCAGTGTCTTCACTGTTTACTGCATATTTCATTGCACCTCCAGATTTTTTTTTTTTTTTTTTTTTTTTTTTTTTTTTTCGTTTTTCTAGGATACTTACTGGTACATGTACTGAGCTTCTTCTTTCTCGTGGAATTGTATTTTAAGAAAGGAAAATATTTTTGCCTATCTACTCTCAGGAACGTTCGTAGGCTGGCAACTGCAAAACAAATTATTCACTAATAAACGTCAAAAAGATTGCCCTTGGAAACAAAGAACACATTACAGATTAGAAAATGGGAGTCTCGGTTTTATTGAGACTCTTCATAAGCAGTAATGAAATTTGCAACACTGCTTACGCCCTCTAGCGTATACATGAGCAGAACTCCATTTTCAAATATACCACAATGGGCCCAATGATCCCAAAGGAAATGAAATGTAATCTGCACTATGGTGATGTACGGGGAGACGTTCTACCGCCGCCTGGCATATTGACTGGTTCATCAAGACAAACCTTTCAAATTAAGTTAAATTGACTCCTCCGTCACGTCACTCACTTGACCATTTAACCGACAACCGCAACTGGTCATTCAAAATAGCTAATAAGGTAATTGTCAATGTTTTTAGTTAGACAAACAAATCAACACGTGCTTTTTACAGGTAAGCACAGGTATATTAATATTTGGACCCAATATACACTATTACTAGGTCCGAGATCAATACAAAGTTTGTCTAAGGAAATTCACGTGGGCGTGATTATAACTGCCTGACGGAGGAATCAATTATTGCAGCTCTGCCTTTTTTCACCTGTCAGCATCTTGAACTTTGTTTTGGTCCTGAATGCCAGATAAGCTGTGTCATGAGAAAATATATGTTTCTTATGGTATTCTTGTGTCCCGCAAAGACCCAGCCCAGCGCCTGCATATTTACCAAGTCTGATTAGAGATCTTGTCAGTTTTGTCAGGCACACGCTTTGATCAGGTTGTGAGGGTGTACAGGCTGTTCAGGGGCTCAGATAGTTGCACATATAGTGCATATAGGTTCTTTACTACAATGCACATGGTATTAATAATTGTAAATTGTTCTATCTTTCTTTTTTTTTATTGAAGTAGGCGGCGGGGGTGGGGGGAGTAATAAGAAAAATTCTTTTTTTTTATTGACGTAGGCGGCGGGGTGGGGGGAGTTATAAGAAAAATAACATTGATCACAAATTTTTGGCTTAGCATATACTATTGCTGGCAACCCGTGGCCCGCATGCCCGCATGCCCGCAGCCTGCATGCCCGCAGCCCGCGGCCCGCATGCCCGCAAAATAGCGATTCCAGTGGTTTTAACGGAATAAAGTTCAGAAGAGAGATTATTTCCCGCCAAATGTCAACTAGTCGACACTGATGTTTTGAATATGCTGTTTCAGGGCCTCAGAGGTGAAGGTTTGTAACTTAATAATTTTATCTAAAAAAATCTCGTTTATTTGTGCAGCGGCTTAGATAATAGGATATTGCTGTTTTCCTCGAGCTGTTTTCCGAAGACTTGGGATCTTTGCGGTTAGTTTTAGTCGACTCCGATTGTCGTTTTATTCTAGTCTTCTTTGAAGCTTTCTTCAAAGTGTTTTTGTGTTTATGCTGTTTCATGTTGCAGTTGGACCTCTACCTCGGTTAGGGGTCCCGGTCCTTAATAAAAATCTTGAAATCTTGAAAAATCTTAAGTAACCACAAATAGAACTGCGTTGAGGCGCAGCGAAATAATTACGGCTGTAATCGAAGAACTGACAGCACTGGTGGGTCGATTGTCTTTGAGTGTGTGCTGGAAACATGCACTTGAACTGGGGTTTAGACAGTTTCGTTTAACCCTAAATATCTGTACTTTAAGCAAAACAGTGTAGACTGATCAACGCGTTCTGTGGCGTCTGATCTGGGTCTATGCCGTTTTCTCGGTGATTCGTGCCTCTAAACGTATTTATTTTTATTTTTGCAATGTCAGTTTATGACGAAAACATCACTATTCCTTCAAATAAATTTGTAAACAATACGTTATAATTCAGAACATCGGAAATGCAACAAATTTGTGTCAGTTTCTATAAATAGCTTACCTTAAAGTCGGTCATAGCTGATCAAGATCACCTGGAAGCTTTCTCATCAGATTCGTTCCCTATGTTAATAAACCCGTTTTGTTTGTGTCCCTTTGACCAGTGGCTGATTTCACGTCGCATTCAAACTTCAAGCACACCCGCAACTTATTAGTGTTCCACTAAAATTCAGCTTTATCCTTGTTGATATTTATTGTTCATTGAATTACATGACCATGAACAAATTAACAATTTATCTAATTAATAACTCTGGGAAAAGTAACTGAACTGGAAAAAAAATGTACTGCTGAATATATACTAGCGGAAAAAAGAAACGCAAGTATTAATTCTGGGGTTGTAAATTTTAAAGAAAATTGTGGATTTCATTTGATTGTTTAATTTTTGTAATTCTTTATTTCATTTTCTGTTAAATGCTATTGGTTTAGTGTCGTATAGCAGACGACGTTTGCAATAAATAGCGTTAAACACAGACACCCAACGTTATTGAATAATGGGTATCAATAGCGCGTGTGTCCACCACGGGCTGCTGTCGCGGCTCTCACTCTTCTAACCATAGACCCGACTAAGTTGTCAATGGTCCTTTGAGTGATATTATTCCACTCTTGAATAAGAGCTAGCTGGAGCTATGCGACGTTGTTCGGTACGTTGACGCGCTTCCTGACCCTCCTGTCCAACACATCCCAAAGGTGCTTGATTGGGTTTAAATCTGGACTGTATGGGGGTCAATCGAGCACTTGGACATTATTCTGGTTGAGGAAGTCGCGACAAACCCTGGCAACATGCGGTCTCGCGTTGTCATGCTGAAACGTGAGATTATGAGCATTGACAAGCGGGAGGACGTGAGGCATAAGCACCTGATCCCGATAGCGTACGGCTGTAAGATTACCCTGAATAACCACTAGGGGCGTTTTCACCCCATGAGAAATCCCACCCCAAACCAATACGGACCCCCTCCCCCAAATCTGTCGACCTCGTGCGCAAGCGTCAGAATATCGCTCACCAAGACGTCGATACACTCGTTGTCGCCTATCTGACCGCTGAAGCGAAAATCGCGACTCATCGCTGAACATTACACGCCGCCAGTCAGCCAGTCGAAACCGATTTGGTGCATGGGCACGCAGCCATTGCATGCGGCGTTGACGTCGCCTGGGCGTAAGGTTCGGGCCCACGTAAGGACGGTGTGGACGTAAATCGAACTCTCGCAAGCGATTTCTGACTGTCCTTGGACACACACGACGGCCATGTGTATAACTTCTCTTGCGGTCTCTGTCGCCGTCCTTAACCTGTTACGAAGGTGTACAAGACGTATACGTCTATCTTGACGTTGCGTCGTAACGCGCGGACGTCCGCTCCTAGGACGGTCAGTTAACCTACCGGTAGCTCTAAGACACTGAACTAAGCGCGATATCGTCGACTCGTGCACCCCAAATTGCTGCGCGACGTCACGTTGCGACCGACCCTGCAAAATTAGAGCAATAGCTCTACCCCTATCCAGTTGCGATAAGCGTACCATTTCTCTCAACAAACTCAAACAACAAACGTTTTGTGCAACCGATACGAATGGAACGAAAGTTCGATTTGGTAATGTGTTAAAGTCTCTACCACGAGACACTACCCGTGCAGCACGGATATAACGAAATTCAGGTACAACGATATTGTATAGCCTGTGTTCACGCTTCAGTGATTTCGTGTGATCCATACACGGGGAAGTACACTAATGTCACCAAATACAGAAAACTAGATCAGTTTGTTCACAAACAAACTTTCAGTATTTAAAAATTTGAACTTGCGTTTCTTTTTTCCCCAAGTAACATATTTACACATTGTTAAACTAGGAGTAATTTGGGGAAATTAATAATCACAATGAGGGCATAGAAATTCACTATGCCTTCTCACTACACGTACAGGTGTGCAGAATGCTAGATGAACCCAATGATCACAAACATCACATTTTGCCCATGTTATTATTTTCAGAAACTGTAAATTATTATGGCTTGGTGGTGACTTTTGTTTGCATACACAGCAAGTAGTGGTATCATCTTCATCATCACTCATATCTTCATCTTGCAAAGTGGTGCTGGTAGGTTTTCCACTGCTTCCACTGGTTGAGGGCTTGGGACCTGGCAATATTCCACTGGTTGAGGGCTTGGGACTGACTGGAGATGTTTTAGTGCTGTTTTATTCTGTTTCTTTGGACATTTTGTAGATTTCTTTGCTTCATTTTTTTATCCTCACAAGTTTTCACAAATTCCTTTTCAGTTATGGCAGTACCCCCAGGTTTTGGTTTTACGAAACCCTGACTGGATGTTGATGGGTATAAATGCTTTGAGGTAGGCTTTACACGCCATACTGCACTTGTCATACTTAGTTATGCTCTGTCCAATGTGATTTCTCATGAATATAGCACACTCTATATAATAAAATGATTTAAATGGATCAAATATAGCAACATCTAAAGGTTGAAGTAGATGGGATGTATGAGCAGGCAAAACAAATAAAGTTGGCCCATTCAATTAAACTGGTGGAAACTTGTGAGGCATGTCCGTCAAAAATCAGAAGAATTGGTTCACTGCTGCTTGCCTGGGTTCTTACATATGGTAGAAAATGATCCTGTAGATACTGCTTAAATACTTCAGAATTAGACCATAATGACTCTGACATTACACCTTCAGCTCCTGTTGTAGCACCTTTCATTAATTCAGGATTGTTCCTCTTTCCATTGAAGACAAAAAAAAGGAGACAAGGCATTTCCCAAGGCATTAGCACATCCAACAAGTGTTGTTGTAGTTAATCTGGGTGAGGTTATTGCCTGTGTTGGCTATGACATTTGGTGGTCTATGTTCAGGTGGTAATCCAGTTTCATCAATGTTATAAATATTTTGTGGTTTGTCATTCAGCTTGTATTTTGAAATTATTTCTGATAGGTTCTCAAAGTATCTGTTAACAGTTTCTGGAGTTGATGATTTTGCTCTGGTTGTTTCTAACTTCCTAGGATTTAGAGAGACAAGTCTATATTCCCACCGGTTTAAGAACCCATATAGCCAGTTAGTGCTTAAAGCTTTCATGGACGTCCTCTTCCCAAGATCATAAGCTAATTCACAGCTAGATGCTGCAGCTGAATATTGATGTACCCATATTCTAGCTGGGCCATTTAAAACCTCTACATATTCTACAAGAGTCCCTTTTTCTTCACATTTAAGTATAAAGTATAGTCTCTCCACTTATTTGAAAATTGACTGGATCAATATGCCCTTTTACTCTATCTCTTCGGGTCTGCACTGGGACGCCAAACTGTACAGCTGCTCTCTTAACTGGAGTGCCTACCTTCACAACTGCTCAAGGACATCTGGTGTATAATTTCTGTACCGTCTTTCAATACGTCTGGGTTTGACCTGAAAATACAAACACTCATATTCCCCCATCTGCAAAAATATTCGAAAAGAGAGGAAAGTACTTTCACAACATGAAAACAACTTCAGAATGCAGTTTCATATGGCTTGAAGACAAGAAAAAAATATTTTTTTAGCAGATAAATTCAAAATATACATGAATATATTTCATTTTAACTTCATAATACATTAACCGATAGATAATGTGCTATTCTCTTCTGTTTTCACACCTTCCACAGAAAAAACGACCTTTCAGTCATTAATTAAAGTCTTAAACCAGAAGGTCCCTTAGGCAGTTATCTGTGTGACGTAACTCCTCCCGCTCAATTGATCACGTGTCAGTTTCTTTTCTATGGACAAAGAAAGTCAACAAGGATTATTTACCTGTGATAGAAATTTGGATTATTTCTTTCCTCACGGATAAATTTCTGTATCCTTGTGTTTCTTTTGTTTATTTATCACTCCTTTCACTTTCTATGTTATTATTTAAATTTTTCAATTTTCGTTTTCACGTATTTTTTGACTGGCCTTTTCTCGACATGCGTTTTCGCGACTCTCGATATTCGGCACAACGCTCGTTCGCGATCGGTTCGATAGTCGTGTTTATATATGCAGAATATTTTTGTTCTTTTCGTTCCAGGTTATTCAGCATTTACGATATGATTTCCCTGGACTTTTATTTGCAGAGATCTTCAGTTGGCTAAAGATTCTCATGGTGGAGAAGCTGATTGTAAAGAACATGTCAACCCTTGATGGGTTATAAGACAATTCTTTACTGATGGGAGCCCCACCCCATATGGCTATACTGCCGGGGTAAGACCCATCAAGGTGGCATCTTTGGGTACTTAGTATCCGATAGTCTAAGTCCACCAGTCACCGGTCAACCAGTCACCAGTCAACCAGGCACCAGTCAATCAGCTTCACCAGTCACCAGTCAACCAGGCGCCAGTCAACCAGGCACCAGTCACCAGTCAACCAGTCACCAGTCAACCAGTCACCGGTCAACTAGTCTCCAGTCAATAATTTAATTATTTTCTGGAAAGACTTAGTTTTTTGACATTTTTCACCGGACAAAATAGTCACGTATACTAACTTCCGGTCATTATGTCTAATTATTAAAATTTTTCACCGGGCAAAGTATCAGTAATAATTCTGATACTTATACCCGGTCATATTATTATATTATTTCTGATTTTTCACCAGGCAAACTTTTACAGAAAGTGTCTGGTCAATTTTGCCTAATAATTAATTATCACCGGGAAAAAGTTTCGACTACTTGTGCCCGGTCAGTTTTCATATATAATCTACTTTTTTCATCGGACTAGAGCTACGAATACTACTATCCGGTCAATTTGTCTAATTACTTGTAACTTTACCGGGCAACAGTTACGAATACTAGTGTCCGGTCATTATGTCGGGTAACTAGTGTCAAAATAGTGATCACTAATTCCCGAACAATCTATTATCGTTCATAGAGCTCCATTCACATTTAAGTCAATGGATATAGGTTATTAAGTGAAATACATAGTAACTTTTTATACATAAAATTCTGTACAGTCTTTCCCGAATCAGACTAGAATCTTTAATATTCCGTTGACTTATTATAGGAGTGTAATTCCATTAATATTTTAAATTAACTTATGTTTTATCTCTTTCATCCGCTAGAAAGAGTTAAACTTCCGACTATAACAAAATTTTTACCGGGCAGCAGTTCGTAGACTAGTGTCAGGTCATTCAAATTATGTTTTATCTCTTTCATTCGCTAGAAAGCGGTTAACTTCCGGCTCTAACGAAAATTTCACCGGGAGGCAGTTCGTAGAGTAGTGCCAGGTCATTCTTACGAAATTGCGCCGGGCAGTAGTTTCGTAGACTAGCGTCACGTCATTGTGTCAGATTACTAGTGACTAGTCACTAGTACTCGCTCAACATATTTTATTTATTAAGCACTATAGACATGTATAGTCTTGGGTTATAGGTTATTGAATGACAGCGATGGGTTCTAATACCTAGTAGCCCCTTATATTGTTGAATTCTGTCCAGTCACTTTTGAACTAGACTTAAATTCTATATATATATTTATTCTTGAAAATGAATTAAGAATTATCGATTACGATCAAATTCGCAATTCATTCACTAAGTGTAGAAGATACTTCCACCTATAATTATATCTCTTTTATTCGCTACAAAGAGATTTACTTCTTACATATTCACCTTATTCGGCTCTAAGGCAAAGGTGAACTATAAAACTATCGTTATTTATAAGAAGAAAAATATACACGAAGTCTAAAAATCTTTCTTCTTTCCTCCCCTGTTTTTCTTCTACATGCTCCGATATGTAATCAGCATGTAATCTAAGGAGTAAATTGACAAGAAATTAGCAATCGATCTTTTCTACTTTCTATTAATTTTTCATTCATAAGGTATCGGAAATTTACACGAATCAGATAAATAAATTAACAGTTTATTTATTTATTCGCTACCTCTTTAGATTACTACGATTTAAAATTCTAGTTGAGGTACATATTTTCCTTTTGCCTTTCTACATGGAAAATAGTTGATCCGTTAAGCTATTATTCTATTTTATACTATCTTTTGATTGATTATATAAGAGTCTAGGTCAGTCGTGCTCTGTCTAAACTCTGATATAAAATAATAAATAAGAAGAAAATCTTATATTTAGGCATAGATATAATTCGATACGTTCTTTACTTTGCCTGTTTTATTTTTCTTCTGGATTATTTAAGACTACGATAGCAATATACCAGATAATTTTGTCTCAGTAAGAATCTATCACACCGAAGATTCTTCATCTTGGAATAATAATTTTATTATGATTATAATTAGAAATTATTTGGAAGATTTAAAACTTATAATTACTAGACCCAATTAATCCTCGTATATTATAGGTCTACTTTATCTTTATTGAGGAATAGTTTTGCTTCGACTAGCTCTATACCTCTAATATTTTATTTATAACTAGAGTCCATGTCAATCAAAATTTTCTCGCACCTTTGATATTGACAATGGATACATATTTAGTAAAAGCATTAATTATTCAGTACGTGACAGATTATTATTGCCTAAATTAGATATTATATACAATACTTTCCTTTTGATTTTTTTTATTGACTTTGTAACTATTCAGAAACTGCCAAAGTCAATCATTTCCTTCCTCTAAACTTACCGAAGCTCTAGATTATGTTGATATATATTTTTAATATATGCTTAGAGGTTAATTAACGAGAGTTTACCTCATAATAGCAGATATTATCATATTCATATTAAACATTGTACGGTCTAGGCTTAGACAAAAGGGAAAACATCCTTAATTACGAGCCGGTAAAGAATTAAGATACACTTAATTATCTCTTTACCCCTTCTTTATGTTTACATTCGTTAAAGGGATCATAGTAATTCTCGCTAAGAGTTCAAGTTCAGTTTGTGAATAATGCAAAGACTAATATCTTGATTTCCAGTCCGCATCAATAATGGTCTATATATATATAGATAAATATCTTTTCCGAAACTGGATATTTATTAATTTTTTTCCACACAATAAGTCATTTCAAGACGTTTCGATGATTTTGAAATGCACTGCTTCAATTTATAATATAGAATATGTTTATATAAACTTCACAACGTAGTAAGTGCTGCACCTACGTTCCTGGTCAGATCTTACTTTTGTGATACATTTTCGAACATACTGAAAGTTTCTCCGATTATACATTCGGTAAATAAACTTTCGAGTAGCATTTATGCTTTTAAACATTCAGATTATTTGATAATAGTTGGAGATAATATATTATACCGATATTTATATATCTATCTTCATTATTTATCTTTCTCAACTTACTTTTAAATTAGATTGACCTTCTCGCTACGTTCCAGGTTTAAATCTAGCTAACATTATGGACCAGTCACTTTTTTATTTCCTAAACAATATTTTAACAGTTTTTCTCAGTATTCAGTATAACGACTTCATGAATACTTGGAAATAATTCAATTCTACGCTTGTTAAACTAAGCCTAAAACAAGCCCTAGTTTTTAGAATGGATATTATCCTTCGATTCAGTTCATGGAGATACATCCATTTAGATCCCATTATCTCTATTTCAATCAAACAAAATTCTAATGACTAAGTACTCTTTTCTACGTACGAATACAGAATATCGAGTCACTGTTGCTGCATATTGGTTAAAGATTAAACAAATTTTATCCTAAACCTATATGACGTTAAATTAATTATTATCTCTTTCATATTTATACATGTTTTTTTTTACCCTTCCGTCAGGGATCGTGGTAATAATATTATTTTATTACTCTCTATGGTTTACGTATAGATCTCGAGTATATATATATATATATATATATATATATATATATATATATATATATATATATATATATATATATATATATATATATATATATATATATATATATATATATTTTTTTTTTTTTTTTTTGTTTCTTCCTGAATTCATTTGCGAGTACGTAATTTGATATTTCAGGAATTACCAATTATGCAGACATAGATTTTATTCTATTAATATTCAATTCTAAAAATTTGATTGAATATTTATCTATAAAATTCTGGGCAGTAATTTTATAGCGAGTTATATGTTTAATAATTCCTTGCTCAATAAATAGTTACGCTTAACCTTTATTTATAGCAGGAATTTGTTCCGTAGTATAATTTTAATTTAGTATTCATCTATTTCTTACTATTCTTAAATATGCGTATAGAATAGTAATACTATCTCTTAACTTATAAATTAAGTGTTTTAGAGATTATTAATCAGTACTATTGTATAATTGTTCTTCAGAGATTATCACACTATTACTTTTTCTCTGAGTCCTTCTCTTTTTGTGAACATTTTGATTCGTTATTACAAAGTGGACTTTTTAACTTTTCTTGATTTCCATGATTTTTTACTCAGGAGTACTTTTCATGGCAATCTTCTGGTATAGAAAGATTCTATCCAGCTTATTTATTATTGCTTAATCTTATCAATACGGTAAGATTTAGCCAAACTATGACCGTCTTACAGTTAGCTGCGATCAACCTTATTCTTATCTCTCTTATTGTCTGTCAAACTCTAAATTATGATGTTGACAGTTTCTTTATTATTTTGTCAGGACATCAAACGCTTTTATATGTCTATGACAAAACTAATTATCAATGGTTTAGGTTGTTTTTTCTTCCCAGCAGTTTTATGCAAACTCTGTATTATTTTATTGCTTGACTAAAAATTCGTAATACAATTAGTCTAGCAATAGTTTTAACCATTATGTTTGTCTATATCTTTTTCTTCTGATGGATAACTGAGTTATAGTTAAGTTAACTCCATTTACTTTATTATCTCCCCTTCTTTAATTTGATCAAAGGGGAATAATTATACAACATTATGGTTTTTTTAAGTCTATGTCTCTTCATCGGAAACTGTCCTATCGCTCCAATTAACAACTTAGACTATTACAATTAGATAGCTTCACATATCTAGAATTTTATCCAAAATATCTACATATGTCAGTTATCTATAGAAACTCCACCGAGTAGACCTTTCCTTATTTATTCAAGACCCTAGATAAACTACTTACAGTGTATGGTCTTGGCTTTTTGTTTTACAAATTTTGTTTTGAAAATATTATTTCTATATTCCTAGCTTACTTTGCGATGGAATATTTATGTTATGTCTCAATGACTCCCTTTTCTTTTTGAAGCCAATTGTTGTTTCCCAAAAAGAAAAAAAAGAGGGCGGGGGGGGGGGGGGCAATGTTAGGTCTCTGAGACTTAAGAACTGGCTTCCTCTAGAGTCTACTATTATATATAAGGTTGTTAGATCATAACAACTTAAAGATATGCTATTTTGTGAATCTAGATCATTCTTTCTATTAAATATAAAATTAGAATGTATCTGATTCCTTAGAGTTTCCTGAGTCTTTGACCAGAAGTGGTGAGATATTATTGGTGTTAGAATTAGGAGAGCACCTCCCTCCTATTCTGCAAATTCTAGCACATTATCTATAGGTTAATGTATTATGAAGTTAAAATGAAGTTTTTTAAAAGTAAAACATATTTTAACGAGTAATACTTAACCTATAGATAATCAGTTATCTCCCTCCGCCCACCCTCGCTTATCTCTCCTAATTGTATCTATTGTTTTACACATAAAAGAAACTGACACGTGATCAATTGAGCGGGAGGAGTTACGTCACACAGATAACTGCCTAAGGGACCTTCTGGTTTAAGACTTTAATTAACGACTGAAAGGTCGTTTTTTTCTGTGGAAGGTGTGAAAACAGAAGAGAATAGCACATTATCTATAGGTTAAGTATTACTCGTTAAAATATGTTTTACTTTTAAAAAACTTCATATTTAGCGTCTTTCATAAGATACTTATGCAGGTAGTTGCATTCGACGGGACCGCGCAGAAAAAGACGGGACCAAAAAAACGGAACCAAAGTTTGATCGCCAAGGAAAAGACGTTATCCTTCATGGAATTAAATAATTTTGGCAGGCATATTAGTTATAGAGTCTTCTTCAAAATGCATATCCATATTTTCAAATATTTACCACATTGACCACAATTTAAGGGAACTGAGAAAACTAAAAGTATCCAGTTATCTTCAATCAGATTGAAAAATATCCCAATAGCAATAAAGTTTGTCCAAAAGAAATATAAAAATATATATTTCATCAGTATAACTTCCGTTTCATTTTGATATAGATTTTCTGAGGCTCTCTCCAGAGGGCACAACGTTGAAACAACATAGATTCAACGTTGTATCGACGTTGTTTCAACGTTGTGTGTCTGCTATGTAAATAATCTTCAAAGGAATATTTTGCCGTCAACGTATTTTCCGTAGCGGGGAAACTATTCAAAATTTCGATCCGCTCTTGGGATTTATTTTTTAATCTGATTGAAGATAATTTTGTTTTCTCAGTCCCCTTAAATTGTGGTCAAGTAACCAGTAAACCATTTTGACTGAATTATCGAACAAATGGCCAAACATTATGTGAATATACACCATTATAATTTTAATAGTGTACTGCAAAATATTTTGGTCCCGGGCAAATTATTTCGAAAACTGGTGCATAAATTATCGATTTTTTTTTTTTTTTTTTTTTTTATTTTGAGAATTTCCTAGAATGATTTTGGTTAATATATAACATAAGAACTACTTTTCATTCATTATTTTGGCGGTACTTGCAGACATTTAGAACATGGTCATTTGCGCGAAAATTTGGTCCCGTCTTTTCTCCGGCCGACATGGGCCTATTCAATATTTCCTTAATAACGGGAAATATTTGAAAATCTAGATGTGCATTTTGAAGAAGCCTCTATAACTAATATGTCTGCCAAAACATATTTAATACCATGAAGGATAAAGGCTTTTCCATGGCGATCGAACTTTGGTCCCGTTTTTTTTTTTTTTTTTTTTTTTTTTTTTTGTCCCGTCTTTTTCCGTGCGGTCCCGTCGAATGCACGGGTGTGCCTAAATACAGTAAAGTAGTGTAAAGTGGCGTAAAGGAGCGCAAAGTGGCGTAAAGGAGTGGTAAGTTGTGCAAACTGGCGTAAAGTAGCATAAATTGACATAATTGTGTATTTTAAAGCATATCTAATGAAGATTTGATATATTATTTGTATTACCCATGCAAGCAAGGTTGGGAAGGCTTTATAGTGGGAGGGGTGCTTTGCCTCTATCCGTCACGCAATCTTCTCCTAACCCACCGTGCAGAATTTAACCAAACTTGCTTCATGACTTACACGCGTGGTAAGGGTGTGCAAGAGTACTGTACATTTTTTTTTTCGTCTGTCCGTCCGTCCGTCCGTCCGTTAGTTCGTCCATCTGCCCTCACGCTACCGCCTCCTAAACCATTGGGTGGAATTAAACCAAACTTGCTACATGACTATCCCGCGTGTTAAAGGTGTGCGATAGCAACATTATTTTTCTGTCTGTCCGTCCATCCGTCCGTCCGTCCGTCACGCTATCTTTTCCTTAAACACTGGGCGGAATTTAACCAAACTTGCTACATGACTATCCCGCGTGGTAAAGGTGTGCGATAGCAACATTATTTTTCTGTCTGTCCGTCCATCCGTCCGTCCGTCTCGCTATCTTTTCCTTAAACACTGGGCGGAATTTAACCAAACTTGCTACATGACTTCCCTGTGAGCTAAGGTGAGGCGTAAAGGAGCGTAAAGTTGTATAAACCAACGTAAAGTAGCATAAAATAACCCAGTTGCGTATGTTTTTGCATATCTAATGAAGACTTGATATTTTATTTGTATTACTCAAGTTTGGAAGGCGTTCAGGGAGACGGGGAAGTGCTCTGCCGGCCTTGTAATGTTGTTTGATGCGGGTATTGAGTATGTTTACTGATAATTAGGCCGTATTCATCATCACCATCATCATCAACGACGACGACAACAACAACAACAACATCAAAAGCAACAACAACAGTGACACGGTCATTGTCAGCATCCTTGCTCTGGTGAACAAATGGAAACGAGACTGAGTTCTATTCTAATCCTGTTGCCTTAATATGAACATTGTATGCTGATTCATTTACTTTGTTGTGTAGAACTTTCTAGTTTTATTTGATTTTTGATAGTACGAGGGTCCTGCAAAAAGTTTTGTCACTGGGTTCGGATTACTTCAGTGCTGCGTTTTATCATCCATATTTTTATTACAAACCTTCAAAGTATTCTCCCTTTACTGAAACACATTTTTGTAACCTTTTTACCTAGTCGCGAAAAGCAGATAAATAGTCTTCTTTTGGTATCTGTTGGAGACACTGATAAATAGCGCTGCCAAGAGAACTTCTAGACGTATACTTATTTCCAGAAAGCATTTTCTTAAGCCTTGGAAATAAAAAGAAGTCACAGGGACTCAGGTCAGGTGAATAAGGTGGATGGTTTAAAACTTTCACCTTTTCAGAAGCCAAAAAAGACTTAACAACCTCACACTTATGAGAGGAGGCGCTGTTATGTAAAAGGTGGACTCCTGACCATCCTTTGCTTGGTCGTTTCTTATTGTAACAAGTAAATTGGTCAGTGTATATAACTGCATCTATTTCAATTTGAAATAACTCGGTCAGTTGGAAAGCAATTTGAACGAAATAAACGGGTATCGTTAGCTATTGAACACACCATTCAAGTGCAGTGAAGCATTTTAAAATATACCTGGGATAAAACCAAGGAAACCTAATAGTGACAGAACTTTTTGCATGACCCTCGTACGCGGACCTTTTATAAAGCTCGGAAACATTCTTACGATCAAGCCAGGAAAGCTATGCACCTCCTTCTTAAAAGAGTTCGTACTTTCAGTTTACCATTGGATCTTCAATTGAAAGTTTTTTATCATACAGTTGTGCCTATTCTATTATATGGTTCGGAGGTTTGGGGGTTTGAAAACACTGATATAATTGAAAAACTGCATAACGAATTTTTGAGAAAAATAACACATTTAAGGAAAAGCACACCTATTTATATGTTGCAAGCGGAACTAGGAAGATACACACTCACCATTAACATTAAACTTAGAATGTTAAATTACTGGTTTTCTTTAATTAATGGAAAACAAAATAAATTAGCTTATTTGGTATATAAAATCATGTTGAACGATACGGAAACAGGATTTTACGCACACAAATGGATAAATTGCATAAAAACCATTTTGCAGTCGGTTGGGTGAAACGATATTTGGATAGCTCAAATAGTTAATAATTGTCAGAGTTTAAAGCTAAACCTTTCAACTATTATGAAAAATCAGGAATTGCACGAAAAAATAGAGAGATCTTCAAAAGGTTTAACTTATGAAATATTTAAGCACGAGATTGTAATTGAACATGGTCCCAGAATACTATTTTTTACCAATCTTAAAATTTCGTTGTAGTAATCACAATCTTCCAGTCGAAACAGGTAGATGGGAAAATATTGAACACTCCGAAAGGAAATGTACTTTATGTCAGACAGACATGTCAGGTGACGAGTTTCATTATTTATTTGAATGTCCTATCTTTAAGTCAGATAGACGCAAATATCTTTTGCCTTTTTACACAGCAAGACCAAATACATACAAATTTAACCTACTTTTCAATAGCAGTAATATTAAAATCTTAAAAAACTTTATTTATTTCACTTATATGTAAAAGATTCCATCAGTAGTTTATAGTTTAAGGTGTATCTGTACTTCCCCTTCCCTCTCTCTCTCTCTCTCTCTCTCTCTCTCTCTCTCTCTCTCTCTCTTGTAGAAGATAAGTTTATGACGAGATGATTCCAATATACAAAGATGGTAGTCCGTTATTTAGTTATATTATTATTATTATCTTCTGTATTCTCTTTTGTCAGCATTTAAACATTGTTTTCAAGTTAGATTTGTGCGTCACTTAGTATGGTATATGAATATATATTGTTCCCATATGCCACGTCAGTGGCCTGAGATGTGTCATTTTCAAATAAAGTTTATGTTCTGTTCTATTCCGTAATGTATCATATAAAAAAAGTGTAGACACTGGCCAGACGCCGTGTTCTGTGGCGTCTGATCTGGGTCTACACTGTTTGCATAGTGCAACGGAAACTTTAGTGTAGAGTCTTCTGTAACTTTAAAATAATCAATAAATTATTGATTATTTATAGAAACTGGAACACTCTACAAGCATCAAATAAGCAAGAGAATGAAAGGAAAAAAAATACCATTATGATTTATAATTTTATTCCGAAGACGTGTTTGTTTTGATCAACATGACATAGCAGTATGTATATGCACAACAATCTAAAATACCTTTAACTCTAGCACATTTGATAGCCGTGCAGAACACTCTAGAACGTTATCCTTTATCCTTGTTCCAGTTGGTGCTCCTCCTTAGGAACAGGAATCCAGAATAAAGTATTCACGATTGTTTTGCGTGCCAAAAACATGAAAAAAACAACAACAAAAAAAAAAAAAAAAAACGCGTCTCATCATAGAAATAGTTTAATATTATCCTGATGACTTCGTCATACCGCCTGATCCGGAATTCGCTGTTTGTTGAAAAAAAAGTGCGCCGAAACATGGCAGCTCTACCTACGCCACATGATAACAGCGAATACCCATATGAGCCTACGCATTCGCACAGCCTGATCTCGATTTCGCTATCTGTTGAAAAAACATGCGCCGAAACGTAAGTGCTGTCCCTACGTCACATGAGAACAGTGAATACCCAATTGAGCCTGCGCATCTGCGCTGCCTGATCTGGAATTCGCTGTCTGTTTAAAAAAAAAGTGCGCCGAAACATGACAGCTGTACGTACGCCCCATGAGAACAGCGAATATCCATATGAACCTACGCACCTGTGCAGCCGGATCTGGACCTTACTAACTGTTGGAAAAAACACCGCAGCGTGAGAGCTGTCATTACGCCCCATGAGAACAGTGAATACCCAATTGAGCCTGCGCATCCCCAGATAGCATGACAACGTTGGCCCAACGTTGAAATATGGTTGAAATATGGTCGGACAGTTGGCTAACCGTTGGCACCATATGTACAACATTGCGCCAACGTTGGGCCAACGTCATACAAATTTGACAAATTCCAGAGAAAAATAAGTCTTATGCACTAACATTGGGCCACCGTTGGCCCAACGTATGTATTTAGATGCATATTTTCCCCATGCTTTTTGTTTATGTGATAATGTTGGATCTACGTTGGGCCAACGTTGATATGTGATGCACACTTTTTAAAAGATACACAAGCCGCGGATTCATTTAATAACGAAAATACATCATGATTAAATTTTCGAATGGACAAATAAATGAAAATGTTACAATATTTGTAGTTTTTACTTTAATTTTCAAAAGGAAGAAAAAAAGAGACATCTTGTCTTGTTGGGAATCTTACATTCTGAATACAAAAAAAAAAAAAAAAAAAAAAAAAAACAACAGTTTTTATATGGATAAAACATTTTTTTTTCTTGCAATGTAAAAATAATGAAAGTTGGGGTTTTCCTCTTTTATTAGTTTAATTCCGCATACAAAATATGATAAGAAATGCTTCATCAATAAATCTAATTATGATACTGTCTTTGACTATTCACCACCTGCAGGTTATAACATCAATTATAATGAAACATAATACCCCAGAGAGTTATGTTTGTCTAAGGCATTATCAATGTATAATTAATACCAGGAAGATAAACACCAGAATCTGCTTTTTAGTGCCTTTATAGCTGGTTGTTAGACAACATCTTGTTTATGATGCTAAGCTTTATATGTAAGTTGGACAATGATGTTTTATAAAAGTGAATGAAAATTACTTATCTTTTGTAAAATGAGAAAATGATAAAAAATGAAAAAATGATAAAAAAAAACAAACAAACAAAAAAAAAAAAAAAAAAACAACAAAAAAAAACAACAACAAACAAACATTCACCTCATTTATTCATAAAGATAATTATATAAACTGCAAATAATAAACAAATAATACTGTAGGAGAATATTACTTTTAATTTCTTTTTTATTTTCAGATTGGCTCAACGTCAAAAGATATTTCTTTGAAACAGATGTTGATCGATATATCGCTTGACAACTTGGATGAAGGATTCTTTTCGTATACAATATTATTCAACTTCGATCGATAAAGATATATGGAAACAGTAACCTCTTTATACCACAGTACATTATAACACAAATTCGGATATAACACGGTTCAAAAATGTATAGATTATATAGAAAAATGAATGTCTTTTTTTTTTTCTTATAAACAACCTATACATTTTTGACTGGATATAGCACATATGTTTAACTAAAACAGTTTTTGTTTAAAACTTAAACAACTCTTTTATAAAGAGGTTGTTTTGTAATTAACTTTTTCTCTACTTAAAATTTTATGGCTTTATCGGTCAAAGTTGAAAAATGCGTTACAGTGTTTGATGCGGACAAAATTTTCATTTTTGAAACATTATTTTCTGTCCAAGTTGACAACTGATATGTCAGTATACGTTGGGCCAACGTATACAATGTACGTTGGCATAACGTTGTTTCAATGTTACCCGTCAAATATGTCCTACGTTGGCCCAGCGTTGCGCCAACACGTTGGCCCTACGGAGGCCCAACGAGCAAGTTTACGTTGGGCCAACGCTATTTACAACGTTGGCCCAACGGAGTGACTAACCAAAATACTACGTTGGCCCAACGTTGTCATGCTATCTGGGTCTGCGCAGACTGATCTGGAATTCGCTGTCTGTGCGCCGAAACATGATCTGGAATTCGCTGTCTGTTGAAAAAAAAGCACCGCAGCGTGAGAGCTGTCACTACGCCCCATGAGAACAGCGAATACCCATATGAGCCTTTGCATCCGCCCAGCCTGATCTGGACTTTGCTGCCTATAGGAGAAAAAAAATGCATTTTGATTGTCTGTATCTGATTATCAATTAATGACTGTCAACTACGTCATTAACAGTAGTCCGTTATTTTAACACCTCGCAAACACCTTTCACACGTGGTTAATATAGTTTAATTATCCTGCGGTAATTTCAAAACTGCTTGACAATTGCTATCTGGGGTGGCGTGCGTTTTTCAAACCTTTTCACCAGTGTTACGCACTCCTTTGTTTGTGGCAAGGGTTTAATCATTGAAGACGCGTTGATTGAATTTTTGTTTACTTCAATTAGGTTTTTTTCTTTCTTTTTTCTTTCTTTCTAATAATATCATAGTTTTTATGTCAGATAGGAATTTGCAGGATACAAATGTACAGCGTTTCTTAAATAATCTTTAACATGCCGAGTACATGGCCAGGGCACTGATCAATATGATGGAAGGAGAATGATTTCGGCTGCATACATTATATAGAATAACAACGACTTTTTTTCTTTTTTTTAATCTAAACCGTATTCTTTTCTAACATCAAACTTACTACTTATGTATACTGATCTAACATCAAACTTACTACTTATGTATACTGAAAACCTAAATCTTGGACCAAGTTGGTTAATATCAACGATGATATCAACTACCTGAACGCACCTCTTGGCCTGCCTATCCACCCCCCCCCCCCGCCCCCCCCCAACCCATTTAATGACAAATGACATGGATTACTAATTCATCAATGCATATATATATAGTATATTATACTGATATTTTGGTAACTATCACCATTTTACGCCACTTTACGCTCCTTTACGCCACTATTCTATTCTATTCTTCGTAGTTCTCCACCGATGACTTCTCGATGAACCACCTCGGAAGGTGTGGTAAGGGCGTAGTAACAATCAGTTATACGAATAACAAGAGCTCAGATCTAGTTATTCTATGAAAATCTATCAAACCGTTAAATTTCTGCCTTTCGTGACCCCGCTGTCCTTATCTTTTAGTAACTTAAGTCTTGTGAAATGTATCTTATTAAGGTATTCCCTGCTCCACAGTTCAATCTCAGGGATAGCAGCATGACTGATATGTAAGTGACATAACGATGGCATAGTACAGTCTAATACAATCTGAGTAAATGTTCCTGGATCTGTTATACTCAGCTCCTCACTAATGTTAAGAAGATCTTTCAACTGTCTGGAGTACTGGACGCGCACTGCTCTCAGGGACTCACAACGGGATATGAAATGTTCTCTATCTTCAGGATCTTTGTCACAGAGTTTACATGTTGGATCGACTTTATGCTGGTTGATCTTTGCTCTGTTTGCCTGGAGAACGTATGCACCAGTCAGAATTTTACACTTGAGTTGTGCTCTTCGACTGTCCCGTATATTACACCTAGCACTGTTCCTCACTGGGTGGTATTTACCGACCGATAATGCTTAATGCGCTCCTTTACGCCACTATCCGCTTCTTTACGCCACTTTACGCTACTTTACTGTATTTAGGCACACCGGAATGCAACTACTCATTCGAACCCTACTTATGCGTTTGATACATTAGCACAGACTCAGATGCAAGTGTTTCTGTCCGTCATTTGACTGAAATTGGTGTAATTCTATGAATATCATTTAAGAACAAAAAACTTAATTGGACTTTAATTGGCAGGTGAGTCATAGAGCGGACCGCAACATTTATTATAGCTGCCAAGCGTCTGGTCACGCGGATCAATCGTCCTTGACCTCCGTTGGTTAGAAATGACCGAAATCAAGACAGCGAACAGTAAGAATCGAACACTACTTTTTTGCGAACACAAAGCCCGTTATGCGACAAGTAGGTATATTATCATCTTCTGTGAAAATATACCACAATATCACTTTATACTTCTTTAATATTTCACAATAAAAACCTTTTTCATTTGTGGTGATTGGCGGGACTGTCGGCCCGGTTAGCTCAGTTGGTAGAGCACCTGACTTGCAAGCAGGGGGTCGCGGGTTCGAGTCCTGCATCGGGCACACTTTTTCCTCCTTAGTTTACTTTACATTAAATGTGGTTGACATCAGTTACTAATTTTGATTGTTGGACAACTCGGCACATAACCAACTCGGCCAATAATTAACTGATTAGTCCAATTATCTATTGTTATGTTGAATACTTTAATCCACCGTTACAAACAACCAATTAAAGGTTGCCATTGAACTTTAATCATTCTAACTAGAAGGTGGCAAATATTTATAATGTAAATGTCATGATTAGAAGCGATTCTACCAGGCAACTACAATCTATGATTTTGAGCAGAAATAAAATATACTCCTGGAAACCACCTGTTTTACTGTTTGGGCTTTGTCGCTTGAAAACCTGTCTTCAGGGGTTCCGATTGATCAGGTTAGACAAAAACTGGCCTGCTCAGTCTCAAAACCCATGAGTTTTGGCATACAGCAACCTAAGTAATCATACTTTCCAAGTAGCAAACAACAAAATCGTTGATCAGACTGTGCGAAAAAAGCACACCTATTGAATATAGTGGAATTTTTATGGCTGTAAAAATTACAATTTGAGATGAAAATAAAAAGACATTTTCTTATTTTTCCTCAAAGCCTAACTTTTGGATACTCGTTAGAACTACATTATTGAGGTTCTAACAAGTAGCCACAATCTATGTTTTAGAGCAGTAATAAGAAAAATATCTTTTTTTAACTGAAAAAAAAAATGAATATGAATTAAAGAAGTTAAGTTGCTGACATTTTTAGGTCCAAAATAGCCTGTTTTTAGCAATCATGGGGACATAACTGTATGAGTAATAGCCTGACACTACCAGTCATCCGCACTTTTATCCCCGCCTTCTTAATATAAATGTTTCAGGAATATCCCATCAAAAATTAAAGACTTTCCGATCAGCTTGTGATCATTACTAGAACAAACCTATTCAAATATATAGAAAATTTCACCTCCAAAAACTGAAAATTTACAGATAAAAACTCTGATATTTCTCATATTTCTGCTCAAAACATAGATTGTGGATACGTGTTAGAACCGCGTTGGTGAGGCGGTTCTAACGAGTACCCACAGTCTATGTTTTTGAGCAGAAATAATAAAAATAATGTATACCCCTGTGAACCCCAGTTTTACTATATGAAAGTGGGGTTTAATGGGGTCAGTATTATATAGGCATGTTTTCGTGATGTGATAAAATGATAATAAAAAAATGCTATTTCAGCAATCAAGGGGATATAACCAGGTCCATGCCTGTTGGTCTGAACATTCTGATTCATCATTCATTTACGGATTCGTGCGATTAATTTATGGCTTGGGTACCATGACCACAACTATTTATGCCCAGCTAGCCAGTTTTCAAACTCATCAGAGCTCTTACCACCATACTTATATATTTCAGGGTTCTCTGACTATTATTATAGTGATTATTGAAGTAAAAAAGCTGTCTTCCAGAAAAAGTTGGAGTTTACTTTTCTGCTTTCCAAAAAGCCGGAGTCAGAGATGAAAAGTTGGAGTAAAATACTCCAAATTCAGAGTTAAAGACACATTTTGCATTGCATAACACCCTAATGACCATAAGCAGATAAAGATAAGAAATCCTTGGTGACTTTGGCCACCCTTATAGGTAGGGGCCCGATAAGGGGAGATTAGATTTGATATCAGCAAAGTTTATGATGAAGACAGAAAAACAGGGAAGGTGGGTTATTTGGTGATAATTTGATGTTTTTTTTTTTTATTTATTTATTATTTTTCCTTTTTATACGCCTGTTTGAAAAACGGGACATATTATGTTACGGGGTATGGCGTCCGTCCATCCATAAACTTTTTTGTTTACAGCTAACCTCCTACAGTTTACATCCGATCAAGCTGAAACTTCGTATATAGTTAGACCATGATGTGATGCAGCGCATATTGTTTCAGGGTTACAGTCCACCAAATGTTTGCAGTTATGCCCCTTTGAAAATTTCTGTAAACTTTTCATTTCCGGTTATCTCCTCCTACATTTTACATCCAATCAAGCTGAAACTTCATGTATAGTTGGACCATGATGTGTAGCAGTGCATATTATTTCGAGGTTACAGTCCACCAAATATTAACAGAGTTATACCCCTTTGAAAATTTCTGTAAACTTTTCGTTTCCGGCTAACTCTTCCTACAGTTTACATCCAATCAAGCAGAAACTTCATTTATAGTTAGACCATGATGTGGAACAGCACAAATTATTTCAAGGTTACATTCCACCAAATGTTTGCAGGGTTATGCCCCTTTGAAAATTTCTGTAAACTTTTCATTTCGGTTAACTCCTCCTACATTTTACATTCGATGAAGCTGAAATTTCATGTACATGTATAGTTAGACCATGATGTGTAGCAGTGCATATTGTTTTGCCCCTTTGAAAATTTCTGCAAATTTTTCGTTTCCGGCTAACTCCTCCTACAGTTTACATCCGATCAAGCTGAAACTTGATTTGTAGTTAGACCATGATGTGGAGCAGCACATTGTATTTCAAGGTTACAGTTCTCCAAATATTAGCAAAGTTATACCCCTTTGAAAATTTCTATTAATTTTTCGTTTACGGCTAAATCCTCCTACAGTTTACATCCCATCAAGCTGAAACTTCATAAATAGTTACACGATGATGTGGAGCAACGCATATCATTTCGAGGTTACAGTGCACCAAATATTGGCAGAGTTAAACCCCTTTGAAAGTTTTTGTAAACTTTTCGCAGCATATTGTTTAGAGGTAATAGTGTGTAAATTTTATTTTATAATAGCTATATTTTTTGCAAATAACTGAAGTTATGGCCATATATGGGCAAGTTATTTATTTTATTTTTTTTTACAGCTTCTTTTATTAGATTTGCAAGGAAATGTTGCCATTATTAAATCTTTATAAATACATTTATTAAATGATACAGAATTAAGAAGCTTGACTAATATCAAAACTTATAATTCTTTTTGGATTTTTTTTTTTTAATACTCTTCTGAGTTGGCTCCCTTGAAGAGCAAAAATAAAAAATAAAATCAGTATAAAACAAGTTAAAGGTTTACAAAAAAATTTCTTGCAACATTTTTTTTTTTTTTTTTTGTTTGGTTGTTTATTATTGTTTTGTTATTGTTTGGTCCGATATTGAAGTATAGGAAAAACAAATCAGTCAAAGGCTCATATGAGCTTATAATATAGCCATGCTTCTGTTGTGTGTCTTCCGTCGGAAAACACTTCTCCCTAGACACAGTAAACTTCTCCATACTTTCCCAGGAGGGAGAAGTCACTTCTCCCTTAATTTCTGGGACAGCTTGGACCCTTAGGTTACAGTTCACCAAATATCGGCAGAGCTATGCCCCAATGAAATTTTTTTAATTTTTTTTTTTTTTTTTTTGTAATTCCACTTACAGTTTATATCCGGAGCACTGAATTATACAGGAGCCAGTTTATGTGCTACATCTTATTACTTGCCACGGGCGTATAATGCCCCGCTGGATGGAGCTTTTGTTATTCAATGAAATATAGCTGGTTGTTTTTCATCAGAATCGCCTCTCCAAGGCAGTTCTTATATACCTACAACATGTTTTATGGAGAAATACAGCTTCTTATGCCTCTATATCTTCAAGTGCCCTCTTTATCTGTTTCTTATTTGCATAAATTTCCAGTAGCACTATTTTAGTAGCTTCGTCAAAAGATTATCACTGAAGAGGGTGAAATAAATAAATCCATTGTTCTGGAAAAGCATAATTTTGTAACACTTTTTTTTTGGCACAGACATTTGAGAATTATTACTCACCATGCTATGAGCGGGTTCAGCAGACGACATATTAATAAGATTTTTCTTATTTTTCCCGTAAAATAGGATTTGACATTTCATATGAATGGTCTCGAAGGGAGACAATTTTCGGAAATGTCAAATCTTATTTTCTGGGAAAAATAAGAAAAAAATATTTCTTTATTCTTTCTTTCTTTCCCAGCAGTTCAATGTGTAATGAGAGGGTGGACAGGGGGGGGGGGGGGGGATACGGGAATAAGGGGGGGCGGAGGACGGGGGAAGAGGGGGCAGGGAACGGGGGAAGAGGGGGCGGGTGTAGGTAAATTTTGGGGCGGGGGTTATACCAAAATTTGTTGTATTTTACCAATTTTACTCTATTTTTATGTACTTCAATGCAATATCTAGGTATCAGAAGTATATAATAGACGTATTGAAGCAAATTTAGGTACATTTACAATGAATCCGGTGTTGATTTCACTTCACTGACGAGGAGTGTTCCGCCAACCGTGGTTTACATTGAATTCGTTTACGTCCGATTTCCGTTTATCTCTAGTTGATTACTTCCCTTTGATTCCGAAAGTTCACAAAATAGCAGTTGTCGATGGCAATCCACATTTTAAGAAATAATTATCCGTCTGCCGTAGACAATCATTTTATTTGCTCATTGTTGGATAAGGACTTTTAGCTGTTAAAAAATAAAAACAACAAAAACACTTCAAGATCCAACATGAATTTTCTGATAGGTGTTCCAAACAGGGAATATACATGTTGCCCGGCGGGGTGGTTGGGTGAGGCAAAGGTATCGTGTAACTGATATTTTCTTACAGTTTGGCAAGGCCTGCTATCCTTGCAGCAGGTAAAGGTAGAGGGGAATGTTTTTATTTCTTCTGTTTCTTCAATTTCATTCATTTTCCTTTCTCCCCTGTCCCTTTCTTTTATCGCCTCTACTATCTCCTATCTCTCTTTTCCCTTTCTCTGGGAGATGACACAACATGACCCACAAGGGTTGACGTGTCGTCAAACCCCAAAAATCAAATCAATCACATGTTGCCCGGTGACAAAACACGGACCATTCACGAACTTAGGACCAATAAAAATTCCGTGTCCGTGGTCCGTGAAGTCTGTATTAATTGCAAAATATAGTAAACTTAACCACTAATTTAGTGATTTATTTACAATTTTATACCTATGTGTCCCAGAACTCGCTTGGGCTATATAAAGTGAGTCCTACTATAAAATCATTGAGTTCATTACAGAATTTTCCACTATAACTTTGTGAGTCCTGGGACTCGCTGAGATTTAAAATGTGAGTCCCAAAGCAAAAACTGTGAGTACAGGATTCGGGATGCGCAGGTAAAAAAATCACTGCTAATTGGTCCATGAGTAGTCGGTGGTCTGTGAACAGTCCGTAATTGGTGCGTTGTACATCGGTCCATTATAGCAATCAGATCGTCTGTGAAAAGTCCTTGGTCCGTGAATGGTCAGTTATGGTCCGATAATTGGTCCGTAAATGGTCCGTAGCAGCAACAACATGGTCAGTTAATTGAAAACTACAAAATAACATTAGAAAGTGAAACACTACATAACATTGAACAAAAAGTACCACAATAAAATTACCGGCTCGGAACGGTCAGTAATGAATTACTCTGGAGGCGTGCGTGTGTGTGTGTGTGTGTGTTGGAGGGGTGGGGGGTGCTTAAGCTAGCTTTACGGGATCCCAACAATCTCTCTCATTTTCCATAGTGGTAAAAATGTAAAAATATATATTTGTTCGGTCCGTTTGGAGGTCTTCTAACCCATCCATTAATCATTACGGGCAATAAACAAATCACAGATAAAGCCTATACAAGAATAATGAAGCACAACTGATAATTTTCTGTGTGGGAAAACTGTTATGTTTTGATTCTCAAGTCTTTTGATAAGATGATCTCTCATTTTAGAGACAGTATATGGTATGCCACTAGGATCAATTCCATGGAGGATGCTGACCATATTTGCAATGGTGAAAAACCACAGTCATTTGTATTCATTTGTACAGAGCATTTAAAGTGTCTTAACAAAGATTTTCGGCATAGGGCTAAACATCATGTTTGCAATTGCCATTTCAGCGGCACTTGAAATGTAAGTACCGCCTGCACTTTCATACAAGTTGACAACATCAAATTCAGTTGAATTTCGAGAAACAAATCCAGTGCAGACCTACATCATTAGGATGGGTATTAAAAATCTGTACAATTGGATTACTTCAACATACATGTAGGTATGTATGACAATGTAACGTCACATTATCCATACGTCACGTTATTCCGATTTTGATATTACTCCTAGTTTTTTTTTTTTTTTTTCATATATCATAAGTGGCATCCGTAATTTAAATAACGTTACGTGCTTTGTCAAGTCCGTGAATAATAGGACCGTGCTTTGTCAGGTCCGTGAATTGTAGGTCCGTGGTTTGTCAAGAGATCCGTGAATAATTGGTCCGTATTTTGTTATGCAGTCCGTGTATTGTCACTAGGTCCGTGAGTCCACGAGTCTGTGTCCGTAAGTGGTCCGTGTTTTGTCAACCACCACACACGTTTGACATTTCTCAGTTTTTTATATGCCCGTTTGAAAAACGGGACGTATTATGTTACCCGGTATGAAGTCTGTCCGCCCGTAAACTTTTTCGTTTCCGGCTAACTCCTCCTACAGTTTACATCCGATCAAGCTGAAACTTGGTATATAATTAGACCATGATGTGGCGCAGCGCATATTGTTTCTGAGTTACAGTCCACCAAATGTTTGCAGAGTTATGCCCCTTAGAAAATTTCTGTAAACTTTTCGTTTCCGGTTAACTCCTCCTACATTTAACATCCAATCAAGCTGAAACTTCATTTATAGTTAGACCATGATGTGGAGCAGCGCATATTATTTCGAGGTTACAGTCCACCAAATATTAGCAGAGTTATGCCCCTTTGAAAATTTCAGTTGACTTTTCGTTTCCGGCTAACTCCTCCTACAGTTTACATCCGATCAAGCTGAAGCTTGATTTGTAGTTAGACCATGATGTGGAGCAGGGCATTTTGTTTCAAGGCTACAGTCCACCAAATATTAGCAGAGTTATACCCCTTTGAAGATTTCTATTAATTTTTCGTTTCTGGCTAAATCCTCCTACAGTTTACATCCAATCAAGCTGAAACTTCATGTACAGTTAGACCATGATGTGATGCAGCGCATATTATTTCCCAGTTACAGTCCACCAAATAGTAGCAGAGTTATGCCCCTTTGAAAATTTCAGTAAACTTTTTGTTTCCTGCTAAATCCTCCTACAGTTTACATCCTATCAAGCTGAAATTTTATTTATAATTAGACCATGATGTGGAGTAGCGCATATTATTTCAAGGTTACAGTCCACCAAATATTAGCAGAGTTAAACCCCACTGAAAATTTCTATTAATTTTTTGTTTCCGGCTAAATCCTTCTATAGTTTACATCCGATCAAGCTGAAATTTCATAAATAGTTACACGATGATGTGGAGCAGCACATATTATTTCGAGGTTACAGTGCACCAAATATTTGCAGATTTATGCCCCTTTGAAAGTTTTTTTAAACTTTTCGCAGCATATTGTTTAGAGGTAATAGTGTGCAAATTTTATTTTATAATAGGTATATTTTTTGCAAATAACTAAAGTTTTGGTCATATGGGCAAGATTTTGATTTTTTTTTTTGTCTTAGATTTGCAAGGAAAGGTTGCCATAATTCTTTTTGGATTTTTTTTTTTTTTTTTTATACTCTTCTGATTTGGCTCCCTTGAAGAACGAAAATAAAATCATTATTAAACAAGTTAAAGGTTTACAAAAAGTTTCTTGCAGCATTTTTTTTTTTATTTTTTGGTTGTTTATTTTTGTTTTGTTATTGTTTGGTCCGATATTGAAGTATAGGAAAAACAAATCAGTCAAAGGCTCATATGAGCTTATAATATAGCCATGCTTCTGTTGTGTGTCCTCTGTCAGAAAGCACTTCTCCCTAGAAGCAGCAAACTTCTCCCTATTTTCCCAGGAGGGAGAAGTCACTTCTACCTTAATTCCTGGGCCAGCTTGGTCGCTTAGGTTACCGTTCACTAAATATCAGCAATGCCCCAATGAAATTTTTTTAATTTTTTTTTTTTTTTTTGTAATTCCACTTACAGTTTATATCCGGAGCACTGAATTATACAGGAGCCAGTTTTTGTGCTACATCTTTTTACTTGCAACATGCGTATAATGCCCCACTTGGCGGAGCTCTTGTTTGAGAAAAGGACAAAAAAGATGATTGTTCTCACTGACCCCCAAAGTGTGGGACCATGCTTATCAAAAATATTAAAAGAAGATGTAGATTTACATGGTATTCTTGATTTTTGATTTCAGTAATTAATATGACTGTTTTTTTTTTGTTTTTTTTTGTTGTTTTTTTTGCCAATGTGGATCAGTTTAGGCCTGGACCTAGGCCCACCACACTTTTTTCTTGACCAGTTTAGGCCGGATCAAGGCCCACTACCTTGTGATACCTGTTTTCCATAAGCCTCAAACGCAGGCCCTTACGCAGACTTTTGAAATGGAGGGTGCAAATCTTTAGCTATTCTGTAAAGGGGGTGCAAATGCTAAGGAAATACCGATTTGGGGGCAAAAATTTGGGGTATAGTTTGGGGTCAAAATCTGCATGAATGTATATTGCAGAGCCATGTTTGCATTTAATTATAGCGTGTTGGGGATATTAGAAATTCTGAATTAGGGGAGGGAATAGTTTGCTTGGGGGAGGGAAGTGGGGGTAAGGGGGGAGGGAAGTGGGGGTAAGGGGGGGGGGAAGGGGGAGGGAAGTGGGGGTAAGGGGGGGGGAGTGAAGTGGGGAATGCCTACCCCCATGTCCACCCTCTCTGTAATAATAATGCCCTTCTGCTTTTAGTAAATAATGATTGATTATTTACAGTACTGGAAAACATGTTGTGTCATAAAATGCAATATACAACTGGAAAAAGAATTTCACAGTTTGTGACAGGTAACGAATCACATTAATTTCTGCAAAGTAACATGTACGCTCAGTGAAGACTCGGATCAGCCTGCCACCTCCGCAGCCTGATCAATCTGTGCTATTTGGTAGGAAGCATTGTGATGTCTTGTAGAGCAAAAATAGCTAAATCGTTCCTATTGGAAATCAAAGATGGCCGCCATGGCCACCATCTTGAAAATCTATTTTTCGCTTCTTCTCTTGAAACGAAAGGCCAATTGACTTGAAACTTGGTAGGAAGCATTGGTGACTTGTAGATAAAAAATAGCTAAAATTTATCTGATGGGAAATGCAAGATGGTTGCCATGGCCACCATCTTGAAAATCCTTTTTTTAGCTTCTTTTTTGAAACGAAAGGCCAATTGTCTTGAAACTTGATCGGAAGCATTGGGATGACTAGTAGATCAAAATAGCTAAAATCTTTCTGATTGGAAATCCAAGAATAGGTGGCCGCCAAGGCTGCCATCTTGAATATATGTTTTTCACTCCTGGTCCTGAACTGAAAGGCCAATTGACTCCAAACTTGGTAGGAAGCATTAGGGTGACTTGGAGATAAAAAAAAAATGAGCTAAAATCAATCCTATCAGAAATCCAAGATTGCCACTATGGCCCTTATCTTGGAAATCTATTTTGCACTTCTTCTCCTGAACTGTAACGCCAATTTATCTGGTAATCACGTTAGCCATACAGGACCATCTTGGCCCTCTTGTTTGCCCTAGCACCTGGGTTATATATATGTATAAAATTGTGTAATATTTTATGTCTTCTTCTCTATCACAGCTTGAGCAATTTTCACCAGATTTCACATGATGCCTTCTGTCAAAAAGTTATTGACAGTTTGTTTGAATGGTTCCAGGCCATTGAACAAGATGGCCGCCAGGGCCATATATGGTAAAAACACTTAAAAATCTTCTTCTTAAGAACTAAGAAAGCTTTGAGGCTGAATCTTGGTATATAACATCGAGGACTCAAGGTCTACCAAGTTTGTTCAAATGATAGTTGTAGGTTGATCTTTGATCTTTTTACGGTAAGGTCAGATTTGTTGCCCCATACATTTGTATGGGGAAAATCTTGAAATGTCGTTTTCTCAAAATGTATTTAAGACTAATGGCTGAAAGTTACAATGTATCATTAAAGAAGTAAGACTTTTTTATTATAATTAAAATTTTGTCCCCTGGGGGTTGTCTGCCCTTGCTCCTGGACTATATACATGTATAAAATTGTGTAATTTTTAAATGTCTTCTCTGTGAATCCACTTGGGCAGTTTTCACCAGATTTCACATGGGGCCTTCTGTTGAAAGAATGTTGACAATTTGTTCGAATGGATCTGCGCCATTGAATAAGATGGCCACCATGCCCATATATGGTAAAAACATTTAAAAAGCTTCTTCTCCAGAACCAAGAAAGCTTTAAGGCTGAATCTTGGTATATAGCAGTAGGGACTCAAAGTCTACCAAATTTGTTCAAATGATGATCGTAGGTTGACCTTTGACCTTTTTACGGCAAGATCAAATTTGCGCCCCCATACATTTGTTTTGGGAAGTGTTGAAAAATTGTTCTCTTAAAATGACCCCTCATCCGAGCTTCAGTGCAGGATGAAGGGCATTACTGGAGTAAAGCCGGAGGCTGAGCATGTATACTGAGCATATGGTTCCGATTTGTTCAAAACGTCCGCTTTTTAAAAAGCTAATTCTTACTTTGCGACATACGACATCACTTGACCACAAGACCTAATAACGACAATTACCTGCCGAAAAATCATTATTTAAAGAGCAAATAGTTTTGTTGCAATAACCACACAATAGGGTGGGAATTTCTCAATCCATATACTTTACCGACATGGATGGGTGTATACATGCTCAGCCTCCGGCTTTACTCCAATAATGCCCTTCATCCTGCACTAAAGCTTGGATGAGGGGCCATTATTTCCCTTCAAGCCTCCGGCTTCGCATGTATACTGATCATCTTGAAAGGCAACAAAACTATTTTGAAATACACTCCAATATATCAATCAATAGCAACCATTAGATTAACCAATATAAATCATATTATGTAATGTGTATCATTATCAATCTTTTGAAAATACGTCATTTTTTAAACACTGCATTCACATAAGACATTTGCTCTCTTGATACAGAGTATCTAAAATAAAACATCCTAAAGTTTTTCTCAGACGACCAATCCGCTGTGTCTAATATTCTCTTCAATGAACACCCTCTGTTAAACGCAGCTGAAGCAGAAGCTGTCCTGTAGGAGTGAGCCTTGAACTTATCAGTGTCAATTCCTGATAAATTCAAAACCAACTTCAACCATCTAGCAACAGTGCTGGTGGTCACCTTATTATATGTTACACATGACACCAAAACATTTCTAGTATGTCTCAACTTCCTAGTCACTTTAAGATAAGTGTGCATAGCACACAAACTTTCATCACTATAGTGTTCAATTTTCAAACAATATGAATGACCCTTACGTGTAGTTTTTAAGACATTAGGAAATGAAAAAATCACATCATTCTGTACAATGACCATATGGTCTAAATCCATAGACACAAGAATCTGTGCTCGTGCTGCGGTTGCCAGTGCAATGAGAGCAGTCACTTTAAATGTTAATAATTTAAGAGGCAAAATACTCAATGGAAAGAGAGTGGATAAATATTTCAGGACACAAGATACATCCCAAGTGAATACATAACGGGGTTTTGGTCTTCTTTTAAAATATACACCTTTCATAAACCTTCTAATAAGTGGACAATCTTTACACCACAAGTTAACAAAAAATGGCAATGTTTGCAACAACATAGCTTTATGAGAATTTAACACAGAATATGACTTACCACCTTGGAACAAGTAATTTAAAAACTGGATGACAGTAATTTCAGTCGTCTGAAATGGATTTCCATACCGTATATAATTCCACATATACCACTTTTCCCATGCATACTTGTACTGTTTTTTGGTGCCTCATCCCCATGAGTTGAGTATAATCTGTACAGTTCCTGACGAAGGGCCTCGATTCTGCAGTGCTTGCCCGATACTACAACAGCGGCAATCCGTAGTGAGCAATGAAGGGGATGAACACTCCCATTGTGTGGCAATACCAACAGATCCCTGTGCCACGGTAACGTGACAGGAAACGAGCACATATTATCTAACAACCATGGAAACCAAGACTGACTTTTCCAGACAGGAAAAACCAGGATTGCCTTCTCTACTTGATCATCAACAATCTTATTGATAATTTTACCAACCAGAGAAAATGGCGAAAAAATATAAGGAATATAATCCCGCCATGACATAGACAAAGCATCATAATGAATGGCCCCTGGTTCTGGGAACCAAGAAACAAACACTTCTAGTTGTCTATTTAACCTAGAAGCCAACAAATCTATGTCTGGCTGAAAAAATGACTACACAAACCAGGGGTCAAGCTGGCTCAGAAATTTAGGGAGAAGTGACTTCTCCCTCCAGACAAAACAGAGAGAAGTTTTATAGGATGAGGGAGAAGTCAAGACTCGGTTAACCTACCACCTTACTGAAAGCATGACACTTAAGGACTTGCTTTACCGCATTGTCTTGGGAATTAACAAAAAAGGAAACAATTTTTACTGTAGATCTGTTAATTCTTACTTCTAAACCAATTAAATGATCCACAGAAACACAGACGTGAGTAGGGCAAATGCATCATATCTGCACCCATATCTTTTTGGAAATTGATCTTCTCAGTCAAAACATCAAGATCTGATAAGCTATAAACATAATGATAAAAAGAACTCTGTTGGCTAAAATGTCTGACAACTTTTAAACTTAGTTTTTAGCATTTTAATGCTGTTTCTGACCAATTTTCAGCATGCAAATGGTCACTGGCTGCTGATCAGCAATATTTGAAGGTATAGTATCAGAATCTTCTATAGGATAATAAATTAATTCTTTAATTTAACAACCTTTTTTCAAAAATTTTACCTTTGCATGTTTGTTCAATTTTTACTGGATTTCTCCTATTAACAAAAAGTTTGTTTTGCACAAGTATTAGCTTTTTCAAAAGTTGCAAAAATTGAGGACGAAGTTTTTGTCACCCTCAGGGCTTCCCAGGGCAACTTAGAGCCCTCAAGGGCGATTATTTTGCCCCAGTCGCCCTGTAACCTGACCCCTGCTGACAAACGCTGAAAAATCTCTTTTTAGCTCACCTGAGCACGAAGTGCTCATAGTGAGCTATTGTGGTCAGTCAATGTCCGTCATCCGTCGTCCGTCGTGCGGCGTCAACAATTGCTTTAAAAGCCTACTCCTCCTACACCCCTGGGCCAATTGACTTGATACTTGGTAGGAAGCATCGGGTTGACTTGTAGATCAAAAATAGCTAAAATCGTTCCGATCGGAAATCCAAGATGGCCGCCATGGCCGCCAGCTTGAAAATCTATTTTTCGCTTCTTCTCCTGAACCGAAAGGCCAATTGACTCCAAACTTGCTAGGAACCATCAGGGTGACTCGTAGATAAAAAATAGCTAAAATCGTGCCGATCGGAAATCCAAGATGGCCGCCATGGCCGCCATCTTGAAAATCTATTTTTCGCTTCTTCTCCTGAACCGAAAGGCCAGTTGACTCCAAACTTGCTAGGAAGCATCAGGGTGACTTGTAGATAAAAAATAGCTAAAATTGTGCCGATCGGAAATCCAAGATGGCCGCCATGGCCGCCATCTTGAAAATCTATTTTTCGCTTCTTCTCCTGAACCGAAAGGCCAATTGACTCCAAACTTGCTAGGAAGCATCAGGGTGACTTGTAGATCAAAAGTAGCTAAAATCGTGCCGATCGGAAATCCAAGATGGCCACCATGGCGGCCATCTTGAAAATCTATTTTTTGCTTCTTCTCCTGAACCAAAAGGCCAATTGACTCCAAACTTGCTAGGAAGCATCAGGATGACTTGTAGATCAAAAATAGCTAAAATCGTGCTGATCGGAAATCCAAGATGGCCGCCATCTTGAAAATCTATTTTTCGCTTCTACTCCTAAACCCAAAAGCCAATTGACTCCAAACTTGGTAGGAGGCAATGGGGTGACTTATACATAAAAAATAACTAAAATCGTGCCTATCTGAAATCCAAGATGGCCGCCATGGCAGCCATCTTGAAAATCTATTTTTTGCTTCTTCTCCTGAACCGAAAGGCCAGTTGACTCCAAACTTGGTGGGAAGCATCGGGGTGACTTGTAGATCAAAAATAGCTAAAATCATGCCGATCGTAAAGCCAGGATGGGCGCCATGGCAGCCATCTTGAAAATCTATTTTTCGCTTCTTCTCCTGAACCGAAAGGCCAGTTGACTTGAAACTTGGTAGGAAGCATTTGGGTGACTTGTAGATCAAAAATAGCTAAAATCATGCCGATCGTAAATCCAAGATGGCCGCCATGGCAGCTATCTTGAAAATCTATTTTTCGCTTCTTCTCCTAAACCCAAAAGTCACTTGACTCGAAACTTAGTAGGAAGCATCAGGGTGACTTGTAGATCAAATATAGCTAAAATCGTTCTGATCAGAAATCCCAGATGGCCACCATGGCCGCCATCTTGAAAATCTATATTTAGCTTCTTCTCCTGCACCGAAAGGCCAATTGACTCCAAACTTCGTAGGAGACATTGGGGTGACTTGTAGATCAAATATAGCTAAAATCGTTCTGATCAGAAATCCCAGATGGCCACCATGGCCGCCATCTTGAAAATCTATATTTAGCTTCTTCTCCTGCACCGAAAGGCCAATTGACTCCACACTTTGTAGGAGACATTGGGGTGACTTGTAGATCAAAAATAGCTAAAATCGTGCCAATCGGATATCCAAGATGGCCGCCATGGCAGCCATCTTGAAAATCTATTTTTCGCCTCTTCTCCTGAACTGAAAGGCCAGTTGACTCGAAACTTGGTAGGAAGCATTGGGGTGACTTGTAGATCAAAAATAGCTAAAATCGTGCCGATCGTAAATCCAAGCTGGCTGCCATTTAGAGTTTGTTCAAATGATCACGCTCAATTGACTGGCATGCCATATATCTTCTTCTTCAAAATAAAGAACTGCTTAAATGATGATCTTTGCATTAGTTGCGATGACAGGATTGGAAAAATGTTGCATAACATCTGCATATCTGCAGTGGCTATGTCACTCAGGTGAGCGATCCGTGGCCCGTGGGCCTCTTGTTTCAGCATCCACTCTGTGGAATCTGAAAAATTTCTAGAGTAAAAATCAGCAGAATTGTAAATTCCTGGTATATGTACGTCTGAAATAAAAAATTTCTCTATGCAGACACCAAGCCCAAACATCTTTGGCTAAGGAATCCATAGATTTTGAAGTCATGCCACCCATGTCATTAACGCACTTAACAGCTGACACATTATCACACATGTGCACGTTATTTTTATTTGAATACAGAGCTTGCAAAGCATAAAATGTTGCTAATAGCTCAAGAAAATTTATAGAATGTTCTGACTTCTGCAGACTCCATCTACCATTTGCATGCAAATCTGAGTTCTTGTCTATGGAACCCCAACCTTCTAAACTTGCGTCAGTTCTACACCTCATTTGTACTTTTTTTAGGTCTGATTCTCTTGCCATTTTTTATTGCAACATTTTGTTCCCACCACCTCAGTTCCTGTATACTGTTCACTGACAAAATGACCATATTATCAAAATCACTGTTTTGACCTAAACCAGCAATTTTGTCTCTTTCTAAACTTCTGTAATACAATGGAGCTTCTAAGATTGCATAAAAAGCATTTATGATTAAGCCATGAAAGAAGCTACCTCTCTGACTACAACCATCCCTGTTTCAAGAAGAGACTGTGCTTTTGCTATTATCTTTTGAACTTTCTCATCTGTAGAAATACTTTAAACTGAACAGAATCAAGAATAAATCCAAAAAATATAATTCTCTGCTTGGGATTCAAAACCGACTTCTTATAATTCACTGTATAACCCAAGGATTCTAGAGACTCTAACATTGTCTCTGTATTACTCTGACAAACAGCTTTTTCTTTGTCCATATTCAAGGAATCATTAATATAATAAAAATAATGCATTTTTTGTTGTCTAAACCTTGCATACAATGGTTTTAATAATTTGGTAAACAAAAATGGTGCTGATTTAATTCCAAAACAAATGCAAACAAATTTATACAGGACACCATTCCATGAAAATTTCAAATATTTTTTATCCTCTTTATGAATGGAAACAGAAAAATAAGCATCTTGAAGGTCAACTGAATTCATGAAATCACCTTCCAGCAACAAATCTAACACTCATACTGAAAGTTTCCTGTTTAAAATGATCATAATGAATAAATTCATTCAAATATCTCAGATTGATAACAGGCCAAAACTTTCCATTTGGCTTTGGGACAATAAAAAGAGTAGAAATAAATTCCCTTGGTTCTGATTCACAGGGAACTATTGCTCCTTTCCTGAGCAATTCCTGTACCTATTGATCAACAATTGACCACTGTTCTTTATTAAAGGGAATTTCATTTGGTATTTTATGCTGAAATGGCTGCTCATCAAAGACAATACGATAACCCGTGATAGTTTGTAGAATCCATGGGTCATCAGTGATTTTTAATCAATCATGTACATGCTATTTTAATTTTCCAACCAAACTTACCCCAGGTCTTAATTCTGTTCGTTTGGGGCTGTTGCAGTTGCCGCAGGTGCCTTTTTTGCAATCCTGGATCTGGTAATGCCACGAAACTGCCCTCTTTGTGGGTATGGCTGGTACCTATGTTGAGTGGGGCCATATCCCCCATAACCATAACTACCATAGCTTGTATTGCCAGGAAGTTGATTCGCACGGTCGCCATAAACATAACCACCTCTGCGATAAGGGAATCTGTTGCCTCTGCCCCGTGGGCCTTTATATCCATACTGGTCTTTGCCAAGGTACATGTATGACATTGAATCACAATTTTTAGTGTCTTTTGATATGTTATCCCCAAAAAGTTTGGTAGTCACAGGAGTGGAAATATTACACAAACCAAAATATTTTTTCTTCAGATTTGGTCTGATTAAATACCTTCTCCTAACCGATAAATTAAACTGCACTTGCCCCATAACTGTTAAGGCATCAGCGATCTTGGTCCTCACCTCTTTGTTAGTTCACCTGAGTCGTGCGGCGTCAACAATTGCTTTAAAAGCCTACTCCTCCAACACCCCTGGGCCAATTGACTCGATACTTGGTAGGAAGCATCGGGTTGACTTGTAGATTTGAAATAGCTAAAATTGTGCCGATCGGAAATCCAAAATGGCCGCCATGGCCACCATCTTGAAAATCTATTTTTCGCTTCTTCTCCTAAACCAAAAGGCCAATTGACTCCAAACTTGCTAGGAAGCATTGGGGTGACTTGTAGATCAAAAATAGCTAAAATCGTGCCGATCGGAAATCCAAGATGGCCGCCATGGCCACCATCTTGAAAATCTATTTTTCACTTCTTCTGAACCGAAAGGCCAATTGACTCCAAACCAGCTAGGAAGCATCGGGGTGACTTGTAGATCAAAAATAGCTAAAATCGTGCCGATCGGAAATCCAAGATGGCCACCATGACAGCCATCTTAAAAATCTATTTTTTGCTTCTTCTCCTGAACCGAAAGGCCAATTGACTCCAAACTTGCTAGGAAGCATCGGGGTGACTTGTAGATCAAAAATAGCTAAAATCATGCCGATCGGAAATCCAAGATGGCCGCCATGGCCACCATCTTGAAAATCTATTTTTCACTTCTTCTCCTGAAACCAAAAGCCAATTGACTCCAAACATGGTAGGAATCATTGAGGTGACTTATAGATCAAAAATAGCTAAAATCGTTCCAATCGGAAATCGAAGATGGCTGCCATGGCAGCCATCTTGAAAATCTATTTTTTGTTTCTTCTCCTGAACCGAAAGGCCAATTGACTCCAAACTTGCTAGGAAGCATAGGTGTGACATGTAAATCAAAAATAGCTAAAATTGTGCCGATGGTAAATCCAAGATGGCCCATGGTGGCCATCTTGAAAATCTATTTTTCGCTTCTTCTGCTAACCCCAAATGCCAGTTGACTCAAAACTTGGTAGGAAGCATCGGGGTGACTTGTAGATCAAAAGTAGCTAAAATCGTTCCAATCGGAAGTCCAAGATGGCCGCCATGGTTGCCATCTTGAAAATCTATTTTTCTCTTCTTCTCCTGAGCCGAAAGGCCAGTTGACTCCAAACTTGGTAGGAAGCATCAGGGTGACTTGTAGATCAAAAGTAGCTAAAATCATGCTGATTGGAAATCCAAGATGGCCGCCATGGTGGCCATCTTGAAAATCTTTTTTTCGCTTCTTCTCCTAAACCCAAAAGCCAATTGACTTGAAACTTGGTAGGAAGCATTGGGGTGACTTATAGATTGAAATTGGCAAAAATCGTTCTGATTGGAAATCCAAGATGGACGCCATGGCAGCCATCTTGAAAATCTGTTTTTCACCTCTTCTCCTGAACCAAAAGGCTTATTGACTTTAAGCTAGGTAGGAAGCATCAGGGTGACCTGTAGATGAAAAATAGCTAAAATCATCCCTATCAGATATCCAAGATGGCAGCCATGACAGCCGTCTTGAAAATCTATTTTTAGCTCACCTGAGCTATGCTCAGGATGAGCTATTGTGATCACTTTTCCGTCCGTCCGTGCGTCCGTCCGTTATCATTTTCAAAAGACCTCCTCTGAAGCCGCTGAGCCAATTTTGCTCAAATTTGGTATGGAGCCTCCTTAGGGTGGAGGAACGAAAATCTGCTAAAATGGTCGCGGTCCGTCGACCAAGATGGCCGCCATGCCCATATATGGTAAAAACCTTGAAAAATCTTCTCCATAACCGAGGATGCCTTGGGGCTGAATCTTTGCACGATTCATCGGGGATGGGAGGTCAACCAAAGTTGCTAAAAGAATTGTCGTACGTTGACGTTTGACCTTGGTCAAGTTCGCTTCCCTATGCATTTGTATGAGTCCTATACATTTGAATGGGAAAATTGTTGAGAATTTCAAACGATTTCTCCTATGAAGCCTCTGAGCCAATTTCATTCAAATTCCATATGGAGCCATCTTAATGTGGGGAAACAAAAGATTGCTAAAATTGTCACGGTCAGTTAACGAAGATGGCCCCCATGCCCATATATGGTAAAAACCTTTAAAAGTCTTCTTCTCCAGAACCGAGAATGCCTTGGGGCTGAATCTTTGCACAAATCATCGGGGACAAGATGTCTACCAAAGTTGCTAAAAGAATTATCGTACCTTGACATTTGACCTTTTTACCGCAGGGTCAAGTTTGCTTCCCTATGCATTTGTATGAGCCCCATACATTTGAATAGGAAAATTGTTGAGAATTTTAAATTACTTCTTCTCTGAAGCCACTGAGCCAAATTTGCTCAAATTTCATATTGAGCCTTCCTAAGTCTGGGGAACGAAAGATTGCTAAAATGGTCGCGGTTCATTGACCAAGCTGGCCGCCATGCCCATATATGGTAAAACCCTTTAAAAATCTTCTTCTCCAGAACTGAGGATGCCTTGGGGCTGAATCTGTGCACAAATCATCAGGGACAGGAGATCTACCAAAATTGCTAAAAAGATTATCGTACATTGACATTTGACCTTTTTACGGCAAGGTCAAGTTTGCTTCCCTAGGCATTTGTATGAGCCCCATAACATTTGTATGGGGAAATTAGTGAGAATTTCAGACGACTTCTCCTCTGAAGCCACTGAGCCAAATTTGCTCAGATTTTTAGCTCACCTGAACATGAAGTACTCATGGTGAGCTATTGTGGTCAGTCAATGTCCGTCGTCCATCATGGGTCGTGCGGCGTGCGTCATGCAGCGTGAACAATTGCTTTAAAAGCCTACTCTTCCTACGCCCCTGGGCCAATTGACTCGATACTTGGTAGGAAGCATCAGGGTGACTTGTAGATCAAAAATAGCTAAAATCGTTCCGATCGGAAATCTAGAATGGCCGCCATCTTGAAAATCTATTTTTCGCTTCTTCTCCAGAACTGAAAGGCCAATTGACTCCAAACTTGCTAGGAAGCATCAGGGTGACTTGTAGATCAAATGTAGCTAAAATCGTGTTGGTGGGAAATCCAAGATGGCCACCATGGAAGCCATCTTGAAAATCTATTTTTGGCTTCTACTCCTAAACCCAAAAGCCAGTTGACTCCAAACTGGTTAGGAAGCATTGGGGTGACTTATAAATCAAAAATAGCTAAAATCATGCCGATTGGAAATCCAAGATGGCCGCGATGGCAGCCATCTTGAAAATCTATTTTTCGCTTCTTCTCCTGAACCGAAAGGCCAATTGACTCCAAACTTGCTAGGAAGCATCGGGATGACTTGTAGATCAAAAATAGCTTAAATCGTGCCAGTCGGAAATCCAAGATGGCCGCCATGACAGCCATCTTGAAAATCTATTTTTCGCTGCTTCTCCTAAACCTAAAAGTCAATTGACTCGAAACTTAGTAGGAAGCATCAGGGTGACTTGTAGATCAAAAATAGCTATAATCGTTCCGATCTGAAATCCAAGATGGCTGCCATCTTGAAAATCTATTTTTTGCTTTTTCTACTGCACCGAAATGCCAGTTGACTCGTAAGTTGGTAGGAGGCATTGGGGGTCACTTGTTTTACTTGTGACGTTTTGAAAATTTCAGCATTTTAACCTTGTAAGCAAGATATTTTAAAAACTGTTTAAGCCATTGCCTTGTCATAAGTGTACTGGAAAAATGTTGCATGCCATCTGCATATCTGCAGTGGCGGTTTCACTCAGGTGAGCGAGTTGTGGCCTGTGGGCCTCTTGTTCGCTTCTTCTCCTGAACTGAAAGGCCATTTGATTCGAAACTTGGTAGGAAGCATTTGGGTGACTTGTAGATCTAAAATAGCTTAAATTGTTTGGATCGGAAATCCAAGATGGCCATCATGGCGGCCGTCTTGAAACTCTTTTTTTCGCTTATTTTCCTGAACCAAAGGGCCAGTTGATTTGAAAATTGGTAGGAAGGATTGGGATGACTTGTAGATATAAAAATAGCTAAAATGTTCGAATCGGAAATCCAAGAGGGCGGCCATCTTGAAAATCTATTTTTCCCTTCTTCTTCTGAACTGAAAGGCCAATTGACTTGAAACTTGATAGGAAGCATCGGAGTGACTTGTAGATGAAAAATAGCTCAAATCATTGCGATAGGGAATCCCAAATTGCAGCTATGGTGGCCATCTTAAAAATCTTGTTTTGAACTTTTTCTCCTGAACCAAAAGAGAAATTGACTCAAAGTTCATTGAAAGTATCGAGGTGACTTGTAGATCAACAGTACCTAAAATCATTCTGATTGGAAATCCAAGATGGCTGCCATCTTGTTTATGTTTATTATATTTCCCTGCCACTGTGCTGTTTACATGTATAAAATCATGATTCTTCAGAAACCAATTAGCCAGTTGCCTTCAAATTTCACATTGATCCTACTGTTGAAATGTGATGGAGAGTTTGTTCAAATGATCACGCTCCATTGACTGTCATGCCATATATAATATTCTTCTTCAAAATTAAGAACTGCTTGAAGGTTGATCTTTTCATTAGCTGCGATGACAGGACTGGAAAAATGTTGCATAACATCTGCATATCTGCAGCGGCTATGTCACTCAGGTGAGCGACCCGTGGCCCGTGGGCCTCTTGTTACCTTGAATATGCAGTTTCAATATTTCCGCTAGTCTAATAATGGGGGTCATACCTGTAGAAACCAAATTTTGTATGTCAACAATTCCCCGATCTTGAGATTGTGCATGTTTATCAAGCACTTTCCAAATTTCACTATTTACTAACAAGCTAGGTCACAGTTAACTGGTATTTTATATTTATTTATCAAGGAATCAGTGTCACATTGTGACGAGAAAGCAACATTTATTAACTTTGCTAGTGATTCAGATATTGCCTTCCCTTTTTCTGGGACTTTCATTCTGGGAAGATCCCAATCAACAATGTCACCTTCTTCCGGTTCAAACAAGGCCTGAGTTAAATTTTTCAGCAATATTATTATTATCACAAGGAATTTCAGTATCAGAAATGTCAGCCCTGTCAGCCTCTACATGAATATTTGGCAAATTATCTAAGGACTGACCAAAAATTGAGCTAATGTCATTTTCATCTGCATACTGTTCATTTTGAACATTAGAAATCCCCACCACCTCTCACAATTTAACAATGTCTGTCTCTGACAGTTTACTCAAGTCTAAGCCACTCCCGACGCTGGCGGAAGTCACATTTTCCTTACGGTATTTGATACCCTCTTTTTGGTCAGATTTTTTTACTTTTTGACCTACCACTCTTTTTTGACATTTTCTCTGTACCTTTTTTACCAGAAGACCTATTTCTATTTTTATGCACTGATGTGCTTGCCGTCAGCTCCTTGTCGGAGTCCAACAATGAACTAAAACCAGAGAAAGAGCCTAAATCCTCCGCCTCATCATTTAAGGTAAGGACTTCATCACCTTCCGAGCCCATATTAAACAATAACAATAATAATACCCCAAAGACTTAAAAAAATGTCTCTGGTTGAGCTCTACTTTATAAATATATACCCCTGTGAAAGACTTCATCTCTGGTCGGGCTGTCTAACAAACTTTGCAAATCTTCGAAGCGAACAGAGTTGTCAACTGCTTGAACACGAAACATAGAATGAGTTTTAGACAGGTAATTGTCGTTATTGGGTCTTGTGGGCACGTGATGTCGTATGTCGTAAAGTAAGAATTAGCTTTTTAAAAAGCGGACGTTTTGAACGGATTGGAACGATATGCTCAGTATACATGCGAAGCCGGAGGCTTGAAGGGAAATAATGTATTAAAGACGAATGGCTGAAACTTACAACATATGGTTAGAGAAGTAAGACTATTTAGCTGCAGTCAAAATTTTGGGGATTATCTGCCTTTGCCCCTGGGCTGTGTACAGGTATAAAATCATGAAATCTTTAAATGTTTTCTCTGAAAAAGCTTGAACAATTTTCACCAGATCTCATATTGGGTTCTTAAATGTCATAAGGATGTCAATAATTTGTTCAAATGGTTCCGCACTATTGAACAAGGTGGCTGCCATTGTCATATATGGTTTAACTTAATATAACTTTAACATTTTCTATAACTTAAACATTTAAACTTTATATAACTTAAACATTTTCTACTCCAGAACTAAGAAAGCTCTGAGGCTGAATTTTGATATACAGCATCGGGGAGTCAAAATCTACTAAGTTTGTTCAAATGATGATACTAGGATGACCTTTGACCATTTTACAGTATGATCAAATTTGTGTCCTAGTTGTTGTGGCAATACAGTCTGGAAAAATAAATTGCATGGCATTTGCAGATATGAAATAACTGTATTTATCAGGTTAGCAAATCTTGGCCCATGGGCCTCTTGTTCTAAATAGTAGGAAGTATTGGGATAAAATAGCTAAAATTGTTCTGATTCGAAATCCAAGATGGCTTCCTTGGAAATCCAAGATGGCTGCCATCTTGAGACTCTATTTTGTGTTTCTTCTCCTGAATCTAAAGGCCTGTTGACTCAAAATTTAGTAGGAAGTATCGGGTCAACTTGTAGATCAAAAATAGCTAAAATTACTCCGATTGGAATTCCATGATGGCTGCCATGGTGGCTATCTTGAATATCTATTTTGCGCTTATCCTCCTGAACCAAAGGCCAATTAACTCAAAACTTGATAGTAAGTATCGGGACAACTTGTAGATCAAAAATAGCTAAAATCGTTCTTACTTGAAATTCAACATGGCCACTATGGCTGCCATCTTGAAAATCTATTTCCAAATTTTTCTCCGTAACTGAAAGGCCAATTGACTGGAAACTTGATTGGAAGTATCGAGTTGACCTGTAGATCAAAAATAAACTAAATTTCTTTTCAAGGGAAATTCTAGATGGCCGCCATCTTAAAAATCTATTTTGAAATTCTACTCCTGAACTTTAAGGCCAATTGACTAGAAACTTGGGTGATTTGAAGATGAAAAATAGCCATCTTGAAAATCTATTTTGAACTTCTACTCCTGAACTGTTAGGCCAATTGACTCGGAAGTTTGATAGGAAGTATTGGGATGACTGGTAAATCAAAAATAGCTAAAATTCTTCTGATTGGAAATCAAAGATGGCCGTCAGGGTTGCCATCTTGAAAATCTATTTCAAACCATCGTGGCCCTGTTGTTTATCCATGTAACATGAAAGAATTTCTTTTCAGAAGGATACAGCTGCAAGTATGGTTTTAAGGGTAGCTGTGATAGGAGCTGGAGCTGCAGGTGTTTGTGCTCTGAGACACCTTACAGCCAGACCAAATCTGTTCAAGGCAGTAGGTTATGAACAGCTTGGACAGGTGGGAGGAACATGGATCTACACAGATAAAGTGGGCCTAGATGACCATGGACTGCCAATACAATCAAGCATGTATAAAAATTTAAGGTAGGTTTCTTTGCCTTCATCATTATACCCCTGGCATACGAAATATGCCGAAGGGGTATATAGTTGTCATCAGTTCCATTCGTCTGTCCATCCTTCTGTCTTAACATCCTGCCATCCATTCTGTGACTCCGTCTGTTAACACCTGCTATGACCAAGTTTTTCTTCGAAGTTTTTTTGATTATATATCTCAGCAGCCTTTTATCAGAAACTATTCATATTTGGTATAGGGGTTCCTGGGAGAGTTCTCTTCCATATATCTATGGACCCCTAGGTCATGCTACAGGGTGGGGCTAGAGGTCAAAATCTAGGATGCCTCTATAAAGTAGGATATTGCAGTTGTTTATACAAACAACTTCTTAATAAAGATGTATGGGCTTCAGACATGTTTATCACATCAGCTTTCAATGTAATAAGGTCAGGGGCTGGATTTGGTTTTTATGCTCAACAGGCCCTTTGATGCTATGTTTTGGCGTATATCTTCTGTGTGTTTAAGTGCTCATCGTCTAAAGCTTACTTCCGATGTTTGGACACTTGGATGAAGTAATATTGTTTACTCGATCGCTACTGACAAATTCACAGTTTTAAAACAGCCAGAAAATGAGCTCTTTTTCACCTGTCGAATTAGACAGCTGTTTCACCATACTAATAAAATATCTCGAAAAATGCACGATCATGTGCTGTATCCTTTGTTGTATGGAATAAGCAGTCTATAAGTGAGCAAATAGCAGTCTAATATTTATATAAATGTTTTCAAGAAAAGTAGATAAGACAAACCTTCACAGCATGCAGCATTTGTTGACAGTTTGAGCTTCACTTCTGCAAAACCGGTAGCTCCTCTAATGGATTCCTTTTCTTGACCGCAGTTTAGCATGAGTGTGATTGGTAGGCATGTTTGATGCCTAAAGTGTCATATTTACAGATAATGACACAGTGTGACCCAAACTTTGACCTCAGAGTAAATATAAATCTGCATATATTTCATGGTCTTATGATTTTGCTTAATATCTTCTAGATTATTTAATGGACTAACATCGTAGTTGGTATAATGGATCAGTGTGACGCATCCGATTGACCTCTAAAGTATATGTAGGTCAGTAACCTATATTTTATGGTCCAGCAATTTTGCTTCATGTCTTGAAGATTCCAGAAAAGTTGTACTTGGGATGATGGATCAATGTCACTCAGAGATTGGCCTTGTAAACTATATTTGGGTCAGTGACCTATATTTCGTGGTCCATTGATTTGGCCTTATATCATTGTCATTAACTTAGAAATATTTTATAATTAAGAAATGGCTCCTGCAGGGGGTATTCATGACCCTGTGGGCACTTGTTTAACATAAGTTTGTAAAAATGATGACCTTTGGTTGACCTTTACCTTTTTATGGAAAAGTCAAATTTTGTTACATATACTCCTATAGGCAAAATTTTTAAAATCTTCTTATCTGAAATTAGAAGGCCCAGGTCTTTGATATTTGGTATGAAGCTTTATCTTGCGGACCTTTATGAAGATTGTTCAAATTATAGCCCTGAGGTAAAAAATGGCCCTACCCCCAGGAGTCACTTGTTTTACATAAACTCATATAGGGAAAACTCTTCAACCGTCATCTTCTCAGAAACCATTTGGCCAATCAAATCCAAAGTTCATATGGAGCTCAATAGTTATGGGGAAAGAAAGTTTGTTTGCCGCATCTTGGTCACATGACCAAGCCATGCCCATATATGGTAAAAACCCTTTAAAAATCTTCTCCAGCTTGGTATGCAGCATTGAAGACATGGGCCCAATAACATTTGAAAAAATAATAACCTTTGGTTGACCTTGACTTATTTAAGGGAAAGGTCAAATTTTTCTACATAGGCTCCTATAGGTAAAACTTTTGAATTCTTCTTGTCTGAAATGAGAAGGCCGAGGCATTTGATATTTGGTGTGTAGCATTATCTTGTGGACCTCTACCAAGATTGTTCAAATTTTAGCCCCAATGGTTTGACCTTTTTACGGCAAGGTCAGGTTTGCTTCCCTATGCATTTGTATGGGAAAAAACATTTAAAAATCTTATTCTCCAAAACTGAGGATACCTTATGGCTGAATCTTTGCATATATCATTGGGAACGGGCGGTCTACCAAAGTTGCTAAAATAATTGTCATACATTGACATTTGACCTTTTTACGGCAAGGTCAGGTTTGCTTCTGCATGCATTTTTATGGACTACGTACATTTGTATGGAAAAAATGTTGATAATTTCAAATGATTTTTCCTCTGAAGCCTCTGGGCCAGTGTTGCTCAAATTTCATGCAAAGCCTCCTTGGGCAGGAGAATGAAAGATTGCTAAAATGGGCATGGTCCATTGATCAAAATGACTGCCATGCCCATATATGGTAAAAATCTTTAAAAATCTTCTTCTTCAGAACCAAATAAGCCCTGGGCCCTAATCTTTGCACAAATTATGGGGGACAGGAGATCTACCAAAATTGCTTAAATGATGGTTCTATGTTGACATTTGACCTTTTTACGTCCAATGTCAAATTTGCTTCCCCATGCATTTGTATGGGCCATATACATTTATATTGAAAGTATCGAAGTGACTTGTAGATCAGCAGTAGTTAAAATTGTTCTGATTGGAAATCTAAGATGGCCGTCATCTTGTTTATATATATTGTATTTCCCTGCCACTGTGCTGTTTACATGTATAAAATCATGATTCTTCAGAAACCACTTAGCCAATTTCCACCAAATTTCGCATTGATCCTACTGTTGAAATGTGATTGATAGTTTATTCAAATGATTAAGCTCCATTGACTGTCTGGCCCATATATTCTTTTTCAAAACTAAGAACTGCTCAAATGATGATCTTTTCATTAGTTGCGATGATAGGATTGGAAGAATGTTGCATAACATCTGCATAGTGGTTATGTCACTCAGGTGAGCGAGCCGTGGCCCATGGGCCTCATGTTTATCTTACCCATGAGTAGGATAGGATGGGTAGGAAGAATTTTTATTCCCAGTAAAAATCCAAGATTTCTTTATCTAGTATGCAAGAATTTGTGTATGCAGTGATAGTCTTTCTTCTAATAGTAATGCTTTGTTGACAGTTTTTTCTTATTATTTTCAGAACAAATTTACCAAAAGAAGTTATGGCCTTTCCTGACATGCCTTTCCCAAAACACCTTCCTTCCTTTGTTGCACATGAAGATGTTCTCAGATATTTGGAGAATTATGCAAAGCACTTCGATATTGAGAAGTTTATACAGGTAGGAATACAGGTCAAAATAATATTGTTTTAACCATGCAACAGTATAAATGTACATGCTTAAAAAAACAAAGAGTGCTTTAAACAGGACAGCTTCTGATATTACCAGACCATAATTTTTTTTTTTTTTTTTTTGTGGAAGAGATTTATTTTATTTTTATAATCAAGCAGGTGATAAAGCATGATTCAGTCCAGATTATGACTCAAACATTGAATAGATAAAATATCAACTGTGACTGCTAGTTATACCCCCGACATATGAAGTATGTGGTTATACCCCGACATACGAAGTATGTGGTTATACCCCCGACATACGAAGTATGTGGTTATACCCCGACATACGAAGTGGGGGTATAATGTTTTCGCTTTTCCGTTCGTCCGTTCGTTCGTACATATGTTCGTATGTTCATTCATTCGTTTGTTCGTCTTTCCGTCACAAGGTCAAAGTTTTTGCGTTAAAGTGTATAAGACCTCATATTTTGAAGACCCTTTGATGGATTTCTTTGATGGATTTCATTCATATTTGTTATGATGGTAGATATAGGTCTAAAGTTTATATCAGCACCATCCCCACCCCGGGGGTGACCTTGGGGTCAAGGTCACGGACTTAGAATTTTCATCATAAAAAAGTCAAAGTTTTTTGTGTTTAAGTTTATATAGCTATATCATCAAGACCCTTGAGGAATTTCATTTATATTTGACATGTTGGTAGATATCGGCCTAGAGTCTTACTCAGCATGATCCCCACCTCAGGTCAAGGTCACAAACTTAGAATTTTCATATAAAAGTAAAAATTTTTGCGTTTAAGTTTATATAGCCATATCATAAGACCTTTTGATAAATTTCATTATCCCCTAACTGAACGGTTTAGTGGATATAGCTGTCAGCAAAGAATCTGTTTGTCTGTCCATCCATTCGTTGAAGCATTATTCGTTCATACTTTATTTTTGTCTTAGGGTCAAAGTTTTTACGTTAAAGTTTATAAGACCTTATATTATGAAGACCCTTTGGTTTCTTTCATATTTGGCCTGATGGTAGATATAGGGCTTAAGTTTTTATCAGCACCAACCCTATCCCAAGGGATAACCTTGGGGTCAAGGTCACAGAATTTTCATAAAGAAGTCAACATTTTTCTGTTTATGTTTATATAGCTATCAGGGCTCTGGAAATTTTGAAATCTGAATCGGTCCAGCCGATGACGATGACGTCATCAATGAGCCCATTTCCAAAAAAGAAAATATGTATATATCACCTGTCACGAAAACTAATGACAATTGGCAGTCTTATTATAACTCCTTTTAAATAATACACCTCAACTCCGTTATATGACGGAAGTCCGGGTATATAAAGAGCATGATCAAAGCTAGCATCATCAATAAATACAGTCAGGTATGTAAAAAGAAAGAAGAAAAAAAACAAAAAAAAAACGGTTTTGTTTTATTTCCACCTCCGCAGGGTTTTCCTAAACTATTTATAAACAAGTGATTCCCATCTTGTATAAGCGCGAAGACGGCGGGAAACAGGAGAGACGGAACGAAACGACTTTCATGGACCTAATTAGATCTAATAAAAAAGGCCTGCGCCACGGGCGGTTTTGCAGTTTTCAATGTTTCAAGATTTGATCAGGCTGCTTAAATTTTAAGCACTGATCAATCTTGTCTAGCGCAAGTGGTGCATTACTTATTTTTACTATGAAATCTACCTTGAATTATACTCGCGTGTTACGGCAATCAACAAAAAAAAAAAAAAAAAAGAAGCAATCAATAATACCCAGATCAGATGCCGTTGTATGCGACATCTGATCAGGACGTACACGGTTTGGGAATTCATTTATCGAATCTGGGACCGACAAACCGTGTTGATCAAAACAAAAAAGAAGAGGAAGAAAACGGGTGCGTTCAAGCGGTGCATTCTTTTATCACTCTCAGTAAAGCGACCTCTGATCTTTTTGGACACGCCGACTGCACCTGGATGTTTTGCAGTCTCAGTGTATTCACACGTGTCACACAAACGGATTAATTATCAGACTACCGTTACTGATGATTTACCGCACAAAGGTCAGTGAAGTGTTGAGTTTTTGACAATGTTTGGATAATGACGTAATTAATTTGTGCTGCGGTAGGTTGCCGTTATTCAGCTGTCTCTCCAATATACACGTCAAATGACCGTTTAGAGCCTTTTAACTACCATAATATCGCATTTAAAAGGTGCGCGGACGTTGTCAGTTTGGGAAGACTTGACCGTTTGTAGACATCATTGATTCGTGAAAATTGGTTGGTTCGGGATAAATGGGGTTCAAGACACAAACCTGTTGGACCGATTTATTAGCGTTTTGGGGTGTTTGAAATCGGTCCAGAATTCTTAATTTCGGTCCAGACCGGCTATTTTTTCGGTTTCCCCGAGCCCTGATAGCTATACCATCAAGACCCTTTAAGGAATTTCATTTATATTTTACATGTTGGTAGATATAGGTCTAGAGTTTTACTAAGCATCATCCCCATCCCGGGGTTTGACCTTGAGGTCAAGGTCATAGACTTAGAAATTTCACATAAAAGTAAAAAAAAATGCATCTAAGTTTATATAGCTATACCATCAAGACCTTTTGTTGAATTTCGTTATCCTCCTACCGAGAGGTTTAGGGGATATAGCTGTCAGCATAGAATCCATCCGTCCATCCATCCATCTGTCTGTCCATAAATGCGTAATTGTGCACCCCATAACTCCTAACTACCCTTTGAGCTATTTTCAGGAAACTGTCAGGTTGTAGAGGGCATTTGGTAGGGGTGTCAGGTACAAGAAAGATCTAACTGACTTGGTCCATGAGTTATCTCCTCTTGTCTCCAGAATTGTAAAAATTTTGTGTGAACCATAACTTTAAAACACGTTAAGATATTTTCATGATACTTCACCAGTATGTAGAGGACATTGAGTAGGGATATCACATTCAAGAATGACACTCTAACTGACTCCATTCTGCAGTTTTCTCTCTTGGTTATTTAAATCTTGTGCGGGCAATAACTCTAAAAATTCTTTAAGATATTTTTGTGATACTTTACCAATATGTAGAGGGCATTGAGTAGGCAGGTCACCTTAAAATTTTCATTAAAATTTATATAGCTATATTATGAAGACCCTTTTGTTGGTTTCATTAATATTTAGCATGATGGTATATATAGGTCTAAAGTTTTTCTCGGCACCATCCCCAAGCTGGTGCATGGCTTTTAAGTCAAGGTCACAGACTTTTCATACAAATGTCATTTTTGCTTATATTATAAAGACTGATTTATTTCACTGGTATATGGTGATAGTTATAGGGCTAAAGTTTTATTTAACTCAATCCCTGCACCTGTGCCTGACCTTTGAGGTCAAGGGCTTCATATTATGTGTGATTGAATTTTTTCAATGTTATAACATATAGCATACAACTGCCATCTCCAGAGTCAAAGCTACATACTTTGTGCTCTTTAAAAAGTGGCGGTAGCGCTGGTCGGGAGTATACGTGCCCCACTGGGCACTTTATCTAGTTAGCTCACCTGAGCTATGCTCAGGATGAGCTATAGTGATCACTTTTTGTCAGTTGTCCGAGCCTCTGTTAACATTTTCAAACTTCTCCTCTGAAGTGGCTGAGCCAATTTTGCTCAAATTTCATATGGCCACTCCTTAGGTTGGGGGAACGAAAGATTGCTAAAATGGTCATGGTCCATTGACCAAGATGGCCGCCATGCCCATATATGGTAAAAACCTTTTAAAATCTTCTCCAGAACCGAAGATGCCTGGGAGCTGAATCTTTGTACAAATCTTCGGGGACAGTAGGTCCACCAAAGTTGCTAAAACAATGGTCATTCCTTGATGTTTGACCTTTTTATGGCAAGGTCAAGTTTCCTTTGCGGGTGGTTGGGTGAGGCAAAGGTGTCGTGTATCTTGTGTCACTGGGGCGTCCAAGTGATATTGGCTTACAGTTGGGCAAGGCCTGCTGTCCTTGCAGCAGGTAAGGGTAGAGGGGGACTGTTTTTTTTAGCTCACCTGAGCTATGCACAGGATGAGCTATTGTGATCACTTTTCGTCCGTCGTCCATCCGTCCGTCGGTCCGTCCGTCTTCAAACAACTTCTCCTCTGAAGCCCCTGAACCAATTTTGCTCAAATTTCATATGGAGCCTCCTTAGGTTGGGGGACCGAATAATTGCTAAAATGGTCGCGGACCATTGACCAAGATGGCCGCCATGCCCATATATGGTAAAAACCTTTAAAAATCTTCTTCTCCAGAACCAAGGATGCCTTGGGACTGAATCTTTGCATAAATCATCGGAGATGGGAGGTCTACCAAAATTGCTAAAATAAATATCGTATATTGACATTTGACCTTTTTACGGCAAGGTCAAGTTTGCTTCCCTATGCATTTGTATGAGAAAAACCTTTAAACATCTTGTTCTCCAAAACCGAGGATGCCTTATGGCTGAACCTTTACATATATCATTGGAAACTGGAGGTCTACCAAAGTTGCTAAAATAATGGTCGTATATTGACATTTGACCTTTTTATGGTAAGGTCAATTTTGCTTCCTTATGCATTTGTATGGGAAAAATGTTCAGAATTTCAAACGACTTCTTCTCTGGAGCCTCTGGGCCAATTTTGCTCAAATTTCATATGGAGCCTCCTTAGGTGGGGGGAATGAAAGATTGCTAAAATGGTTGGTGTTAGTTGACCAAGATGGCCTCCATGCCCATATATGGTAAAAACCTTTAAAAATCTTCTTCTCCAGAACCGAGGATGCCTTGGGGCTGAATCTTTGCATAAGTCATTGGGGACGGGAGGTCTACCAAAATTGCTAAAATAATTGGTGTATATTGACATTTGACCTTTTTACGGCAAGGTCAAGTTTGCTTCCCTATGCATTTGTATGGGAAAAACCTTTAAAAATCTTGTTCTCCAAAACTGAGGATGCCTTTAGGCTGAATCTTTACATATATCATCGGAAACTGGAGGTCTACCAAAGTTTCTAAAATAATGGTCGTACATTGACATTTGACCTTTTTACCTTGAGGTCAATTTTGCTTCCTTATGCATTTGTATGAGAAAAATATTCAGAATTTCAAACGACTTCTCCTCTGGAGCCTCTGGGCCAATTTTGCACAAATTTCATATGGAGCCTCCTTAGGTTGGGGGAATGAAAGATTGCTTAAATGGTCGCAGTTCATTGACCAAGGTGGCGGCCATGCCCATATATGGTAAAAACCTTTAAAAATCTTCTTCTCCAGAACCGAGGATGCCTTGGGGCTGAATCTTTGCATAAGTCATTGGGGACGGGAGGTCTACCAAAATTGCTAAAATAAATGTTGTATATTGACATTTGACCTTTTTACGGCAAGGTCAAGTTTGCTTCCCTATGCATTTGTATGGGAAAAACCTTTAAAAGTCTTGTTCTCCAAAACCGAGGATGCCTTTAGGCTGAATCTTTACATATATCATCGGAAACTGGAGGTCTACCAAAGTTGCTAAAATAATGGTCGTACATTGACATTTGACCTTTTTACCTTGAGGTCAATTTTGCTTCCTTATGCATTTGTATGGGAAAAATATTCAGAATTTCAAACGACTTCTCCTCTGGAGCCTCTGGGCCAATTTTGCACAAATTTCATATGGAGCCTCCTTAGGTTGGGGGGATTAAAGATTGCTAAAATGGTCGCGGTTCATTGACCAAGATGGCCGCCATGCCCATATATGGTAAAAACCTTTAAAAATCTTCTCCTCCAGAACCGAGGATGCCTTGGGGCTGAATCTTTGCTTAAATCATCGGGGACAGGAGGTCTACCAAAGTTGCTAAAATAATGGTCGTACAAGTTTGCTTCAGTATGCATTTGTATGGGAAAAAAACATTTAAACATTTATTCTCCAAAACCGAGGATGCCTTATGGCTGAATCTTTGCATATATTATTGGGAACATCTGCATGTCTGCAGTGGCTATGTCACTCAGGTGAGCGAACCGTGGCCCGTGAGCCTCTTGTTCTTCTTCTGTTTCTTCAATGTCATTCATGTACATTTCTCCCCTGTCCAATCTATTTCATCTCCTATACTATTTCTTCTATCTCTCTTCTCCCTTTCTCTGGAAGACGACACAAAATGACCCACAAGGGTTGACGTGTCGTTAAACACCAACACAATCAATCAATCAAGTTTCCTTCCCTGTGCATTTGTATTGGCCCAAAACATTTGTATGGGGAAAAATGTTGAGAATTTCAAACAACTTCTCCTCTGAAGCTGCTGAGCCAGTGTTGCTCAAATTCCATGTGAAGCCTCCTTGAGCTGGGGGGACAAAAGATTGCTTAAATGGTTGCAGTCCATTGACCAAGATGGCCACCATACCCATATATGGTAAAAACCTTTAAAAATCTTCTACTCCAGACCCAAAGATGCCTTGGGGCTGAACCTTTGCACAAATCATCGGAGACGGGGGTTGCTAAAATGATGATCATACATTGACATTTGACCTTTTAACGACAAGGTCAAGTTTGCTTCCCTATGCATGGGCCCTATACATTTATATGGGAAAATGTTGAGAATTTCAAACAACTTCTCCTTTGAAGCCGCTGGACCAATGTTGCTCAAATTTCATGTGGAGCCTCCTTGGGGTGGGGGAACAAAAGATTGCTAAAATGGTCACGGTCCATTGACCAAGAGGGCTGCCATGCCCATATATGGTAAAAACCTTTAAAATCTTCTTCTCCAGACCCATGTTAGCCTTAGGGCCTAATCTTTGTACAAATGAACGAGAACGGGAGGTCTACCAAAATTGTATAAAGATGTTCCTATGTTGACATTTGACCTTTTTACGGCAAGGTCAGATTTGCTTCCCCATGCATTTGTATGGGCCCTATACATTTATATGGGGAGTTGTTGATAATTCATATTTTAGACATCTCCTCTCAAGACTATGATTCAATTGGAGTTGAAACTTGATGAGGAGCATTAAGGCACCTAGTAGACAAAAAACAGCTAAAACTGAGCAGGTCCAAAATCCAAGATGGCCTTCAGAGCCACCATCTCCAAAATCAGTTTTGGACATCTCTTCCTAAACCTTTGGTTGATTTGAGTCGAAACTTGCTCTATAGCAACAGGACGACTTCAGGATGGAAATAAGCTAAAATCGTGTTGATAGGAAATCCAAGATGGCAGCCACAGCTGCCATCTTGAAAATCTGTTTTCGACATTAAGGCAAATTAAGTTTAAACTTAAGATGTAGCAACAGGTTGACGTGTAGATGAAAAATAAACTAAAATCATGCCAATTGCAAATCCAAAATGGCCACCATAGCCGTGATCTTGAAAACCGAATTTTGACTTCTTCTCCCAAATGGTAGGGCGATTTGAGTTTAAACTTACACTATAGCAGCAGGATGACCTCTATATTGAAAATAGCTAAAATTGTGCGAATTTGAGATCCAAGATGGCTCCCACAGCAGCCATCTTGAAAACCTATTTTTGACATCTCCTCGCAAACCACTGCAAATTAAGTCAAAACTTATGATGGAGTAAGAGGCTGATCAGTAAATATAAAAATAGTTAAAATCGTGTTGATTGAAAATCCAAAATGACCACCACAGCCACCATTTTGAAAATCGATTTTAGACTTATTCTCCCAAACCATTGGGCAATTTGAGTTGAAACTTCCACTGTAGCAACAGGATGACCTCTAGGTCAAAAAAAGTTAAGATTTTGTGCCAATCAGAAATCCAACATGGCCACTTTGGCTGCCATCTTGTTTTTAAATACCTTCTTCTCTGAAACGGTTTTTAGCAATTTTCACTAGATTTCGCATGGGACTTTCTGTTGAAAGGGTATTGACAATTTGTTCAAATGGTTCTGCGCCATTGAACAAGATGGCCGCCATGCCCAAATATGGTAAAAACACTTAAATATCTTCTTCTCCAGAACTAAGAAAGCTTTGAGGCTGAATCTTGGTATATAGCATCGGGGACTCAGAATCTACCAATTTTATTCAAATGATGGTTGTAGATTGACTTTTGACCTATTTACTGCAAGGTCAAATTTGCGCCCCCATACATTTGTATGGGGAAAATGTTGGAAAATCATTTTCTTAATGGATAATAAAAACTAATGGCTGAAACTTACAATGTATGATTAAAGTAGTAAAACTGTTTAGCTACTGTCAAAATTTTGGGGGCTATCTGCCCTTGCCCTTGGGCTTAATACTTGTATAAAATTGTGAAATCTTTAAATATCTTCTCTGAAACAGCTTGAACAGTTTTAACAAGATTTCACATGGGACCTTCTGTCGAAAGGATGTTGACAATTTGTTCAAAAGGTTCTGCACTATTGAACAAGATGGCTACCATGCCCAGTATATGGTAAAACACTTAAAAATCTTTTTTTCCAGAACTAAGAAAGCTCTAAGGCTGAATCTTAGTATACAGCATCAAGGACTCAAAGTCTACTAAATTTGTTGAAATGATGATACTAGGATGACCTTTGACCTTTTTATGATATGGTCAAATTTGTGTCCTAGTTGTTGTGGCATACTGGAAGAAGTTGCATGGCATTTGCAGATATGCAATAGCTGTTTTTATCAGGTGAGCGAATTGTGGTCCATGGGCCTCTTGTATGATTATAAATCTTAACATCAAAAATACAAGTTTGAAAAGTGTATTCCTGCTATGGGTATCAAACCCTCAACCTTCTTAATTACAAAGCAGACATGCCAACCTTTATGCCACAGAGAATCTTAGTTTCAGCTGTTGCTTTAAATGGTGTGCTTTAATTAATATTCACTGGAGTGCAACTTTTTTTATCTCTCTTGCAAAGCGCTCTCTAACTGGAGATTGATAATTTACCTATATGGAAATCTAACATTATATACCTATAAGCAATAAAAAATCTGGGTTTATCTGGGTTTGAAGTTGTTTGATTAACATTTGTATGAATACATACTTAAATTATTTTGCTCAGATAATAGACTGCCATTTCATGCAAAAAAGTTTGCATGAACTGTCAAAGTCTAATTTCTAGGAAAAATAAGAAAAATATTTCAAAATGCCATCTGCAATAAAGTATTAGCGAGCATGCTAAGGGTTAAAGGGACTAGGACTTGCACATTCTCAGAGTTTTTCACATTGTGCTACCCGTATAGATTCCAAGATGTTTTATTACTGTGGTGAAATAAAAAAATTCTTCATCTGAATACTCTAACTAAATCTGTGTTTTCAGTTATCTGTGCAGTCAGTTCATTGACCCTACTCACAGTATTTACCTAAATATTGGGACTCCTTAACTCTGATTTCAACTAGGCCGCACAGTCGATAGCATGCCATCGCAAATCCCCATGCTTTCTTCACACCTTTATCAAGGTGCTTCTAATGAGTACCCACAACATATGTTTTTGTGGAGAAATAAGAAAATATTTTCCTGTTACTCCCTTTTATCTGAAGCTATGCCCTTACCATGCGGGGAAGTCATGTAGCAAGTTTGGTTAAATTCTGCCCAGTAGTCTAGGAGGAGATAGCTACATGGACAAATGGATGGACAGATGGATGGACAGATGGAAGGAAAAATAATGTTGTGCTCTTACACCCTTACCACATGGGGAAATGTAGCAAATTTGGTAAGTTCCACCCAGTGGTTTAGGAGGAGATAGCATGATGGGCAGATGGATGTATGGACAGAAAAATAATGTTGCCCTCACACACCATTACCATGCAGGGAAGTCATGCAGCAAGTTTGGTTAAATTCCTCCCTGTGGTTCCTTATTGTGAACTTAGTCTTTTTTCACCCTCAATATATAGACAGTGGGTACCTATTGTGAGCACAACTCCTCTTACAGTTTTGTATCGATCGTTATGAAACTTTGCATGTGTTTTTTTCATGGTATGAGGATGTGCATGTGGTTTGGATATAATTATGTCCCCGCCCCTACCAAAGGGTGCGGTGGACATATTGTTTTAGGGACAGATCCCCTCCGCATCGGCATAAAACTTCTTGTCCGCTCTGTAACTTGAATACCCTTTGGAATATTTTGATGATACTTGGTAGAAATGTAGAACAGGACAAGACGATGTGTCGTGTACAAGAGTGACAACTCTGGCTTTCTTACTTTTGGAGTTAGCAACCTTTGTTTTTGTTTGAAATAGATTTCATGTCCGCTCTTTAACTTGAATATCCTTTGGAATATTTTAATGGTACTTGGTAGAAATGTAGAACAGGATGAGATGACACGTACAAGAATGACAACTCTACCTTTCTTTTGGTGTTGTCTCCCTTTGTTATATTTGACTGTGATTATGCATTAATTTCGTGTCTGCTCTGTATATTGAATACCCTTTGGAATATGTTGGTGATACTTGGTAGAATTGTAAAACAGGACAAGACGATGTGTTGCGTACAAAAATGACAACTCTGGCTTTCTTACTTTTGGAGTTATTTCCCTTTTTGTTTGAAATAGATTTTGTGTCCGCTCTGTAATTCTAATACCCTTTGGAATATTTTGATGGTACTTGTTAGAAATGTAGAACAGGATGAGACAATGTGTCACATACAAGAATGACAACTCTGACTTTCTTACTTTTGACGTTATCTCCCTTTGTTATATTTGACCGTGATTATGCATTTATTTCGTAAGTCGAATACCCTTTAGATTATTTTGATGATACTTGGTAGAAATGTAGACCAGGACAAGACGACATGTCACATACAAGAATGACAGCTCTGGCTTTCTTACTTTTGGAGTTAGCTCCCTTTGTTTTGTTTGATATAGATTTCATGTCCGCTCTGTAACACCAATAGCCTTCGGAATATTTTGATGGTACTTGGTAGAAATGTAGACAGGACAAGATAAGGTGTCAGGTACAAGAATGACAACTCTGCCTTTCTTACTTTTGGCATTATCACCCTTTATTATATTTGACATTGATTATGCCTTGATTTTGGTCCGCTCTGTAAGTCGAGTACCCTTTGCAGTATTTTTATGATACTTGGTAGAAATGTAGAACAGGACAAGATGACGTGTCACATACAAGAATGATAACTCTGGCTTTCTTATTATTGGAGTTATCTCCCTTTGTTTTGTTTTTATATGCCCGTTTAGAAAAAATGGACGTATTATGGCATGGCCCTGTCTGTCTGTCCGTCCCTCAACATTCTTGTACGCTCCATAACTCAGTAACCATTCAGGATCTCTTCATGCAATTTTATAGGAATATGTATTAGGTCAAGACGACGTGTTGCACACAAGAATGACTGTTCCCTCTTTCATATTTTCCAAGTTATGCCCCTTTGATTAATTTTTCTAAACACGCTTGTACGCTCCATAATTCAGTAACAGTTCAGAATATCTTCATGCAATTTTTAGCAATAGGTATTAGGTCACGACAACTTGTCATGCACAAGAATGATTGGTTCCCCTTTCTTAGTTTCCAAGTTATACCCCTTTGATTAATTTTTTTCCAAACATTCTTGTACACGCCATAACTCAGTAACCGTTAGGGATATCTTCATGCAACTTTATTGGGATATGTATTAGGTCAGGACGATGTGTTGCGCACAAGAATGATTGTTCCCCCATTCTTATTTTCCAGGTCAGGACGATGTGTCGCGCACAAGAATGATTGTTCCCCTTTTCTTAGTTTCCATGTTATGCTCCTTTGATTAATTTTTTCCAGAATTCTTGTACACAACATAACTCCGTAACCATTAGGGATATCTTCATGCAACTTTATAAGAATATGTATTTGGTCACGGCGACGTGTCATGCACAAGAATGATTGTTTCCTCTTTCTTAGTTTCCAAGTTATGCCCCTTTCATTAATTTTTTTCAAACATTCTTGCACGCACCATAATTCAGTTACCGTTAGGGATATCTTCATGCAACTTTTTAGCTCACCTGAGCTAAAGGCTCAGGATGAGCTATTGATATCACTATCCGTCTGTTGTCCGTCTGTCCATCTGTCTGTCCATCTGTCCGCCCGTTCACACCTTTGAATGACTTCTTTTCTGAAACCCCTGGGCCAAATTTCTTCAAACTTTATATAAAGAGCCTTGTGTTAAAGGGGGATTGAAAATATGTACAAATGGTCGTTGTCCGTAAATCAAGATGGCTGCCATGCCCATATATAGCGCCCATAGACTTATAATGGGAAAAACTTCTTCTCTGAAACCATGAGGCCCACAGCTTATATATTTTGTATGTAGCAATGTTTAGTGGTCCCCTAAATAAATCCTGCCAATCAAGCCCATGGGGTCCAAACTGGCCACGCCCCAGGGGGTTGTGAACTCCCATACTTACAGGGCTTCCGTTAAGCGGACGTACGGCGTATATTACGCCCTGAGATTGCCACCGGATGGCCAAATTGAACTTGAAAGACGTACCACGGACTTCCGAAATTTCTTTTGTCCGACCATAATCAATACTTGAGACATCCAAAACTATCAAAAAGCCCGCCCACTTTTAACGAGTTGTATGTGTTTGCCCCGCCTACTTATCGGAAATTCCCTACCTGTGTTCACTGAGCTTTTAAGGAAATCCCACTTTCCGCTTGCGGGAGTTTTATTGACAGCCGTGTCACATATCGCGGCACCCTATTGATAGCTGTGTGATCACTGCGTGTATTTGTCAAGGGTGTTGAGTTGATTAATTGATGTTTGTATAATTTAACTTTCTCCTGCGACACCGAAATATTTGTTCCCGAAAACCCGAAAATTTTCGGTCGGGGGGAATTTTCCAGGTTGCGCTATATATTCTAAAACATTCTGGCAGCTTTATCATGAGAAATAAAACAATCTTTCATGCGCATCAGTTTAGCAGGAAGACGCGTTCAACAGATTATTTGTTAAACAAAGACAAGAAGCACTAATCAACTGAATTTTGACGAGCGGATTTTCCTTGTCTGGAAATAGATAAATTCGGAACCAGAAATAAGCATCAAAAATGCGTTGACACAAATGATCTTTGGAAGAAAATAATGAAATTATATGAAGTCATTAATTGTTCTAATATTCAGGCCTTAAAATCTTAAATTATTATTTTGCTAAGAAGGTGTGTCGTCTGAAAACACCTCAACACTTCTGGGAGTTACTGAGTGAAATTCTATAAATAAATATCAATTATGCGCAAAACACAAATTTAAATCTATTCAACTTTAGAAGCTTATGCTTGTCTTTCCTATGATGCTATGACAACAAAAGCAATTTTTCAAATGAAAATAAAACATATTTTTCGTCAACTTTTTCGGAAAACCCGTTTCTAAATGCGTAGCCTCGTTCCAGTTGCGCTGTTTACCAGCGGGGAAAAGACGCAAAGTAAGTCTAAATTTAGGCGATTTGTGATGGTTTTGCTTGCTTTTCTCCGCGAATGAACGTTATTGCTGTTGGTATTTCATCAAGGGCTGCATTTTATTTGTTTGTTGTTACTAGAGTCAGCGCCGTTTTCCCGCAATTTTGTGAAGGACGCAACTCGTTCGCTCATGTTGATCAGCTTCAGTCCGAACAAATATTTCATTATATACATGTCTGCAAAGTAATTTCAGCATAGTTTATTTTTAAGAAAACATGTTTTGGGGCTTTTCTCTCACGTGTTTTATTTTATTTTATTTTTTCCCTTCTCTGGGCTTTGAAACGAATGCGTAGTTTTAACAATGTTGATGCTTTCTCTAAGGTCCAACATACAAGTACAGGCTTTCCAAAAAGGTGCGATCGAATTTTAAGCGATAAGGACGTTTTTAAAACACATCTGAAAGAATTATAGATCATGATGATTCTGTGTGACACTGAAATCAGAACCTATGTTTTGCTAAACAAAGGGCAGCCTGCCGCGGCATCCGTGGGACTTCCTAGATTTTCCTGTGGAACTTCCAAATCTGAGGGGTAGGAAATCGGGGACTTCCTGAGTCTGAAAGTTAATGGAAGCCCTGATACTTATAATGGGAAAAACTTTAAAAAAATCTTCTTCTCTGAGACCATGATGCCCAGAGCTTTGAATGACTTCTTTTCTGAAACCCCTGGGCCAAATTTCTTCAAACTTTATGTGGAGCCTTGTGTTAAAGGGGGATTGAAAATATGTACAAATGGTCGTCGTCCGTAAATCAAGATGGCCGCCATGCCCATATAATAGCACCCATAGACTTATAATGGGAAAAATTTAAAAAATCTTCTTCTCTGAAACCATGAGGCCCACAGCTTACATATTTAGTCTGTAGCAATGTTTAGTGGTCCCCTACATAAATCCTGCCAATCAAGCCCCTGGGGCCCAAAACTGGCCACGCCCCATTGGTCATTAGCTTCCATAGACTTATAATGGGGAAAAACTTAAAAAATCTTCTTCTCTGAAACCTTGATGCCCGGAGGTTATATATTTAGGACATAGCAATGTTTAGTGGTTCCCTACATAAATCCTGCCAATCAAGCCCCTGGGGTTCAAACTGGCCACGCCCCAGGGGTCATTAACTCCCATAGACTTATAACGGGAAAAACTTAAAAAATCTTCTTCTCTGAAACCATGAGGCCCACAGCTTATATATATATTTAGTATATAGTAAAGGTCCCCTATATAAATCCTGCCAATCAAGCCCCTGGGGTCTAAACTGGCCAGGCCCCGGGGGGTCATTAGCTTCCATAGACTTAAAAACTCTTCTTCTGTTATATATATTTAGTAAGTAGCAATGTGTAGTGATCCCCTACATAAATCCTGCCAGTCAAGCCCCTGGGCTCCAAATTGGCCATGCCCCAGGGGTCATATGTTTATATAGAGCTATAATAGCTAAAGAACCTTCAAAAATCTTCTCTGAAACCATGAGGCTGAGAGCTAATAGATTAAGTATGAAGGGATGTTAAGTGGTCTCCTACATAAATCCTGCCAACCATGCCCGTGGCATCCAAATTGGCCACACCTCGAGGGTTATTAGCTCCATAGACTTATAATGGGAAAAACTTAAAAAATCTTCTTCTCTGAAACGATGAGGCCCAGAGCTTATATATTTAGTATGTAGCAATGTGTAGTGGTCCACTACATAAGTCCGGCCAATCAAGCCCCTGAGGTTCAAACTGGCCATGCCCCGGGGGTCATTAGCTCCCATAGACTTATAATGGGAAAACCTTAAAAAATCTTCTTCTCTGAAACCATGAGGCCAACAGATTATATATTGAGTATGTAGCAATATGTTTTGGTCCCCTACATAAATCCTGCCAATTAAGCCCCTGGGCTCCAAACTGGCCACACCCCAAGGGGTCATATGTATATATAGAGCTATATAGCTAAAGAACCTTCCAAAAATTTCTTCTCTGAAACCATGAGGCAGAGAGCTAACAGATAATGTATGTAGCAGTGTTTAGTGGTCTCCTACATAAATCCTGCCAATCAAGCCCCTTGGGTCCAAACTGGCCATGCTACGAGGATCATTAGGGGAAAAACTTAAAAAATCTTCTCTGAAACAATCAGGCCCACAGCTTATGTATTTAGTATATAGCAATGTTTAATGGTCCCCTACATAAATCCTGCTGATCAAGCCCCAGGGGTTTAAACTGGTTTTACTTATGGCCTTTTGAAAATTTCAGCATTTTAACTTCATAATACATTAACCTATAGATAATGTGCTATTCTCTTCTGTTTTCACACCTTCCACAGAAAAAACGACCTTTCAGTCGTTAATTAAAGTCTTAAACCAGAAGGTCCCTTAGGCAGTTACCTGTGTGACGTAACTCTTCCCGCTCAATTGATTACGTGTCAGTTTCTTTTCTGTGGACAAAGAAATTCAACAAGGATTTTTACCTGTGAAAGAAATTTGGATTATTTCTATTCCTCACGGATAAATTTCTGTATCCTTGTGTTTCTTTTGTTTCTTTATCACTCCTTTCACTAACCATGTTATTATTTAAAATTTTCGTTTGTCGATTTTGCATTTATTGACTGGCTATTTCGACATGCGTTTTCGCGACTCTCGCTATAATTGGCACAACGCTTGTGTGTTGTTGGTTCGGAAGTTGTGTTTCTTATATCAAAAATTTTAACTTGTTTCTTTTTGTTCCAGATTATTCAGCGATGCGACATGCTATACCTGGACTGTTACTGGATATCTTGCGAGTTGGCGAAGATTTCTATGGTGGAGAAGCTGATTAGTAAAGAACTTGTCAACCCTTATGGGTTATACGACAGTTCTTTACTAATGGGAGCGCCACCCCATATGGCTATACTGCCGGGGTAAGACCCATCAAGGTGGCTTCTTATGGATGCTTTAGTATCCAAAATAAGTCTAAGTCCACCAGTCACCAGTCACCGGTCACCAGTCACCGGTCATTCATTGTCAGCTTCACAGTCACCAGTCAACGGGCATCCAGGCATGGATAAAATCACCAGGCATTTCTTACCGGTCACCGGTCACCCAGTCACCAGTCATCCAGGCATGATAAAACCACCGGGCATTTATCACAGGTACTAGTGTCCGGTCATTGTGACGGATTACTAGTTACTCCATCAATTTCGAGTACTAGTGTCCGGTCATTGTGTCGCATTATTAGTGACTCCTACCGGGCATCAGTTACGAGTACTAGTGTCCGGTCATTGTGTTGAATTATTAGTGACTTCACCGGGCAACAGTTACGAGTACTAGTGTCCGGTCATTGTGTCGCATTATTAGTCACTCCTACAGGGCAACAGTTACGAGTTCTAGTATCTGGTCATTGTGTCGAATTATTAGTGACTTCACTGGGCAACAGTTACGAGTACTAGTGTCCAGTCATTGTGTCGAATTATTAGTGACTTCACCGGGCAAACAGTTACGAGTACTAGTGTCCGGTCATATGTCCAGCTACTAGTGTATACCACTGGCAAATAGTTATGATTACTAGTATCCAGTCATTGTACTGGATTACTAGTGATGTCTACTGGGCAATAGTTACGAGTTCTAGTGTCCAGTCATTGTGTCGGATTACTAATGATTGGGTAACAGTCACTAGTCCCCGAACAATCTATTATTGTTCATAGAGCTTTATAGATAAGTCAAGTCAATGGATATAGGTTATAAAATGAAATACATAGTAACATTTTATATAATAAATTTCTGTACAGTCTTTCCTGAATTAAGACTAGAATTCTAAATATTCCAAATATATAAATATTCTAAATATTGACTTATTATAGAAGTGTAATTCTATTAATATTTTAAATTAACTTATGCAATTTATCTCTTTCATTCGCTAGAAAGAGGTTAACTTCCGATTCTAACGAAAATTCATCTGGCAGTAGTTCGTAGACTAGTGCCAGGTCATTCTAACGAAATTTCACCGGGCAGTAGTTTCGTAGACTAGTGCCAGAGCATTGTGTCGGATTACTAGTGACCGAGTAGTAGTCACTAGTCCTCGCTCAATATGTTTATTCATTGAGCACTACAGACATGTCTAGTCTTGGGTTATAGGTTATAGAATGACAGCGATGGGTTCTAATACCTAGTAGCCCCTTATATTGTTGAACTGTCAAGTCATTTTTGAACTAGACTTAAAATTCTATATACAATGTATACTGAAAGGAAAAAGAAACGCAGGGTAGAGTTTTTTCCTTCTTATTTTAACCATTTTTTACAGTGTTTACTATAGCCATACACTTTTACAGATTGTCCTGTGAATGTGAACCGCGGGTATACAAGTCTTTGGTCGATGTGCTATCTACCCAGTGTCTGAAATCATTCAACCGTGCACTACACAGTGCATTGCACAGACAATACGGAAAGCCAAAATTTTGTGCAAAACAAGCATGTTTAAACCTTCAGCACAAGATTTCCTCACACCATTTGGTACACTTCAAGGATACACAACACTCTTTGATTCTTTTACCGATTTTTCTTTTCATTTTTACGCTACTTTGAACTTTTTTTCAATCATTTTACAATTGACTGATGTTCAGAGGGGTAGGGCAATTGCATTGCTGATGCAGGGTCAGAGGCAACAGCAAGTTGCCAATCATTTTGGGGTTAACGTCTCAACAATTGAACGTCTTGTTAGACGTTTAAGGGAGACAGGGCATTTAGCAGACCGACCGCGGTCTGGGCGTCCACGCGTGACGTCACGACGTCAAGACAGGACAATCCGTCTGGCACATTTGCGGAATTGTCATCTCACTGCTACCAAAACTGCCCTTAATACAGTAGGTATGCATAATCGACAAATTTCTCCGAAGACTGTTGGAAGTCGATTGCGTGAGATTGGTCTTCGAGCTCGTCGTCCATACGTTGGTCTGCCTCTGACCCAGGCACGTAGGTTGCGTCGTATGGTGTGGTTGACGGCGCATGCGCCCAGGCTATTTCCGATGAGGTAGTGGAGACGAGTTCTTTTTATGGACGAGTCTAGGTTCACTCTCTATCGTGCAGATGGTCGACGTCGTGTGTATCGACGTCGCGGAGAACGCTTTGCCGACGCCTGTGTTGTCGAACGGGATCGGTTTGGGGGTGGCTCCGTTATGGTCTGGGGAGGCATTGCTCACGGGATAAAATCACAGTTGATTATTGTTGCGGGCAAGATGACCGCAGTAAGGTATAGGGATGAGATCTTGCGTCCTGTTGCAGTCCCGCTTGTGCAACAACGTAATCTGATTCTGCAGCAGGACAATGCCCGACCACATGTTGCCCAAGTTTGTCAGGATTTCCTGGCAAACAATAACATCGCACCACTAGCATGGCCACCGTACAGTCCAGATTTGACCCCAATAGAGCACATGTGGGATGAGCTGGACAGAAGGGTTAGGAAGCGCCGAAATCCCCCCCGCAACTTTCGCACAACTAAGGAATGCGTTGATCGATGAATGGAATAACATCCCGATGCGAACAGTCAATGCTTTGGTTAACTCTATCCAAAGGAGAATTAGGGCAGCAACGGCAGCAAGAGGGGGGCACACCCGATATTGATTTTCAGTTTGATTTTGATTTCAAGATTTGGGGGGTAGCTACCAATGAACTTCAATAACTTGAGACTTGTTGATCACAAACCAATGAAATTTGGAACTTTGTTCCATACATGTACCGTTTTGTAATCATAGTAAAATATTTAACAAACTTTTTCAAACTTGAATGAAATTTAGGAATAAAATTTACCCTGCATTTCTTTTTCCTTTCAGTATATATATTTATTCTTGAAAATGAATTAAGAATTATCGGTAACGATCAAATTCACAATTCATTCACAAAGTGTAGATGATACTTCCATCTATAATTATATAATTTATATCTCTTTTTATTCGCTACAAAGAGATTAACTTCTTACATATTCACCTTATTCGGCTGTAAGACAAAGGTGAACTCTAAAATTTCTACATGCTCCCGATATGTAATCAGCATGTAATCTATGGAGTAAATTGACAAGAAAGTAGTAATAGATCCTTTCTACTTTCTATTAATATTTCATTCATAAGGTATCGGAAATCTACACGAATCAGATAAATAAATTAACAGTTTATTTATTTATCCGCTACCTCTCTAGATTACTACGATTTAAACTTCTAGTTGAGGTACATTTTTTCCTTTTGCCTTTCTACATGGAAAATAGTTGATCCGTTAAGCTATTATTCTATTTTATACGATCTTTTGATTGATTATATAAGAGTCTAGGTCAGTCGTGCTCTGTCTAAACTCTGCTATAAAATAATAAATAAGAAGAAAATCTTATATTTAGGCATAGATATAATTCGATACGTTCTTTACTTTGCCTGTTTTATTTTTTCTTCTGGATCATTTAGACTACGATAGCAATATACCAGATAATTTTGTCTCAGTAAGAATCTATTACGCTGAAGATTCTTCATCTTGGAATAATAATTTTATTATGATTATGATTAGAAATTATTTAGGAAGGTTTAAAACTTACAATTACTAGACCTAATTAATCCTCGTATATTATAGGTCTACTTTATCTTTATTGAGGAATAGTTTTGCTTCGACTAGCTCTATACCTCTAATATTTTATTTATAACTAGAGTCCATGTCAATCAAAATTTTCTCGCACCTTTGATATTGACAATGGATACATATTTAGTAAAGGCATTAATTATTCAGTACGTGACAGAATATTATTGCCTAAATTAGATATTATATACAATACTTTCCTTTTGATTTTTTTTTATTGACTTTGTAACTATTCAGAAACTGCCAAAGTCAATCATTTCCTTCCTCTAAACTTACCGAAGCTCTAGATTATGTTGATATATATTTTTAATATATGCTTAGAGGTTAATTAACGAGAGTTTACCTCATAATAGCAGATATTATCATATTCATATTAATCAATGTACGGTCTAGGCTTAGACAAAAGGGAAAACATCCTTAATTACGAGCCGCTAAAGAATTAAGATACACTTAATTATCTCTTTACCCCTTCTTTATGTTTACATTTGTTAAAGGGATCATAGTAATTCTCGCTAAGAGTTCAAGTTCAGTTTGCGAATAATGCAAAGATTAATATCTTGATTTCCAGTCCGCATCAAAAATGGTCTATATATATAGATAAATATCTTTTCCGAAACTGGATATTTATTTTTTTTCCACACAATAAGTCATTTCAAGACGTTTCGATGATTTTGAAATGCACTGCTTCAATTTATAATATAGAATATGTTTATATAAACTTCACAACGTAGAAAGTGCTGCACCTACGTTCCTGGTCAGATCTTACTTATGTGATACGTTTTCGAACATACTGAAAGTTTCTCCGATTATACATTCGGTAAATTGATTGATTGATTGTGTTGGGGTTTAACGACACGTCAACCCTTGAGGGTCATTTTGTGTTGTCTCCCAGAGAAAGGGAGAAAAGAGATAGAAGAGAGAGTAGAGGAGATGAAAGAGAGGGACAGGGAAGAAAGAGGAACAGGAAAGAAAGTGAAGAAACAGAAGAAATAAAAACATTCCCCCTCTACCCTTACCCACTACAAGGATAGCAGGCCTTGCCCAATTGTAAGCCAATATCAGTTGGACGCCCCGGTGATGTAAGATACACAGCACCTTCGCACCACCCGACCACCCCAACATTCGGTAAATAAACTTTCGAGTAGCATTTATGCTTTTAAACATTCAGATTATTTGATAATAGTTGGAGATAATATATTATACCGATATTTATATATCTATCTTCATTATTTATCTTTCTCAACTTACTTTTAAGTTAGATTGACCTTCTCGCTACGTTCCAGGTTTAAATCTAGCTAACATTATGGACCAGTCACTTTTTTATTTCCTAAACAATATTTTAACAGTTTTCTCAGTATTCAGAGCATAATGACTTCATGAATACTTGGAAATAATTCAATTCTACGCTTGTTAAACTAAGCCTAAAACAAGCCCTAGTTTTTAGAATGGATATTATCCTTCGATTCAGTTCATGGAGATACATCCATTTAGATCCCATTATCTCTATTTCAATCATACAAAATTCTAATGACTAAGTACTCTTTTTCTACGTACGAATACAGAATATCGAGTCACTGTTGCTGCATATTGGTTAAAGATTAAACAAATTTTATCTTAAACCTATATGACGTTAAATTAATTATTATCTCTTTCATATTTATACATGTTTTTACCCTTCCGTCAGGGATCATGGTAATAATATTATTTTATTACTCTCTATGGTTTACGCATAGATCTCAAGAGTATATATATATATATATATATATGTATATATATGTGTATATGTATATATATTTTCTTCCTGAATTCATTTGCGAGTACGTAATTTGATATTTCAGGAATTACAAATTATGCAGACATAGATTTTATTCTATTAATATTCAATTCTAAAAATTTGATTGAATATTTATCTATAAAATTCTGGGCAGTAATTTTATAGCGAGTTATATGTTTAATAATTCCTTGCTTAATAAATAGTTACGCTTAACCTTTTATTTATAGCAGGAATTTGTTCCATAGTATAATTTTAATTTAGTATTCATATATTTCTTACTATTCTTAAATATGCATATAGAATAGTAATACTATCTCTTAACTTATAAATTAAGTGTTTTAGAGATTATTAATCAGTACTATTGTATAATCTTTCTTCAGAGATTATCACACTATTACTTTTTCTCTGAGTCTTTCTCTTTTTATGAACATTTTGATTCGTCATTACAAAGTGGACTCCTTAACATTTCTTGATTTCCATGATTATTTATCAGGAGTACTTTTCATGGCAATCTTCTGGTATAGAAAGATTCTATCCAGCTTATTTATTATTGCTTAATCTTATCAATACGGTAAGATTTAGCCAAACTATGACCGTCTTACAGTTAGCTGCGATCAACCTTATTCTTATCTCTCTTATTGTCTGTCAAACTCTAAGTTATGTTGTTGACAGTTTCTTCTTTATTATTTTGTCAGGACATCAAACGCTTTTATATGTCTATGACAAAACTAATTATCAATGGTTTAGGTTATTTTTTCTTCCCAGCAGTTTTATGCAAACTCTGTATTATTTTATTGCTTGACTAAAAATTCGTAATACAATTAGTCTAGCAATAGTTTTAACCATTATGTTTGTCTATACCTTTTTCTTCTGATGGATAACTGAGTTAAGTTAACTCCATCTACTTTTATTATCTCCCCTTCTTTAATTTGATCAAAGGGGAATAATTATACAACATTATGGTTATTTTAAGTCTATGTCTGTTCATCGGAAACTGTCCTATCGCTCCAATTAACAGAATCTAATTAGTTTATAATTCTAATAGCTTAGACTATTACAATTAGATAGCTTCACATATCTAGAATTTTATCCAAAATATCTACATATGTCAGTTATCTATAGGAAACTCCACCGAGTAGACTTTTCCTTATTTATTCAAGACCCTAGATAGACTACTTACAGTGTATGGTCTTGGCTTTTTGTTTTACAAATTTTGTTTTGAAAATATTATTTCAATATTCCTAGCTTACTTTGGGATGGAATATTTATGTTATGTCTCAATGACTCCCTTTTTCTTTTTGAAGCCAATTGTTGTTTCCCAAAAAGAAAAAAAAAGGGGGGGGGGAGGGGGTGGGGGGCAATATTAGGTCTCTGAGACTTAAGAACTGACTTCCTCTAGAGTCTACTATTATATATAAGGTTGTTAGATCATAACACCTTAAAGATATGCTATTTTGTGAATCTAGATCATTCTTTCTATTAAATATAGAATTAGAATGTATCTGATTCCTTAGAGTTTCCTGAGTCTTTAACCAGAAGTGGTGAGATATTATTAGTGTTAGAATTAGGAGAGCACCTCCCTCCTATTCTGCAAATTCTAGCACATTATCTATAGGTTAATGTATTATGAAGTTAAAATGAAGTTTTTTAAAAGTAAAACATATTTTAACGAGTAATACTTAACCTATAGATAATCAATTATCTCCCTCCGTCCACCCTCGCTTATCTCTCCTAATTGTGTCTATTGTTTTACACATAAAAGAAACTGACACGCGATGAATTGAGCGGGAAGAGTTACGTCACACAGGTAACTGCCTAAGGGACCTTCTGGTTTAAGACTTTAATTAACGACTGAAAGGTCGTTTTTTCTGTGGAAGGTGTGAAAACAGAAGAGAATAGCACATTATCTATAGGTTAAGTATTACTCATTAAAATATGTTTTACTTTTAAAAAACTTCATTTTAACCTTGTAAGCAAGATATCTCAAAAACTGTTTAGTTAGACCATGATGTGGAGCAGTGCATATTGTTTCGAAGTTACAGTCCATCAAATATTAGAAGAGTTATGCCCCTTTGAAAATTTCAGTAAACTTTTTGTTTCCAGCTAACTCCTCCTACAGTTTACATCCTATCAAGCTGAAACTTCAGTATAGTTAGACCATGTGGAGCAGTGCATATTATTTCGGGGTTAGAGTCCACCAAATGTTTGCAGAGTTATGCCCCTTTGAAAATTTCTGTAAACTTTTTATTTCCCGTTAACTCCTCCTACATTTTACATCCAATCAAGCTGAAACTTCATTTAAAGTTGGACCCTGATGTGGAGCAGCGCATATTGTTTTGAGGTTACAGTCCACCAAATATTAGCAGAGTTATGCCCCTTTGAAAATTTCTGTAAACCTTACGTTTCCGGCTAAGACCTCCTACAGTTTACATCCAATCAAGCTGAAACTTCATTTATAGTTAGACCATGATGTGGAGCAGCGCATATTATTTTGGGGTTACAGTCAACCAAATATTTGCAGAGTTATGCCCCTTTGAAAATTCTGTAAACTTTTTATTTCCCGTTAACTCCTCCTACATTTTACATCCGATCAAGCTGAAACTTCATTTATAGTTAGACCCTGATGTGGAGCAGCGCATATTGTTTCAAGGTTACCAATTCCAGTCCACCAATTATAAGCAGAGTTAAACCCCTTTGAAAATTTCTATTAATTTTTGGTTTCCGGCTAAATCCTACAGTTTACATCCGATCAAGCTGAAACTTCATAATAGTTACACGATGATGTGGAGCAGCGCATATTATTTCAAGGTTACAGTGCACCAAGTATTGGCAGAGTTATGCCCCTTTGAAAGTTTTTGTAAACCTTTTGCAGCATATTGTTTAGAGGTAATAGTGTGCTAATTTTATTTTATAATAGGTATATTTTTTGCAAATAACTAAAGTTATGGCCATATGGGCAAGTTATTTATTTATTTATTTTTTTTTTTACATCTTTTATTAGCTCACCTGAGCACGAAGTGCTTATGGTGAGCTATTATGGTCAGTCAATGTCCATCGTGCGGCGTCCGTCGTGCGGCGTCAACAATTGTTTTAAAAGCCAACTCCTCCTGCACCCCTGGGCCAATTGACTCAATACTTGGTAGGAAGCATCAGGGTGACTTGTAGATCAAAAATAGCTAAAATCTTGCCGATCCAAAATCCAAGGTGGCCACCATCTTGAAAATCTGTTTTTCACTTCTTCTCCTGAACCGAAAGGCCACTTGACTCCAAACTTGCCAGGAAGCATCAGGGTGACTTGTAGATCAAAAATAGCTAAAATGGTGCCGATCAGAAATCCAAGATGGCCACCATGGCCGCCATCTTAAACAGGGTGTCCACGGTCAGGGAAAAAGTCAGGGAAAAATATATTTTTTCATGGTCAGGGAATTGTCAGGGAATTTTGAAATTTGTCAGGGAATTTTGGAATTTAAGCAAAAGTCAGGGAAATGTCAGGGAATTTTGAAATAACAAGTCTCTGAATGACAAAAACATCAAGAATAAAGGCGAAGGCAGTTTCTTAATGTTTGGCTATTATCAAAATAATAATAATTATAATATTAATAATAATAGTAATAATAATAATAATAATAATAATAATAATAACAAAAATAACAATAATAATGATAATGTCTTATCATCAAAAGTATTGCAGTTTATAAATTATTCTTTGAGAATAAACTGAAGGGAGTGGTGCCCCTTGCCTCCCCAGCTGAAACTTTTCTTCAGGAATGGAAGATGTCCAAAGATCACCATGGCATAATTTTTAGCTCACCTGAGCCGAAGGCTCAAGGTGAGCTTTTGTGATCACTCACCGTCCGTCGTCATCGTAATCGTCGTCGTCGTCCATCCGTCCGTTCACAATCTTTAAACAACATCTCCTCCTAAACCACTGATTGGATTTTGACCAAACTTCACAGGAATGATCCTTGGTTGGTCCTCTTTCAAAGTTGTTCAAATGGTTCCGGTCCATTGCATATCTAGGTCACAGGAGCTAAAAATAGATTTTTTAACTAAAAACTTAAAAAATCTTCTTGTCAGAAACCACTGGAGTGATTTCAATATAATTTTGCAGAAATGTTCCTTTGGTGATCCTCTACCAAGATTGTTCATGCCATTTGGATTCGTGAAAAAACATGGCTGCCAGGGGGCGGGGCTTATTTTCCCTATATATCTATATAGAAAAGTTTAAAAATCTTCTTGTCAGAAACCACTGGACCAATTTCAATATAATTTTGCAGAAGTGTTCCTTTGGTGATCCTCTACCAAGATTGTTCAAGCCATTTGGATTCGTCAAAAAACATGGCCGCCAGGGGACGGGGCTTATTTTCCCTATATATCTATATAGAAAACTTTCAAAATCTTCTTGTCAGAAACCACTGAACAGATTTCTATATAATTTTGCAGAAATGTTCTTTGGTGATCCTTTACTAAGATTGTTCAAGCCATTTGGATTCGTCAAAAACATGGCCGCCAGGGGGCGGGGCTTATTTTCCCTATATATCTATAAAGAAAACTTTAAAAATCTTCTTGTCAGAAACCATTGGACGGATTTCAATATAATTTTGCAGAAATGTTCGTTTGGTGATCCTCTACCAAGATTGTTCAAGCCATTTGGATTCGTCAAAAAACATGGCCGCCAGGGGCAGAGCTTATTTTCCCTATATATCTATATGGAAAACTTAAAAAATCTTCTTGTCAGAAACCACTGGACCGATTTCAATATAATTTTGCAGAAATGTTCCTTTGGTGATCCTCTACCAAGATTGTTCAAGCCATTTGGATTCATCAAAAAACATGGTCGCCAGGGGACGGGGCTTATTTTCTCTATATATCTATATAGAAAAGTTTAAAAATCTTCTTGTCAGAAACCACTGGATGGATTTCAATATAACACGGCAGGAATGTTTCTTTTGTAACCTTCTACCAAGATTGTTCAAGCCGTCATGATTCATCAAAAATCATGGCCGCCAGGGGGTGGGGCTTTTTTTTTTTCCCTATATATCTATATAGAAAACTTTAAAAATCTTCATGTCAGAAAGCACTGGACCGATTTCTATATAACTAGGCAAAAATGTTTCCTTGGTGATCCTCTACCAAGATTGTTGGAGCTGTCATGATTTGTCAAAAAACATGGCCGCTAAATGACGGGGCTTATTTTCCCTATATATCTATATAGAAAACTTTAAAAATCTTCTTGTCAGAAACCACTGGACCAATTTCATTAATACTTGGCAGAAATCTTTCCTTGTTGACCCTCTACCAAGATTGTTCAAGTTATCATGATTCGTCAAAAAACATGGCTGCCAGGGAGCGGGGCTTATTTTCCCTATATATCTATATAGAAAAGTTTAAAAATCTTCTTGTCAGAAACCAATGGACCAATTTCAGTATAACTTGGCAGGAATGTTGCTTTGGTGACCCTCTACCAAGATTGTTCAAGCCGTCATGATTCGTCAAAAAACATGGCCGCTAGGAGGCGGAGCATATTTTCCCTATATATCTATATAGAAAACTTTAAAAATCTTCTCGTAAGAAACCGTTGGCTCGAGTTCAATGTAACTTGACAGGAATGTTGCTTTGGTGACCCTCTACCAAGATTGTTCAAGCCGTCATGATTCGTCAAAAAACATGGCCTCTAGGGAGTGGGGCTTATTTTCCCAATATATCTATATAGAAAACTTTAAAAATCTTCTTGTCAGAAACATTATATTGTTGACCCTCTACCAAGATTGTTCAAGTTATCATGATTCGTCAAAAAACATGGCCCCCAGGGGGAGGGGCTTATTTCCCCAATATATCTGTATAGAAAAGTTTAAAAATCTTCTTGTCAGAAACCACTGAACCGATTTCAGTATAACTTGGCAGGAATTTTCTTTTGATGACCCTCTACCAAGTTTGTTCAAGCTGTCATGATTTGTCAAAAAACATGGCCGTTAGGGGGTGGGGCTTAATTTCCCTATATATGTATATAAGACATTTTAAAAATCTTTTTGTCAGAAACCACTGGACCTATTTCAATATAACGGCAGAATTATAACAGCAGAATTGTTCCTTTGGTGACCCTCTTTCAATATTCAGTTCAAGCCATCATGATGCATGAAAAAAACATGGCCGCTGGGGTGCAGGGCTATAAAATTTACACAAAAATCTTAGAGCAGTGAACTTGGCTGAAACTTCAACAGTAAGTATGCAAAGCTGTTTGCTCAGGTGAGCGATATAGGACCATCATGGTCCTCTTGTTTTTTATTAGCTCACCTGAGCAAAAGCTCAGGGTGAGCTATTGTCATCACCCTCTGTCCGTCGTCCGTCGTTGTCCGTCGTTCGTCGTCAACAATTAGTTTGTTAACACTCTAGAGGTCACAGTTTTGACCCAATCTTGATGAAACTTGCTCAGAATGTTTGCCTCTATGAAATCTAGGTCAAGTTCGATACTGGGTTACTTTGGGTCAAAAACTAGGTCACCAGGTCAAATCAAAGAAAAACTTGTTAACACTCTAGAGGTCAAAATTTTGACCCAATGTTGATGAAACTTGCTCAAAATGTTTGCCTCTATTAAATCTAGGTCAAGTTCGAAACTGGGTCACTTGGGGTCAAAAACTAGGTCACTGGGTCAGATCAGCAGAAAACCTTGTTAACACTCTAGCGGTCACATTGTTGAAGCAGTCATCATGAATCTTGCTCAATATGTTTGTCTTGATGATTTCTAGATCAAGTTCAAAACTGGGTCACTTGGAGTCAAAAACTAGGTCACCGGGCCAAACCAGCAGAAAACCTTCTTAACACTCTAGCGGTCACATTTTTGAAGCAATAATCATGAATCTTGCTCGACATGTTTGTCTTGATGAGTTCTAGGTCAAGTTTGAAACTGGGTCACGTGGGGTCAAAAACTAGGTCACCAGGACAAACCAGCAGAAAACTTTGTTAATACTCTAGCGATCACATTTTTGAAGCAATCATCATGAATCTTGCTCAAAATGTTTGTCTTGATGATTTCTAGGTCAAGTTCGAACCTGGAACACCTGGGGTAAAAAACTAGGTCACCTGGCCAAATCAGCTTAAAATCTTGTTATCTCTCTAGCGGTCACATTTTTCAAGCAATCATCATGAATCTTGCTCAAAATGTTTGTCTTGATGAGTTCTAGGTCAAGTTCAAAACTGGGTCACTTGGGATCAAAAACTAGGTCTCCTGGCCAAATCAGCAGAAAACCTTGTTAACATTCTAGCGGTCACATTTTTGAAGCAGTCATCATGAATCTTGCTCAAAATGTTTGTCTTAATGATTTCTAGGTCAAGTTCGAAACTGGGTCACCTGGGGTCAAAAACTAGGTCAGCTGGCCAAATCAGCAGAAAATCTTATCACTCTAGCTGTCACATTTTTCAAGCAATCATCATAAATATTGCTCAAAATGTTTGTCTTGATGATTTCTAGGTCTAGTTTAAAACTGAGTCACTTGATATCAGAAACTAGTTCACCTGGCCAAATCAAAGGAAAACCTTGTTGATGCTCTAGAGGTCACATTTTTGAAGTGATCATCATGAATCTTGCTCAAAATGTTTCTCTTGATGATTTCAAGGTGATGTATATTTTTCTGTCCAGTGACTTTCTTAAGTTTTCCATTTAGGTCAGTTTCTCAGTAATTATTGGTCCTACTGAGTGATATTTGGTACTTAGAGTGATATTTGGTACTTGTGAAGTGTTTGTGTTTGGGTCAGTTTCTCAGTAACTATTGCTCCTACAGCCAGTGATACTTAGTACATGCATACATCTTAGCATGGCCTCTTGAGTGCAGTCATCCATATTTGACCTTGACCTTTATTTCACAGTCCATTAGACATGCTACATTGTCTTACTTGTTAATATAATCATTTTGAACTTTGATCAGAATGTTTGCCTTGATCAGTTCTAGATCAGGTTCTCAGTGCTACGTTGCTCAGGTGAGCGTTACAGGGCCATCATGGCCCTCTTGTTACCATAACTAAAGTTTTCACCTTCAGAATTTTGTTGCAGAGTCCATTTATAGACAGCTGAATATTAGCTTGTTCCTTTTTTCCTGGAGAGGAAAATATTGCCTAATTTTTCTGTGTTTATGAAATTATCATAAATAACTATTACAAATTTATTTTCCTTCACTGAGAATGAACTCAGATTAGTTTTTGTTTCCAATTTGCACGCACTTTCACTTGTCAGTTGATTTGTACATGTATGTATGTAGAAAAAGAAAAATAGAAAACAAAATCAATGAAAAACAAACAAAAAAAAAAAATAAAAATAAAAATATAAAGAGTAATACAATGGCAATCGGTAGTAAAAAAGGTTGAAAGGGTTGGCTTTGTGGGAAGAGGCCAACAGATCTCCCTGAATTATGGCATGCATTTAATTTGAAGCACTCATCCAACAGTATAAATAACTTTTGTAAATATACATGTATATGTATGTATGTAGAAAAATAAAAATAGAAAATAAATTCAAAGAAAAACAAAACAAAAAAAAAACAATAAAAAAATAAAAAATAAAAATACATGTATAAAGAGTAATACAATTACAGTTGGTAGTGTAAAAGGTGGAAAGGGTTGGCTGTAGGGGAGGAGGAGGCCAACAGATGTCAGAACTTTACGTGCAGAATACAAAAATGTAGTCAGGGAAAATTGATTTTAGTCGGGGAAAAGTCAGGGAAATTTGCTTTTCTCAAATTGTGGACATCCTGTTGAAAGTCTATTTTTCGCTTCTTCTCCTGAACCGAAAGGCCAATTGACTCCAATCTTGCTAGGAAGCATCGGAGTGACTTGTAGATCAAAAATAGCTAAAATCGTGCCGGAAATCCTTGATGGCCGCCATGGCAGCCATCTTGAAAATCTATTTTTTTGCTTCTTCTCCTAAACCCAAAAGCCAATTGACTCCAAACATAGTAGGAAGCATTGGGGTGACTTATAGATCAAAAATAGCTAAAAGCCTTCCAATCGGAAATCCAAGATGGCCACCATGGCAGCCATCTTGAAAATCTATTTTTCGCATCTTCTCCTGAACCGAAAGGCCAATTGACTCCAAACTTGCTAGGAAGCATCGGGGTGACTTGTTTAAGCAATCATCATGAATCTTGCTCAAAATGTTTGTCTTGATGATTTCTAGGTCAAGTTTGAAACTGGGTCAGTTGGGATAAAAAACTAGGTCACCGCGCCAAATCAACGGAAAACCTTGTTATTACTCTAGCGGTCACATTTTTCAAGCAGTCATCATGAATCTTGCTCAAAATGTTTGTCTTGATGATTTTTAGGTCAAATTTGAAATTGGGTCACTTGGGGTCAAAAACTAGATCACCTGGCCAAATCAGCTAAAACCTTGTTAACACTCAAGCTGTCACATTTTCTAAGCAATCATCATAAATCTTGTTCAAAATGTTTGTCTTGATGATTTCTAGGTCAAGTTCAAAACTGGGTCACCTGGGGTCAAAAACTAGGTCACCTGGCCAAATCAGCGGAAAACCTTGTTAACACTCTAGTGGTCATTCTTTTCAAGCAATCATCATGAATCTTGCTCAACATGTTTGTCTTGATGATTTCTAGGTCAAGTTTGAAACTGGGTCACTTGGGATCAAAAATTGGGACACCGGGCCAAATCAGCATGAAACCTTGTTAACACTCTGGCGATCACATTTTTGAAGCAATCATCATGAATCTTGCTCAAAATGTTTGTCTTGATGAGTTCTAGGTCAAATTCAAAACTGGGTCACTTGGGGTCAAACACTAGGTCACCAGGCCAAATCAGTAGAAAATTTTGTTAACACTCTAGTGGTCATAATTTTGAAGCAATCATCATGAATCTTGCTCAAAATGTTTGTCTTCATGATTTCTAGGTCAAGTTCAAAACTGGGTCACATGGGGTCAAAAACTAGGTCACCAGGCCAAATCAGCAGAAAAACACTCCAGAGGTCACATTTTTAGCTCACCTGAGTTATGCTCAGGATGAGCTATTGTGATCACTTTTCGTCCGTCCGTCCGTCTGTGCATCTGTCCGTCCGTGCATCGTCTGTTAACATTTTCAAACGACTTCTCCTCTGAAGCTCCTGAGCCAATTTTGCTCAAATTTCATATAGAGCCTCCTTAGGTTGGGGAAACAAAAAATTGCTAGAATGGTCGTGGTCCATTGACCAAGATGACCGCCATGCCCATATATGGTAAAAACCTTTAAAAATCTTCTTCTCCAGAACCGAGGATGCCTTGGGGCTGAATCTTTACATAAGTCATCGGGGATGGGAGGTCTACCAAAATTGCTAAAATAAAGGTCGTATATTGACATTTGACCTTTTTACGGCAAGGTCAAGTTTGCTTCCCTATGCATTTGTATGGGAAAAACCTTTAAGCATCTTGTTCTCCAAAACCAAGGATGCCTTATGACTGAACCTTTACATGTATCATCGGAAACAGGAGGTCTACCAAAGTTGCTAAAATAATGGTCGTACATTGACATTTGACCTTTTTATGGTAAGGTCAATTTTGCTTCCTTATGCATTTGTATGGGAAAAATGTTCAGAATTTCAAACGACTTCTTCTCTGAAACCTCTGGGCCAATTTTGCTCAAATTTCATATGGAGCCTCCTTAGGTTGGGGGAATGAAAGATTGCTAAAATGGTCATGGTTCGTTGACCAAGATGGCCGCCATGCCCATACATGGTAAAAACCTTTAAAAATCTTCTTCTCCAGAACCGAGGATGCCTTGGTGCTGAATCTTTGCATAAGTCATTGGGGACAGGAGGTCTACCAAAATTGGTAAAATAAAGGTCGTATATTGACATTTGACCTTTTTACGGCAAGGTCAAGTTTGCTTCCCTATGCATTTGTATGGGAAAAACCTTTAAAAATCTTGTTCTCCAAAACCGAGGATGCCTTATGGCTGATTCTCTACCTATATCATTGGAAGTTGGAGGTCTACCAAAGTTGCTAAAATAATGGTCGTACATTGACATTTGACCTTTTTACGGTGAGGTCAGTTTTGCTTCCTTATGCATTTGTATGGGAAAAATATTCAGAATTTCAAACGACTTCTCCTCTGGAGTCTCTGTGCCAATTTTGCTCAAATTTCATATGGAGCCTCCTTAGGTTGGGGGAATGAAAGATTGCTAAAATGGTCGCGGTTCATTGACCAAGATGGCCGCCACGCCCATATATGGTAAAAACCTTTAAAATCTTCTCCTCCAGAGCCGAGGACGCCTTGGGGCTGAATCTTTGCTTAAACATGTGGGACAGGGGAGTCTACCAAAGTTGCTAAAATAATGGTCGTACATTGACATTTGACCTTTTAACGGTAAGGTCAAGTTTGCTTCCCTATGCATTTGTATGGGAAAAACATTTAAAAATCTTATTCTCCAAAACCAAAGGATGCCTTATGGCTGAATCTTTGCATATATCATTGGGAACGGGCTGTCTACCAAAGTTGCTAAAGTAATTGTCATACATTGACATTTGACCTTTTTACAGTGAAGTCAAGTTTGCTTCTGCATGCATTTGTATGGGCCCCGTACATTTGTATGGAAAAAATTTGATAATTTCAAATGATTTTTCCTCTGAAGCCTCTGGGCCAGTGTTGCTCAAATTTCATGTGGAGACTCCTTGGGTAGGAGAATGAAAGATTTCTAAAATGGGCATGGTCCATTGATCAAAATGGCTGCCATGCCCATATATGGTAAAAACCTTTAAAAATCTTCTCCAGAACCAAATAAGCCCTGGGCTCTAATCTTTGCACAAATTATGGGGGACTGGAGATCTACCAAAATTGCTAAAATGATGGTTCTATGTTGAAATTTGCTTCTCCATGCATTAGTATGGGCCATATACATTTATATTGAAAGTATCGAAGTGACTTGCATATCTGCAGTGATTATGTCACTCAGGTGAGCGAGCCGTGGCCCATGGGCCTCTTGTTTAAATAATCATCATAAATATTGCTCAAAATGTTCGTCGATGATTTCTAGGTCTAGTTTAAAACTGGGTCACTTGATATCAGAAACTACGTCACCTGGCCAAATCAAAGGAAAACCTTGTTGATGTTCTAGAGGTCACATTTTTGAAGTGATCATCATGTATCTAGCTCAAAATGTTTGTCTTGATGATTTCAAGGTGATGTATATTTTTCTATCCAGTGACTTTAAGTTTTTCCATTTAGGTCAGTTTCTCAGTAAATATTGGTCCTACAGAGTGATATCTGGTACTTGTGAAGTGTTTGTGTTTAGGTCAGTGTCTCAGTAACTATTGCTCCTACAGCCAGTGATACTTAGTACATGCATACATCTTAGCATAGCCTCTTGAGTGCAGTCATCCATATTTGACCCTGACCTTTATTTCATAGTCCATTAGACATGCTACATTGTCTTACTTGTTAATATAATCATTTTGAATTTTGATCAGAATGTTTGCCTTGATCAGTTCTAGATCAGGTTCTCAAAGTGCTATGATGCTCAGGTGAGCGTTACAGGGCCATCATGGCCCTCTTGTTAAATTTGCAAGGAAATGTTGCCATTATTAAATCTTTATAAATACATTTATTAAATGATACAGAATTAAGAAGCTTGACTAATATCAAAACTTATAAACATAATTCTTTTGGGATTTTTTTTTTCTAATACTCTTCTGAGTTAGCTCTGTTGAAGAACAAAAATAAAATCAGTATAAAACAAGTTAAAGGTTTACAAAAAAATTTCTTGCAGCATTTTTTTTTTTTTGTTTTTTTTTTTTTAGCTCACCTGAGCTATGCTCAGGATGAGCTATTGTGATCCCTTTTCGTCGGTCGTCCGTCCGTCCGTGCATCCGTCTGTTAACATTTTCAGACGACTTCTCCTCTGAAGCCCCTGAGCCAATTTTGCTCAAATTTCATGGAGCCTCCTTAGGTTGGGGGAACGAAAAATTGCTAAAATCGTCGCAATCCATTGACCAAGATGGCCGCCATGCCCATATATGGTAAAAACCTTTAAAAATCTTCTCCAGAACCGAGGATGCCTTGGGACTGAATCTTTGCATAAGTCATCCGGGATGAGAGGTCTACCAAAATTGCTAAATAAAGGTCGTATATTGACATTTGACCTTTTTACGGCAAGGTCAAGTTTGCTTCCCTATGCATTTGTATGGGAAAAACCTTTAGAAATCTTCTTCTCCAAAACCGAGGATGCCTTATGGCTGAACCTTTACATATATCATCGGAAACAGGAGGTCTACCAAAGTTGTTAAAATAATGGTCGTACATTGACATTTGACCTTTTTATGGTAAGGTCAATTTTGCTTCCTTATGCATTTGTATGGGAAAAATGTTCAGAATTTCAATGACTTCTCCTCTGGAGCCTCTGGGCCAAATTTGCTCAAATTTCATATGGAGCCTCCTTAGGTTGGGGGAATGAAAGATGCTAAAATGGTTGCGGTTCGTTGACAAAGATGGCCGCCATGCCCATATATGGTCAAAACCTTCAAAATTCTTCTTCTCCAGAATCGAGGATGCCTTGGGGCTGAATCTTTGCGTAAGTCATCAGGGATGGGAGATCTACCAAAATTGCTAAAATAAATATCGTATATTGACATTTGACCTTTTTACGGCAAGGTCAAGTTTGCTTCCCTTTGCATTTTTATGGGAAAAACCTTTAAAAATCTTGTTCTCCAAAACCAAGGATGCCTATTGGCTGAATCTTTACATATATCATCAGAAACAGGAGGTCTATCAAAGTTGCTAAAATAATGGTCGTACATTGACATTTGACCTTTTTACGGTAAGGTCAATTTTGCTTTTGTATGGGAATTTTGCATTTGTATGGGAAAAATGTTCAGAATTTCCAACGACTTCTCCTCTGGCGTCTCTGGGCCAGTTTTGCTCAAATTTCATACGGAGCCTCCTTAGGTTGGGGCAATGAAAGATTGCTAAAATGGTTGCAATTCGTTGACCAAGATGGCCGTCATGCCCATATATGGTAAAAACCTTTAAAAATCTTCTTCTCCAGAACCGAGGATGCCTTGGGGCTGAATCTTTGCATAAGTCATCGGGGAAGGGAGATCTACCAAAATTGCTAAAATAAATATCGTATATTGACATTTGACCTTTTTACGGCAAGGTCAAGTTTGCTTCCCTATGCATTTGTATAGGAAAAACCTTTAAAAATCTTGTTCTCCAAAACCGAGGATGCCTTGTGACTGAATCTTTACATATATATGGCCGCCATGCCCATATATGGTAAAATCCTTTGAAAATCTTCTCCTCCTGAACTGAGGATGCCTTGGGTCTGAATCTTTGCTTAAATCATCGGGGACAGGGGGTCTACCAAAGTTGTTAAAATAATGGTCGTACATTGACATTTGACCTTTTTACGGCAAGGTCAAGTTTGTTTCCCTATGCATTTGTATGGGAAAAAACATTTAATCTCTTCTACTCCTGAACTGAAAGGCTTATTGACTTTAAACTAGGTAGAAAGCATCAGGGTGACCTGTAGATCATAAATAGCTAAAACATCCCTATCAGAAATCCAAGATGGCTGCCATGACAGCCGTCTTGAAAGTCTATTTTTCGCTTCTTCTCCTGAACTGAAAGGCCATTAGACTCGAAACTTGGTAGGAAGCATTCGGTTGACTTGTAGATCTAAGATAGCTTAAATTGTTTGGATCAGAAATCCAAGATGGCCGTCATGGCGGCCATGTTGAAACTCTTTTTTTCGCTTATTTTCCTGAACCAAAGGGCCAGTTGATTTGAAAATTGGTAGGAAGGATCGGGATGACTTGTAGATATAAAAATAGCTAAAATCGTTCCGATCGGAAATCCAAGATGGCAGCCGTCTTGAAAATCTATTTTTCCCTTCTTCTTCTGAACTGAAAGGCCAGTTGACTCGAAACTTGGTAGGAAGCATCGGGGTGACTTGTAGATCAAAAATAGCTCAAATTGTGCGATAGGAAATCTCAAATTGCGGCTATGGTGGCCATCTTGAAAATCTTGTTTTGAACTTTTTCTCCTGAACCGAAAGGGCAATTGACTCAAAGTTCGTTGGAAGTATCGAGGTGACTTGTAGATCAACAGTAGCTAAAATCATTCTGATTGTAAAACCAAGATGGCTGCCATCTTGTTTATGTTTATTATATTTCCCTGCCACTGAGCTTTTTATTACATGTATAAAATCATGATTCTTCAGAAACCACTTAGCCAATTGCCTCCAAATTTCACATTGATCTTACTTTTGAAATGTGATTGAGAGTTTGTTCAAATGATCACGCTCCATTGACTGTCATGCCAGGAATAATATTCTTCTTCAAAATTAAGAATTGCTTAAAGGATGATCTTTTCATTAGTTGCGATGACAGGATTGGAAAATTGTTGCATAACATCTGCATATCTGCAGTGGTTATGTCACTCAGGTGAGCGGCCTGTGGTCGTGGGCCTCTTGTTTTTGGTTGTTTATTTTTGTTTTGTTATTGTTTGGTCCTGTATTGAAGTATAGGAAAAACAAATTAGCCAAAGGCTTATATGAGCTTATAATATAGCCATGCTTCTGTCATTGTGTCCTCCGTCCGAAAACATCTTTCTAGATGCAGCAAACTTCTCCCTATTTTCCCAGGAGGGAGAAGTCATTTCTCCCTTAATTTCTGGGCCAGCTTGGACCCTTAGGATACAGTTCACCAAATATCAGCAGAGGTATGCCCCAATGAAAATTTTTTAAATTTTTTTTTTGTAATTCCACTTACAGTTTATATCAGGAGCACTGAATTATACAGGAGCCAGTTTATGTGCTACATCTTATTACTTGCCATGGGCGTATAATGCCCCGCTTGGCAGAGCTCTTGTTATGTATGGAAGTGTGTTTGATTAGCGCAGAGTGCAATTTGGTAAGTTCGAATATGACCTGTAGTCCCAAAGCCTAAATTTGCATATTAGGTTATGTTTTCAACCTAATCTGATTGTCTCCTTGAATACTATTTGTTCCGTTACACCTTGAAGTCATATTCAAACCTACCAAACTGCGCTCTGTTCAATTAGCTCACAGAGGATTTTTCATATTTGCTGGAATCATTGATGTGTGACGTTTCACCAACGCATTTAAGTGTTTGTATCTGTCGGGAACACCAGTGTTTGACTTTTCATCCAAGCTATTAATTTGTTGATTTCAGTAATGTCTAACTTTGAATGTGCATGTTGAGACACTCAGAGGGCTAGGACCTGGTTGTTTGGCTGAGAATGATAGTATGAGCAACTAGCTAAGGTTCTGGCGAGATTGCACAATTGCACAATGAGTTAGAAGATCCCTCAACGAGCTGCACAAATAAGTGTTTGAACTACAGTGAAAGTTGAGGGCGAGGTTTATAACTGACCATTCCAAATAGGTTCTTTTGTTGTGGTTTATTATTGTTCTGTGTTTATGTTGTTGGTGATTTATTTCACTTCCCGTTTTACTGCAGCAGACTTGGGTCTAACTAAAGGCTCCTGTATCAGAAACTATGGAGAAATAAAGTAAAACCGTGGTACGCATTTCAATGTTAAGAGTCTAAAGAATAAGCATACAAAATGATAAACAAAGTTTATGTTTAAGACTCACACCTCGGGTGGTTGGGGAGTATCTACTGGTGATTTTGGTATAGATTTGTATGCTAAAATCTGAAAACCCACACCATTCATGGACTGAAAGAAAAAGGATCCATTCATATACTTAAAAAGTTCAAACATATTAACATCTGATGCATGCTAAAATAAGCTTCTAGATAAGATCTGGTTAATTTATTTAAGTTCTGGCATGTTTTTTAAAATAAAAATGTATAAAATAAATCTTGTTGAGATCCCAAAATGACTAGGATTTGCATATTGCTTGATAAGAAATTTCATAAAGCTTAATAAAAGCATGTGTTAAAGAATCACATTAGTTTTCTTTTTTACCAGTTTCATTGAAAATTTGTTAAACTTTAGTATACCCTTGTTCCATATCTTTAAGCAAACATGAACAAAATTTGCATCGGTACTTAGACGTTTACGTCTAAATATTTTGTCTTGTAAATAATTGAAAGGAAGCATCATGTATGTTCTTCCAAGTTTCTTTTTTAGCTCACCTGAGCAAAAGCTCAGGGTGAGCTATTGTCATCACCCTATGTCCGTCGTCCGTCGTTCGTCGTCAACAATTAGTTTGTTAACACTCTAGAGGTCACAGTTTTGACCCAATCTTGATGAAACTTAGTCAGAATGTTTGCCTCTATGAAATCTAGGTCAAGTTCGATACTGGGTTACTTAGGGTCAAAAACTAGGTCACCAGGTCAAATCAAAGGAAAAACTTGTTAACACTCTACTGGTCATAGTTTTGACCCAATCTTGATGAAACTTGCTCAAAATGTTTGCCTCTATTAAATCTAGGTCAAGTTCGAAACTGGGTCACTTGGGGTCAAAAACTAGGTCACCGGGCCAGATCAGCAGAAAACCTTGTTAACACCCTAGCGGTCACATTTTTGAAGCAATCATCATGAATCTTGCTCAATATATTTGTCTTGATGATTTCTAGGTCAAGTTCGAAACTGGGTCACCTGGGGTCAAAAACTAGGTCACCTGGCCAGATCAGCAGAAAACCTTGTTAACACTCTAGCAGTCACATTTTTTAAGCAATCATCATGAATCTTGCTCAATATGTTTGTCTTGATGATTTCTAGGTCAAGTTCGAAACTGGGTCACTTGGGATCAAAAACTAGGTCACAGGGCCAGATCAGCAGAAAACCTTGTTAACACTCTAGGGGTCACATTTTTGAAGCAATCATCATGAATCTTGCTCATTATGTTTGTCTTGATGAATTCTAGGTCAAGTTCGAAACTGGGTCACCTGGGGTCAAAAACTAGGTCACCTGGCCAGATCAGCAGAAAATCTTGTTAACACTCTAGCGGTCACAATTTTGAAGCAATCATCATGAATCTTGCTCAATATGTTTGTCTTGATGATTTCTAGGTCAAGTTTGAAACTGGGTCACTTGGGGTCAAAAACTAGGTCACCTGGCCAGATCAGCAGAAAACCTTGTTAACACTCTAGCGGTCACATTTTTGAAGCAATCATCATGAATCTTGCTCGAAATGTTTGTCTTGATGATTTATAGGTCGAGTTCGAAACTGGGTCACTTGGAGTCAAAAACTAGGTCACCGGCCCAAATAAGCAGAAAACCTTGTTAACACTCTAGCGGTCACATTTTTGAAGCAATAATCATGAATCTTGCTCAAAATGTTTGTCTTGATGATTTCTAGGTCAGGTTCGAAACTTGGTCACTTGGTATCAAAAACTAGGTCACCGGGCCAAATCAGCAGAAAACCTTGTTAACACTCTAGCGGTCACATTTTTGAAGCAATTATCATGAATCTTGCTCAAAATGTTTGTCTTGATGAGTTCTATGATATGTTTGAAACTGGGTCACTTGGGGTCAAAAACTAGGTCACCGGGCCAAATCAGCAGAAAACCTTGTTAACACTCTAGCGGTCACATTTTTGAAACAATCATCATGAATCTGGCTCAAAATGTTTGTCTTGATGATTTCTAGGTCAAGTTCGAAACTGGAACACCTGGGGTCAAAAATAGGTCACCTGGCCAAATCAGCGTAAAATCTTGTTATCACTCTAGCGGTCACATTTTTCAAGCAATCATCATGAATCTTGCACAAAATGTTTGTCTTGATGAGTTCTAGGTCAAGTTCGAAACTGGGTCACTTGGTATCAAAAACTAGGTCACCGGGCCAAATCAGACGAAAACTTTGTTATAATCATTTTGAACTTGGATCAGAATGTTTGCCTTGATCAGTTCTAGATCAGGCTCTCAAAGTGCTATGTTGCTCAGGTGAGCATTACAGGGCCATCATGGCCCTCTTGTCTATATTATTTATAGTTTTTTGTTGTCATGTAGGTTTATCTTCATTTTTGTTAAAAGAATCATGTAAAATTCTTTGCCTCCTTTTCTTGACTTCATAAAAGGTACTGAATTTACTGGAATTATTGGGTAGTGGAGTTTTTTGGTGAACCGTGTAATATTTATGTTTTAAGCTCACCTGAGCTATGCTCAGGATGAGCTGTAGTGATCATTTTTTGTCTGTTGTCTGTCCATCCGAGCGCCCATGCGTCAGTCCATCCGTCCGTTAACACTTTCAAACGACAACTCCTCCAAAGCCACTGATGTGATTTGTCCCTAATTTGGTAAGAATGTAACTTTGATAGGAGCATTTAAAAATAGCTAAAATTATGGTGATCTGGCTCTTGGTTTGGTTGCCATGGCAACAGATAGCTCCCATAGACTTATAATGGTAAAATGGTTAAATTGAATTTTCTCCATAACTACTGAAGTGCTGTGAACCATATTTGGCAGTCATGGTCATCTGATGATTGTCTACCCAGTTTATGTGTTTTATGACCAGTGGCCATTTTGTTTGGTTGCCATGGCAACATTCAATTCTGAAAAAGGAATTTTTTAAATGACAACTCCTTCAAAACCACTGAAGCAGTATGACTCTAATTCGGTACAAATGTTGCTTGGGTAAGGGCAATCCAAAATAGCTAAAATTATGGTGATCTGCTTGGTTTGGTTGCCAAGGCAACAGAAATCTCCCATAGACTGATAATGGGAAAATGGTTAAATTGCATTTTGTCCGTAACCACTGAGGTGATGTGAACCATATTTGGTAGTTATGATGATTTGATGATTGCCTACCCAGTTTATGTGTTTGATCAGCGGCCATTTTGTTTGATTGCCATGGCAACATTAAATTTTTAACAAATAGCAAACAGGTTGAAACAAGTCTTAGACATAATAATCTGTAAAGATCAAACAGGATTTATAAAGGGAAGGTACATAGGAGAAAACACACGTTTAATATACGATCTGATGAATTACACAGAGCAAAATAATATACCTGGTTTACTTTTACTCATTGATTTTGAAAAAGCATTTGATTCTTTATCTTGGTCATTTATTCAAAAAGTACTGAAATTCTTAAACTTTGGCCCATCAATATGTAGATGGATAGAGACTTTTTATAGTAACATTACTTCATCAGTTATTCAATGTGGATTTATGTCAGAATCTTTTAGAATAGGACGTGGATGCCGCCAAGGTGACCGTCTTTCACCTTACATTTTCATAATATGTGCTGAGTTTTTGGCTATTAAAATCAGACAAAACAGTAAAATAAAAGGCATAAAAATTCATGACACGGAGTTCAAAATCTCACAATATGCAGATGATACATCTATATTTTTAGATGGATCATCAGATGCCCTAAACTGTACATTAACAGAACTGGACAAGTTTGCAAATGTATCAGGTCTTAAGATTAATTTTGATAAGACACAAGTTGTATGGATTGGCTCAAAAAAGCATAGCACAAGCGCAATCAAAACTAAATGGAAACTTTCTTGGGGAAGCAGTAAATTTAAAATTTTAGGAATAATTTTTAATGTTGACCTAAACCAGATGATTAAAGAAAACTATACAATAAAAATACAACAGTTAGAAAATTTAACTAACATATGGAATAAAAGGTTGATGACACCCTTGGGGAAAATCACAGTAATCAAAACATTCATGATATCAGTATTTAACCATTTATTTATAGCTCTGCCTAATCCAAATCAAGCAGTTGTAGATTACATTAATAACATTCTGTACAGCTTCTTGTGGAACAAAAAGCCAAGTAAAATCAAAACAACTATAGTTACAAAACAATATTGTGAAGGCGGGTTAAAAATGCTAAATTTAAATGCTTTAATGGGAGCCCTTAAATCAACATGGATCAGGAGGCTCTTACTAAGTGATTGTAAATGGCAAAATTTTATCAAATTAGAAATGGATATGAAAAACTTGGCTGCATGTGGGACTAAGTATATTGAAAAGATTATTAGTAAGATGCAAAACAAATTTTGGAAAGATGTGTTGCAGTCTTTCATAAATATTAACAAGGTAAAGTATTCTAAACAGGAGCAAGTGCTAAAAAGTCCATTATTTTATAATGAAAATGTAAAAATAGGAGGGTCATATATTTATTACAGCACATGGTTTCAGATTGGAATTAAATATATAAATGATTTAATTAAAGATAATGGAGAATTTTACACCTATGAGGAGTTCAAAGACATTACAGGAATACATCCTAATACCCTCGTATATCATGGAACTATTAGGGCAATAAAATCATATCTTAAAGAAATTAAGGTCAACATAACCCATAAAGAAAAATCCCCTTTTATTCCTAGTCATGTTTCATCTTTAATACAACATAATGGATCAAAAGTAACATACGACATTTTAAATGAAAATAAAGAAGTTCCAACAGGGAAAATTTCCTGGAACAAGGTATACAGTTTTTCACAAGAAGACTGGATACAGATATATAGCTTCCCTTTTACTATTACAAAATACCCAGCACTGGTTTGGTTTCAGGTCAGCATTAATCATAATATATTAATTACTAATAAACTTCTTCATCAAATGAAACTGAGAAACAATGCAACATGTTCCTTCTGTGGACAAAATAATGAAACTATAATACTTTTTGCTATGGCAGTGCAAATGCACCAAACAGTTTATCAAAGAGTTACTTGAATGGTTAAGGTCTTATGACTTGAATTACATTGTTACAGAGGAGTTTTTCATGTTTGGTAAACAGGGGAAGCATGTTTATCCTAAAGCTATCAAATTCATTATTCTTTATGCCAAATATTACATATATGTATCACGCTGCAAACAGCGATCTTTGTTTCTCAATCCTTTTAAAAAACAATTGAAATTCATGCATAAAGTGCACCAGTATATTGCGACCAAAAATAATGTGTTTGATACATTTCAGAAAGAATGGAGTCAGTATGAGTTATTAATAAATGATATTATATAATATAGAAAAAAAAAAAAAAAAAAAAAATGAATACATTAGATTAAATGAACAAATATAACAACTCTAACAGTTACTGTGCAAGCAATTTCCTGACCTCACCAAATCCCACCCACTACAATTGCCATGTTCCCCTTCCGTTTGAACACCCACCCCTCCCCAATCCCCCACCCCGGTTGGAATGGTTGCCAGACCAAAAATGGGAATCTAATATGTATTGTATAAGGATACCACTGTGATTACATCAGTATTTCTCAATATTTTGGAATATGGCCACAGAAAGCATACAAACAATGACAAAAAATCTCAATATAATGCACAGAGATATATAAAAAAAAAAAAATTAAGCCAAACTTTGTATCTCTGAGGCCGATCATCTTATGGAGAGATACTGGTGTAAATATGTATAATAACAATGCTTAGAAAATTTTTATTGAAACCTAACATTTCCTTCTGTAACTTGCCATAAAATTGTAGTGCGATTGATAGTGAGAGAGGTGCACCACAAAAAATTGTAAAGGTCTTTCAACATATAATTTTTTACTTTTTTCTGTAAGACAGGCTCCAGACTGTCAGAGAGTGAATATGAATATGAGTGTGGTGCACATATGAATATATGGGAAGAATGACGTTGTATGAAAGGACTGGAGACCCTTTTGAGATTACCCGGATCTCAGAAGGTGTTTTGTAACGGGAAATTACAAAATAAAATTTAGATTCAAAAAAAAAAAAAAAAAAAAATTTAACAAAAGGAATTTTTTAAATGACAACTCCTTCAAAAGCACTGAAGCAGTATGACTCTAATTTGGTTCACATGTTGTTTGGATAAGGGCTATTCCAAATAGCTAAAATTATGGTTATCTGCCACTTGGTTTGGTTGCCATGGCAACAGAAATCTCCCATAGACTTATAATGGGAAAAATAATTTAATTGCATTTTCTCCATAACCACTGAAGTGATGTGAACCATATTTGGCAGTTATGATCATTTGATGATTGTGTATCCAGTTTATGTGTTTTATGACCAGCAGCCATTTTGTTTGGTTGCCATGGCAACATTAAATTTTAAAAAAAAGGAATTTTTTAAATGTTGTTCATCTGTCATTACTGACAATGACCAATCCTAATCAACTGTGTGATGTGTTATTATTTGTGTGTTCCTAGATGGCTGATGAGACCAATCTTAGCTCTAAACTGCCTGTTGCAGATAGAACAAGAGAGGTCTGAGGAAGAAAGCTCTGTTGGTGATGCCTTAGCTCTGGCTTTCCGCTGTACACGTTTCTGCTTGGCTTTGCTGATTCTTTTTGCTTCGTATTCACCAGCTCCCCTTTTTATGAGGCCTCGCCACTTTGTACGATCTTGTGCAATCTGTTCCCATGACTCTGTTGGTATGTTGAAGTCTTTAAGGGAGGCTTTGAGGGTGTCCTTGTATCGCTTCTTCTGACCACCATGGGAGCGTTTTCCTACTTGAAGTTCTCCATAGAGGATTTTCTTTGGCAAACGTTCATCAGGCATTCTGGTAACATGGCCTGTCCATCTTAACTGTGCCAATTTCAGAAGAGTATGTATACTCTGCATCCCTGCCCTTTTCAGGACTTCTGTGTCTGGAATCCTGTCTTGCCACTTGATCTTTAGAAGTTTTCTAAGACAGCTTGTATGGAAGTGGTTCAGTCTTTTGGCATGCCATTGGTAAACTGTCCAAGTTTCGCATGCGTATAATAGTGTTGGCAGCACTATCGATCTGTATACTTTCAGCTTTGTGTCAAGTCTGATTCCACTTCGGTCCTAAATACTTCCACGTAGCCGGCCAAATGCTGCACTAGCTTTGGCAATTCTAGCATTGACTTCATCATCAATGTGCACAACTCTAGACAATGTGCTTCCAAGGTAGGTGAACTTGTCTACCACTTGCAGTTGTTGACCTTTCACTGTGATGGTAGGCTCCTTGTAAGGCTTTCCAGATGCTGGCTGATATACTACCTCAGTATTTTTGATGCTGATTGTGAGATCATAGCTGTCACATGAATCAGATACTTGATCCACAACTTTTTACATTTTCTCTGCCATGTCATCAGCAAAGAGGAACTCGTCTGGCCCCTCTGTCTGCACCTTAGATTTAGCTTGCAACCTTCTTAGGTTGAAAAGTTTCCCGTCAAAGCGATACCTAATAGGTATACCATTGTCACCATCCTGGAAAGCATCTGTAAGCATGGCAGAAAACATCATGCTGAACAGTGTTGAAGCTAGTACACAGCCTTGCTTAACTCCATTTGTCACAGGAAATGGATCAGAAAACTCGCCATCATTTTGGACCCTTGCAAGCATACCATCATGGAACTGCCGCACCATTGCTATGAATTTGGCAGGACAACCAAACTTTGCCATAATTTTCCAAAGTTTCTCACAACTGACTGTGTCAAATGCTTTGGTAAGGTCGACAAAGGTCATGTAGAGGTCCACATTCTGTTCCTGGCATTTTTCTTGAAGCTGTTGTGCTGTGAAGATCATGTCTATTGTACCTCTGTTTTTCCTGAATCCACACTGGCTTTCTGGTAGAAGCCCTGACCGTTCCAGGTGTTCATTCAATCGGTTCAGTAGGACCCTAGCAAGAATCTTCCCAGCAATTGACAATAAAGAGATGCCTCAATGATTGTCACAGACTTGAGGATTCTCTTTCCTTTTGAATAGGTGGATAATTATTGCATCCTTGAATTCTTGAGGGATGGCTTCTTTTCTCCACATAATGTGAAATAACTCTGTCAGTTTCTCTGCAACTGGAGGACCTCCTGCTTTGTAGATCTCTGCAGGTATTGCATCTGATCCTGGAGCCTTGCCAGATGACAGGAGTTTTATTGCTTTCACTGTTTCAGAGACAGTTGGGAGCTCATCAAGTAGTGGATTACATTCCACCTGTGGTAGTCTGTTAATAGCTTCATCATTGATAGATGATGGCCGATTAAGGACACCATCAAAGTGTTCAGCCCATCTTTTCAAGATAGCGTCTTTGTCAGTCAGAAGACTAGTTCCATCTGCACTAAGGAGTGGGGTGGTTCCTGAGCTCTGGGGACCATATACTGTCTTGAGTGCATCAAAGAACTTTTTCATGTCCTTTCTGTCTGCAAAGGACTGGATTTCATCAGCCTTTTTTCTCAGCCAGGAGTCTTGCATGTCTCTGAGCCTCGTCTGAACTGTCTTGCATATGTTTGAATAGGCAGTCTTGCTAGATACTGAGCTGGTATTTCTGAGGTAAGCCTTGTGTTTTTGGTGTTTCTCTTCAAGGAGTCCCTGAATTTCTTTGTCATTCTCATCAAACCAATCTTGGTGTTTGCGAGATACTGGTCCTAGGGAATGCATTGCTGAAGAGTGAACGGTGTCTCTGAAGACTGTCCAGCTCTCATCTACATCTTCTGAACTGTGTTCCAGTGCATCTAAACAGCTGCAGAGATCGTTGACGAATGCTTGCCTCTTGCTGTCTTGTTTCAGCTTGGAGACATCTAATTTCTTTGGCACCTTCTTGCCTTGTGGTCATCGTACAGGCTGAATGCGCAGGTTGAGTTTGCTGACAACAAGCCTATGATCTGTCCAACAGTCTGCACCACACATAGTTTTAGTCAGTCTGACATCCTGTCTGTCCTTCCTTTGCACTATGACATAGTCAATGAGATGCCAGTGTTTGGAGCGAGGGTGCATCCATGTTGTCTTTCTGCAAGTTGGTAGATGGAAGACTGTGTTGGTGATCACTAATTCATGCTCTGCACACTTCCTTAAATGACAACCCCTTCAAAACCACTGAAGCAATATGACTCTAATTTGGTACAAATATTGCTTGGGTAAGGGCAATTCAAAATAGCTAAAATTGTGGTTATCTGCCTCTTGGTTTGCTTGCCATGGCAACAGAAAGCTCCCTTACACTTATAATGGGAAAATGGGAAAATGATTTAATTGCATTTTCTCCATAACCACTGAAATGATATGAACCCTATTTGGCAGTTATGATCATAAGATGATTGTCTACCCAGTTTGTGTGTTTGTTGACCAGCGGCGGTTTTGTTTGGTTGCCATGGCAACACTAAATTTAAAAAAAAGGAATTTTTTTAAATGACAACTCCTCCAAAACCACTGAAGCAGTAGGACTCTTATTTGGTACAAATGTTGACCATGAATCTTGCTCAAAATGTTTGTCTTGATGATTTCTAGATCGAGTTCGAAACTGGGTCACATGGGGTCAAAAACTAGGTCACCAGACCAAATCAGCAGAAAACTGTTAACACTCCAGAGGTCACATTTTTTAAATAATCATCATAAATATTGCTCAAAATGTTTGTCTTGATGATTTCTAGGTCTAGTTTAAAACTGGGTCACTTGATATCAGAAACTAGTTCACCTGGCCAAATCAAAGGAAAACCTTGTTGATGCTCTAGAGGTCACATTTTTGAAGTGATCATCATGAATCTTGCTCAAAATGTTTGTCTTGATGATTTCAAGGTGATGTATATTTTTCTGTCCAGTGACTTTCTTAAGTTTTCCATTTAGGTCAGTTTCTCAGTAATTATTGGTTCTACAGAGTGATATTTGGTACTTGTGAAGTGTTTGTGTTTAGATCAGTTTCTCAGTAACTATTGCTCCTACAGCCAGTGATACTTAGTACATGCATACATCTTAGCATGGCTTCTTGAGTGCAGTCATCCATATTGATCTTGACCTTTATTTCACAGTCCATTAGACATTCTACATTGTCTTACTTGTTAATATAATCATTTTGAACTTTGATCAGAATGTTTGCCTTGATCAGTTCTAGAATTGGTTCGTAAAGTGCTACGTTGCTCAGGTGAGCATTACAGGGCCATCATGGCCCTCTTGTTACTATAACTAAAGTTTTCACCTTCAGAATTTTGTTGCTGAGTCCGTTTATAGACAGCTGAATATTAGCTTGTTCCTTTTTTTCCTGGAGAGGAAATTATTGCCTAATTTTTTTGTGTTTATGAAATTATCATAAATAACTATTACAAATTTATTTTCCTTCACTGAGAATGAACTCAGATTAGTTTTTGTTTCCAATTTGCACACACTTTCACTTGTCAGCTGATTTGTACATGTATGTATGTAGAAAAAGAAAAATAGAAAACAAAATCAAAGAAAAACCAAAAAAAAAAATAAAATAAAATAAAATAAAAATATAAAGAGTAATACAATGGCAATTGGTAGTAAAAAAGGTTGAAAGGGTTGGCTTTGGGGGAGGAGGCCAACAGATCTCCCTGAATTATGGTATGCATTTAATTTCAAGCACTCATCCAACAGTATAAATAACTTTTGAAAATACATGTATATGTATGTATGTAGAAAAATAAAAATAGAGAATAAATTCAAAGAAAAACAAAACAAAAAAAAACAATAAAAAAATAAAAAATAAAAATACATGTATAAAGAGTAATACAATTACAGTTGGTAGTGTAAAAGGTGGAAAGGGTTGGCTGTAGGGGAGGAGGAGGCCAACAGATGTCAGAACTTTACGTGCAGAATACAAAAATGTTAGTCAGGGAAAATTGATTTTAATCAGGGAAAAGTCAGGGAAATTTGCTTTACTCAAATTGTGGACATCCTGTTGAAAGTCTATTTTTCGCTTCTTCTCCTGAACCGAAAGGCCAATTGACTCCAATCTTGCTAGGAAGCATCGGGGTGACTTGTAGATCAAAAAAAGCTAAAATCGTGCCGGAAATCCTCGATGGCCACCTTGAAAATCTATTTTTTGCTTCTTCTCCTAAACCCAAAAGCCAATTGACTCCAAACATAGTAGGAAGCATTGGGGTGACTTATAGATCAAAAATAGCTAAAAGCCTTCCAGTCGGAAATCCAAGATGGCCACCATGGCAGCCATCTTGAAAATCTATTTTTCACATCTTCTCCTGAACCGAAAGGCCAATTGACTCCAAACTTGCTAGGAAGCATCGGGGTGACTTGTTTAAGCAATCATCATGAATCTTGCTCAAAATGTTTGTCTTGATGATTTCTAGGTCAAGTTCGAAACTGGGTCACCTGGGGTCAAAAACTAGGTCCCCTTGCCAAATCAGCGGAAAACCTTGTTATCACTCTAGCGGTCACATTTTTCAAGCAGTCATCATGAATCTTGCTCAAAATGTTTGTCTTGATGATTTTTAGGTCAAGTTTGAAACTGGGTCACTTGGGATCAAAAACTAGATCACCTGGCCAAATCCGCTAAAACCTTGTTAACATTCTAGTGGTCACATTTTTGAAGCAGTCATCATGAATCGTGCTTAAAATGTTTTGTCTTGATGAGTTCTAGGTCAAGTTTGAAACTGGGTCACTTGGGGTAAAAAACTAGGTCACCGGGCCAAATCAGCGGAAAACCTTGTTATCACTCTAGCGGTCACATTTTTCAAGCAATCATCATGAATCTTGCTCAAAATGTTTGTCTTGATGATTTTTAGGTCAAGTTTGAAATTGGGTCACTTGGGGTCAAAAACTAGATCACCTGGCCAAATCAGCTAAAACCTTGTTAGCACTCAAGCGGTCACATTTTTTAAGCAATCATCATAAATCTTGTTCAAAATGTTTGTCTTGATGATTTCTAGGTCAAGTTCAAAACTGGGTCACCTGGGGTCAAAAACTAGGTCATCTGGCCAAATCAGCGGAAAACCTTGTTAACACTCTAGTGGTCACACTTTTCAAGCAATCATCATGAATCTTGCTCAACATGTTTGTCTTGATGATTTCTAGGTCAAGTTTGAAACTGGGTCACTTGGGATCAAAAACTGGGACACCGGGCCAAATCAGCATGAAACCTTGTTAACACTCTAGCGGTCACATTTTTGAAGCAATCATCATGAATCTTGCTCAAAATGTTTGTCTTGATGAGTTCTAGGTCAAGTTCAAAACTGGGTCACTTGGGGTCAAAAACTAGGTCACCAGGCCAAATCAGTAGAAAATTTTATTAACACTCTAGTGGTCATATTTTGAAGCAATCATCATGAATCTTGCTCAAAATGTTTGTCTTCATGATTTCTAGGTCAAATTCAAAACTGGGTCACATGGGGTCAAAAACTAGGTCACCAGGCCAAATCAGCAGAAAACTGTTAACACTCCAGAGGTCACATTTTTAGCTCACCTGAGCTATGCTCAGGATGAGCTATTGTGATCACTTTTCGTCTGTCTGTGCATCTGTCCGTGGGTCCGTCCGTTAACATTTTCAAACGACTTCTCCTCTGAAGCCCCTGAGCCAATTTTGCTCAAATTTCATATAGAGCCTCCTTAGGTTGGGGGAACGAAAAATTGCTAAAATGGTCGCGGTCCATTGACCAAGATGGCCGCCATGCCCATATATGGTAAAAACCTTTAAAAATCTTCTTCTCCAGAACCGAGGATGCCTTGGGGCTGAATCTTTGCATAAGTCATCGGGGTCGGGAGGTCTACCAAAATTGATAAAATAAATGTCGTATATTGACATTTGACCTTTTTACGGCAAGGTCAAGTTTGCTTCCCTATGCATTTGTACGGGAAAAACCTTTAAACATCTTGTTCTCCAAAACCGAGGATGCCTTATGGCTGAACCTTTACATATACATGTATCATCGGAAACAAGAGGTCTACCAAAGTTGCTAAAATAATGGTCATACATTGACATTTGACCTTTTTATGGTAAGGTCAATTTTGCTTCCTTATGCATTTGTATGGGAAAAATGTTCAGAATTTCAAACGACTTCTTCTCTGGAACCTCTGGGCCAATTTTGCTCAAATTTCATATGGAGCCGCCTTAGGTTAGGGGAATGAAAGATTGCTAAAATGGTCATGGTTCGTTGACCAAGATGGCCTCCATGCCCATACATGGTAAAAACCTTTAAAAATCTTCTTCTCCAGAACCGAGGATGCACTGGGGCTAATCTTTGCATAAGTCATCGGGGATGGGAGGTCTACCAAAATTGGTAAAATAAAGGTCGTATATTGACATTTGACCTTTTTACGCCAAGGTCAAGTTTGCTTCCCTATGCATTTGTATGGGAAAAACCTTTAAAAATCTTGTTCTCCAAAACCGAGGATGCCTTATGGCTGAATCTTTACCTATATCATTGGAAGTTGGAGGTCTACCAAAGTTGCTAAAATAATGGTCGTACATTGACATTTGACCTTTTTACGGTGAGGTCAGTTTTGCTTCCTTATGCATTTGTATGGGAAAAATATTCAGAATTTCAAACGACTTCTCCTCTGGAGTCTCTGGGCCAATTTTGCTCAAATTTCATATGGAGCCTCCTTAGGTTGGGGGAATGAAAGATTGCTAAAATGGTTGCAGTTCATTGACCAAGATGGCCGCCACGCCCATATATGGTAAAAATCTTTAAAATCTTCTCTTCCAGAGCCAAGGTGAATCTTTGCTTAAACATCCTGGACAGGGGGGTCTACCAAAGTTGCTAAAATAATGGTCGTACATTGACATTTGACCTTTTTACGGCAAGGTCAAGTTTGCTTCCCTGTACATTTGTATGGGAAAAACATTTAAAAATCTTATTCTCCAAAACAGAGGATGCCTTATTGCTGAATCTTTGCATATATCATTGGGAACAGGCTGTCTACCAAAGTTGCTAAAGTAATTGTCATACATTGACATTTGACCTTTTTACGGCGAAGTCAAGTTTGTTTCTGCATGCATTTGTATTGGCCCCATACATTTGTATGGAAAAAATTTGATAATTTCAAATGATTTTTCCTCTGAAGCCTCTGGGCCAGTGTTGCTCAAATTTCATGTGGAGCCTCCTTGGGCAGGAGAATGAAAGATTGCTAAAATGGGCATGGTCCATTGATCAAAATGGCTGCCATGCCCATATATGGTAAAAACCTTTAAAAATCTTCTCCAGAACCAAATAAGCCCTGGGCTCTAATCTTTGCACAAATTATAGGGGACAGGAGATCTACCAAAATTGCTAAAATGATGGTTCTATGTTGAAATTTGCTTCTCCATGCATTTGTATGGGCCATATACATTTATATAGAAAGTATCGATGTGACTTGCATATCTGCAGTGGTTATGTCACTCAGGTGAGCGAGCCGTGGCCCTTGGGCCTCTTGTTTAAATAATCATCATAAATATTGCTCAAAATGTTCGTCGATGATTTCTAGGTCTAGTTTAAAACTGGGTCACTTGATATCAGAAACTACGTCACCTGGCCAAATCAAAGGAAAACCTTGTTGATGCTCTAGAGGTCACATTTTTGAAGTGATCATCATGTATCTTGCTCAAAATGTTTGTCTTGATGATTTCAAGGTGATGTATATTTTTCTATCCAGTGACTTTCTTAAGTTTTTCCATTTAGGTCAGTTTCTCAGTAATTATTGGTCCTACAGAGTGATATCTGGTACTTGTGAAGTGTTTGTGTTTAGGTCAGTTTCTCAGTAACTATTGCTCCTACAGCCAGTGATACTTAGTACATGCATACATCTTAGCATGGCCTCTTGAGTGCAGTCATCCATATTTGACCCTGACCTTTATTTCATAGTCCATTAGACATTCTACATTGTCTTACTTGTTAGCTCACCTGAGCCAAAGGCTCAAGGTGAGGTATTGTGATCACTCACCGTCTGTCGTCATCGTCGGCGTCCGTCCGTCCACAATCTTTAAACAACATCTCCTCCTAAACCACTGATTGGAATTTGACCAATCTTCACAGGAATGATCCTTGGTTGGTCCTCTTTCAAAGTTGTTCAAATGGTTCCGGTCCATTGCATATCTAGGTCACAGGAGCTAAAAATAGATTTTTTAACTAAAAACTTAAAAAATCTTCTTGTCAGAAACCACTGGACCGATTTCCATATAATTTTGCAGAAATGTTCCTTTGGTGACCCTCTACCAAGATTGTTCAAGCCATTTGGATTCGTCAAAAAACATGGCCGCCAGGGGGCGGGGCTTATTTTCCCTATATAATCTATATAGAAAAATTTAAAAATCTTCTTGTCAGAAACCACTGGACCGATTTCAATATAATTTTGCAGAAATGTTCCTTTGGTGATCCTCTACCAAGATTGTCGAAGCCATTTGGATTCGTCAAAAAACATGGCCGCTGGGGGGCGGGACTTATTTTCCCTATATATCTATATAGAAAACTTAAAAAATCTTCTTGTCAGAAACCATTGGACCTATTTCCATATAATTTTGCAGAAATGTTCCTTTGATGATCCTCCACCAAGATTGTTCAAGCCATTTGGATTTGTCAAAAAACATGTCCGCCAGGGGACGGGGCTTATTTTCCCTATATATCTATGTAGAAAACTTTAAAAATCTTCTTGTCAGAAACCACTGGACCGATTTCCATATAATTTTGCAGGAATGTTCCTTTGGTGATCCTCTACCAAGATTGTTCAAGCCATTTGGATTTGTCAAAAAACATGGCCGCCAGAGGGCGGGGCTTATTTTCCCTATATATCTATATAGAAAACTTTAAAAATCTTCTTGTCAGAAACCACTGGACCGATTTCAATATAATTTTGCAGAAATGTTCCTTTGGTGATTCTCTACCAAGATTGTTCAAGCCATTTGGATTCGTCAAAAAACATGGCTGCCAGGGGGCGGGGCTTATTTTCCCTATATGTCGATATAGAAAACTTGAAAAATCTTCTTGTTAGAAACCACTGGACCGATTTCCATATACTTTTGCAGAAATGTTCCTTTAGTGATCCTCTATCATGGTTGTTCAAGCCATTTGGATTCGTCAAAAAACATGGCCACCAGGGGGCGGGGCTTATTTTCCCTATATACGAGGGATGTTCGAAATGAATTGCTTATTGTCCTCTAGCTCGATATCCACGTGGGGCACGATAAAAACCAATACATACCTGTATTGGGTTATTCAATATCTACACAATGGTGTTTAAATGTACATGTTAGACTAAGTGTAAGACATAAAATTTGCCATTTGAATACATGCAGTCATTGACCACTGCAGTAAAAATGGTTGGTAGAAGCGTCGACAAAAAAGATGAAATACGGGCTTACATCAAAGCTTGCTCAAAACTTGGTTGTTCTTTGAAGAAGCTGATGACTGAAATTTCTACTGCTTTTGGACCTTCTTGTGTGTCTTATGACACAGTTCGGCGGTGGAAAAAGAAATTTGAGTCTGGTGTAAAGTCCATCAAAAATGCACCGAAATCAGGTAGGCCAAAATCTGCATCTCGTAAAGAAATCGTTTCCAAAATAAAGGAAATCATTGAAGGAGATGCCAGATATACAGTTCGTGATATTGCACGAAAGGTAGGCATATCACTTTCAACGGTTCACCTTATTTTGAAGAAGCATTTGAAAGTCAGAAAGATTTCTGCTAGATGGGTGCCACATCTGTTGACTGACGAGCAAAAAGTGGTTAAAGTGGCCAAAAAGCTACTTCAAATGTTTCCAAAATATGACAAAAAGCAGTTTGCCAATGTCGTCACAGGTGATGAAACCTGGGTCCATTATTTTGAGCCCGTCAGAAAGGTTAGCAATAAGATCTGGGCCACTAAACACAGCAAACGCCCAATAATTGCCAAACCTTCTTTGAGTACAAAGAAGGTTTTGTATGCAATCTTCTTCTCTGGTGAAGGAGTCGCAATAAAAGTGCCAGTGAAAAAGGGCAAAAGCATCACCGGAAAGTACTACAAAGACGTAGTACTGAAGAAACTGAAAAAGTATTATCAGAAACGACGCCCTGCCACTGGTTTTAAACATGTCCGTCTTCTACATGACAATGCCCCAGCTCATACCTCCGCAATAGTTACAGCGTTTTTGAAGAAAGAAAAAGTAACTGTTTTGCCTCACCCCCCGTATTCCCCAGACCTTGCCCCATGTGATTTCTTTTTGTTTCCGAAATTGAAAGCATTCCTTGCTGGGCGGAAATACCAGTCCCGACAGGCACTTGGATCTGCCATTCATCAGTACCTTATTACTGTGCCCAAATCAGCGTACCGTGACGCCTTCAAGAAGTGGATACATCGGCTGAAACTTTGCATTTCTAGCCACGGGGAGTACTTTGAGGGCATGAAATGAGTACTTTTGGGCTAACTTGAAATTTGAAGTCTCCAGATAGAAATAAGCAATTCATTTCGAACAACCCTCGTATCTATATAGAATACTTAAAAAATCTTCTTGTCAGAAACCACCAGACCGATTTCAATATAATTTTGCAGAAATGTTACTTTGGTGATCCTCTACCAAGATTGTTCAAGCCATTTGGATTTGTCAAAAAACCTGGCCGCCAGGGGGCGGGGCTTATTTTCCCTATATATCTATATAGAAAAAATAAAAAATCTTCTTGTCAGAAACCACTGGACCGATTTCCATATAATTTTGCAGAAATGTTCCTTTGGTGACTTTCTACCAAGATTGTTCAAGCCATTTGGATTTGTCAAAAAACATGGCCGCCAGGGGGCGGGGCTCATTTTCCCTATATATCTATATAGAAAACTTAAAAAATCTTCTTGTCAGAAACCACTGGACCAATTGCTATATAATTTTGCAGAAATATTCCTTTGGTGATTCTGTACCAAGATTGTTCAAGCCATTTGGATTTGTCAAAAAACATGGCCGCCAGGGGGTGGGGCTTATTTTCCCTATATATCTTTATAGAAAATTTGAAAAATCTTCTTGTCAGAAACCACTGTACCAATTTCATTATAACTTGGCAAAAATGTTTCCATGGTGACCCTGTACCAAGATTGTTCAAGTAATCGTGATTCGTCAAAAAACATGGCCGCTAGGGGGCGGGGCTTATTTTCCCTATATATCTATATAAAATTTTTTAAAAATCTGCTTTTAAGAAACCGTTGGACCGAGTTCAATGTAACTTGGCAGGAATGTTGCTTTTGTGACCCTCTACCAAGATTTTTCAAGCCTTCATGATACATCAAAAAACATGGCCCCTAGGGGGCGGGGCTTATTTTCCATATATATCTATATAGAAAACTTTAAAATTCTTCTTGTCAAATACTTCCTGACTGATTTCAGTAATGCTTTAGTAACCCTCTACCAAGAATGTTCAAGCAATCCTGATTTGTCAAAAAAACATGGCCCCTAGGGGGCGGGGCTTATTTTCCCTATAGATCTAAATAGAAAACTTTAAAAATCTTCTTGTCAGAAACCACTGAACTGATTTCAATTTAACTTGGCAGGAATGTTCCTTTGGTTACCCTCTACCAAGTTTGTTCAAGCTGTCATGATCGTCAAAAAAAAAAAAAAAAAAAATGGCCGTTAGGGGGTAGGACTTTATAGCGATATAAAACACTTTAAAAATCTTTTTGTCAGAAACCACTGGACCAATTTCAAAATAACTTGGCAGAAATGTTCCTTTGGTGACCTTCTTTCAAGATTAAGTCAAGTCATGATGTGTTAAAAAGAAAAAACAAGGCTTGGTGTGTTGGGGTATGTGTGTTTAGAGCAGTGAACTTGGCTGAATCTTCAACAGTAAGTATGCAAATCTGTTTGCTCAGGTGAGCGATATAGGACCATCATGGTCCTCTTGTTAATATAATCATTTTGAATTTTGATCAGAATGTTTGCCTTGATCAGTTCTAGATCAGGTTCTCAAAGTGCTATGATGCTCAGGTGAGCGTTACAGGGCCATCATGGCCCTCTTGTTAAATTTGCAAGGAAATGTTGCCATTATTAAATCTTTATAAATACATTTATTAAATGATACAGAATTAAGAAGCTTACTAATATCAAAACTTATAAACATAATTCTTTTGGGATTTTTAGCTCACCTGAGCCGAAGGCTCAAGGTGAGGTATTGTGATCACTCACCGTCTGTCGTCGTCATCGTCCGTTGGTCGACAATCTTTAAACAACATCTCCTCCTAAAGCACTGATTGGAATTTGACCAAACTTCACAGGAATGATCCTTGGTTGGTCCTCTTTCAGTTGTTCAAATGGTTCCGGTCCATTGCATATCTAGGTCACAGGAGCTAAAAATAGATTTTTTAACTAAAAACTTAAAAAATCTTCTTGTTCTTAATTTTGCAGAAATGTTCCTTTGGTGATCCTCTACCAAGAATGTTCAAGCCATTTGGATTCGTCAAAAAACATGGCCACCAGGGGGCGGGGCTTATTTTCCCTATATATCTATATAGAAAACTTAAAAAATCTTCTTGTCAGAAACCACTGGACCTATTTCCATATAATTTTGCAGAAATGTTCCTTTGATGATCCTCCACCAAGATTGTTCAAGCCATTTGGATTCGTCAAAAAACATGGCCACCAGGGGGCGGGGCTTATTTTCCCTATATTATCTATATAGAAAACTTAAAAAATCTTCTTGTCAGAAACCACCAGACCGATTTCAATATAATTTTGCAGAAATGTTCCTTTGGTGATCCTCTACCAAGATTGTTCAAGCCATTTGGATTTGTCAAAAAACATGGCTGCCAGGGGTGCGGGACTTATTTTCCCTATATATCTATATAGAAAACTTAAAAAATCTTCTTGTCAGAAACCATCAGACCGATTTCCATATAATTTTGCAGAAATGTTCCTTTGGTGACCCTCTTTCAAGATTGTTCAAGCCATTTGGATTTGTCAAAAAACATGGCCGCCAGGGGGCGGGGCTCATTTTCCCTATATATCTATATAGAAAACTTAAAAAATCTTCTTGTCAGAGACCACTGGACCAATTGCTATATAATTTTGCAGAAATATTCCTTTGGTGATTCTGTACCAAGATTGTTCAAGCCATTTGGATTTGTCAAAAAACATGGCCGCCAGGGGGTGGGGCTTATTTTCCCTATATATCTTTATAGAAAACTTGAAAAATCTTCTTATCAGAAACCACTGGACCAATTTCATTATAACTTGGCAAAAATGTTTCCATGGTGACCCTGTACCAAGATTGTTCAAGTAATCGTGATTCGTCAAAAAACATGGCCGCTAGGGGGCGGGGCTTATTTTCCCTATATATCTATATAAAAAACTTTAAAAATCTTCTTTTAACCGAGTTCAATGTAACTTGGCAGGAATGTTGCTTTTGTGACCCTCTACCAAGATTGTTCAAGCCTTCATGATACATCAAAAAACATGGCCCCCAGGGGGCGGGGCTTATTTTCCATATATATCTGTATAGAAAACTTTAAAATTCTTCTTGTCAAATACCTCCTGACAGATTTCAATAATGCTTTAGTAACCCTCTACCAAGAATGTTCAAGCAATCCTGATTTGTCAGAAAACATGGCTGCTAGGGGGTGGGGCTTATTTTCCCTATAGATCTAAATAGAAAACTTTAAAAATCTTCTTGTCAGAAACCACTGAACTGATTTCAATTTAACTTGGCAGGAATGTTCCTTTGGTTACCCTCTACCAAGTTTGTTCAAGCTGTCATGATTCGTCAAAAGGAAAAAAAAAAAAAATGGCCGTTAGGCACTTTAAAAATCTTTTTGTCAGAAACCACTGGACCAATTTCAAAATAACTTGGCAGAAATGTTCCTTTGGTGACCTTCTTTCAAGATTAAGTCAAGTCATGATGTGTTAAAAAGAAAAAACATGGCTTGGTGTGTTGGGGGGGAGTGGTTGGGGGGGGAGGGTGCTATAAAATTTATACATAAATCTTAGAGCAGTGAACTTGGCTGAATCTTCAACAGTAAGTATGCAAATCTGTTTGTTCAGGTGAGCGATATAGGACCATCATGGTCCTCTTGTTTTTTTTTTTCTAATACTCTTCTGAGTTGGCTCTGTTGAAGAACAAAAATAAAATCAGTATAAAACAAGTTAAAGGTTTACAAAAAAATTTCTTGCAGCATTTTTTTTTTTTTTTAGCTCATCTGAGCTATGCTCAGGATGAGCTATTGTGATCACTTTTCGTCCGTCGTCCGTCGTCCGTCCATCCGTCCAGGCGAACATCCAAGGTTTAGGGGCTACTTTGGGGCTATTTTGGACATAATTATGAGGTATTTTGAGGTTTATTCCGTTTCAAATACATCAGCTAGCCCATAAACCGAATTTGAATAGCCCCTAAACCTCTATGGAAATTTAACATTGAGGTAGCCCCTAAACCCAAAATGTTAGAACGGACGTCCGTCCATCCGTTAACATTTTCAAACAACTTCTCCTCTGAAGCCCCTGCGCCAATTTTGCTCAAATTTCATATGGAGCCTCCTTAGGTTGGGGGAACGAAAAATTGCTAAAATCGTCACGGTCCATTGACCAAGATGGCCGCCATGCCCATATATGGTAAAAACATTTAAAAATCTTCTCCTCCAGAACTGAGGATGCCTTGGGGCTGAATCTTTGCATAAGTCATCCGGGATGGGAGGTCTACCAAAATTGCTAAAATAAAGGTCGTATATTGACATTTGACCTTTTTACGGCAAGGTCAAGTTTGCTTCCCTATGCATTTGTATGGGAAAAACCTTTAAAAATCTTCTTCTCCAAAACCGAGGATGCCTTATGGCTGAACCTTTACATATATCATCGGAAACAGGAGGTCTACCAAAGTTGTTAAAATAATGGTCGTACATTGACATTTGACCTTTTTACGGTAAGGTCAATTTTGCTTCCTTATGCATTTGTATGGGAAAAATGTTCAGAATTTCAAATGACTTCTCCTCTGGAGCCTTTAGGCCAAATTTGCTCAAATTTCATATGGAGCCTCCTTAGGTTGGAGGAATGAAAGATTGCTAAAATGGTTGCGGTTCGTTGACCAAGATGGCCGCCATGCCCATATATGGTAAACACCTTTAAAATTCTTCTTCTCCAGAACCGAGGATGCCTTGGGGCTGAATCTTTGCGTAAGTCATCGGGGATGGGAGATCTACCAAAATTGCTAAAATAAATCTCGTATATTGACATTTGACCTTTTTACGGCAAGGTCAAGTTTGCTTCCCTTTGCATTTTTATGGGAAAAACCTTTAAAAATCTTCTTCTCCAAAACCAAGGATGCCTTGTGGCTGAATCTTTACATATATCATCAGAAACAGGAGGTCTATTAAAATTGCTAAAATAAATATCGTATATTGACATTTGACCTTTCTACGGCAAGGTCAAGTTTGCTTCCCTATGCATTTGTATAGGAAAAACCTTTAAAAATCTTGTTCTCCAAAACCGAGGATGCCTTGTGACTGAATCTTTACATATGTATTGCCGCCATGCCCATATATGGTAAAATCCTTTGAAAATCTTCTCCTCCTGAACTGAGGATGCCTTGGGTCTGAATCTTTGCTTAAATCATCGGGGACAGGGGGTCTACCAAAGTTGTTAAAATAATGGTCGTACATTGACATTTGACCTTTTTACGGCAAGGTCAAGTTTGCTTCCCTATGCATTTGTATGGGAAAAATCATTTAATCTCTTCTTCTCCTGAACTGAAAGGCTTATTGACTTTAAACTAGGTAGAAAGCATCAGGGTGACCTGTAGATCAAAAATAGCTAAAATCATCCCTATCAGAAATCCAAGATGGCCACCATGACAGCCGTCTTGAAAATCTATTTTTCGCTTCTTCTCCTGAACTGAAAGGCCATTTGACTCGAAACTTGGTAGGAAGCATTCGGTTGACTTGTAGATCTAAAATAGCTTAAATTGTTTGGATCAGAAATCCAAGATGGCCGTCATGGCGGCCATCTTGAAACTCTTTTTTTCGCTTATTTTCCTGAACCAAAGGCCAGTTGATTTGAAAATTGGTAGGAAGGATTGGGATGACTTGTAGATATAAAAATAGCTAAAATCGTTCCGATCGGAAATCCAAGATGGCAGCCATCTTGAAAATGTATTTTTCCCTTCTTCTTCTGAACTGAAAGGCCAGTTGACTCAAAACTTGGTAGTAAGCATCGGGGTGACTTGTAGATCAAAAATAGCTCAAATTTTGCGATCGGAAATCCCAAATTGCGGCTATGGTGGCCATCTTGAAAATCTTGTTTTGAACTTTTTCTCCTGAACCGAAAGGGCAATTGACTCAAAGTTCATTGGAAGTATCGAGGTGACTTGTAGATCAGCAGTAGCTAAAATCATTCTGATTGTAAATCCAAGATGGCTGCCATCTTGTTTATGTTTCTTATATTTCCCTGCCACTGAGCTGTTTATTACATGTATAAAATCATGATTCTTCAGAAACCACTTAGCCAATTGCCTCCAAATTTCACATTGATCTTACTGTTGAAATGTGATTGAGAGTTTGTTCAAATGATCACGCTCCATTGACTGTCATGCCAGGAATAATATTCTTCTTCAAAATTAAGAACTGCTTAAAGGATGATCTTTTCATTAGTTGCGATGACAGGATTGGAAAATTGTTGCATAACATCTGCATATCTGCAGTGGTTATGTCACTCAGGTGAGCGACCTGTGGTCGTGGACCTCTTGTTTTTGGTTGTTTATTTTTGTTTTGTTATTGTTTGGTCCTGTATTGAAGTATAGGAAAAACAAATTAGCCAAAGGCTCATATGAGCTTATAATATAGCCATGCTTCTGTCGTGTGTCCTCCGTCCGAAAGCATCTTTCTAGATGCAGCAAACTTCTCCCTATTTTCCCAGGAGGGAGAAGTCACTTCTCCCTTAATTTCTGGGCCAGCTTGGACCCTTAGGTTACAGTTCACCAAATATCAGCAGAGGTATGCCCCAATGAAAATTTTTGAAATTTTTTTTTGTAATTCCACTTACAGTTTATATCAGGAGCACTGAATTATACAGGAGCCAGTTTATGTGCTACATCTTATTACTTGCCACGGGCGTATAATGCCCCGCTTGGCGGAGTTCTTGTTATGTATGGAAGCGTGTTCGATTAGCGCAGAGTGCAATTTGGTAAGTTCGAATATGACCTATAGTCCCAAAGCCTAAATTTGCATATTAGGTTATGTTTTCAACCTAATCTGATTGTCTCCCTTGAATACTATTTGTTCCGTTACACCTTGAAGTCATATTCAAACTTACCAAACTGCGCTCTGTTCAATTAGCTCACAGAGGATTTTTAGCTCACCTGAGCTCTGCTCAGGATGAGCAATTGTGATCACTTTTTGTCCGTCGTCCGTCCGTCCGTGCGTCCGTCCATCCGTGCGTCCGTCCGTTAACATTTTCAAACGACTTCTCCTCTGAAACCACTGAGCCAATTTTGCTCAAATTTCATATGGAGCCTCCTTAGGGTGGGGGAATGAAAAATTGCTAAAATGGTCGCGGTCCGTTGACCAAGATGGCCGCCACGCCCATATATGGTAAAAACCTTTAAAAATCTTCTCCTCCAGAACTGAGAATGCCTTGGGGCTGAACCTTTGCAGGAATCATCGGGAACGGGAGGTCTACCAAAATTGCTAAAAGAATTGTCGTACATTGACATTTGACCTTTTTACGGCAAGGTCAAGCCAGCCTCGGTGGCTCAGTTGGATGCGCCGTCCGACTGGAGACCAGGAGGTCGCGGGTTCAACCCCCGCCGAGGTCGGAAACATTCTTTCGTGGAGATTGATCATGAAATATTTTCTACGGTCATTCTCTCCCTTCCCCTGATTCAAGAAGGGCAGTTGTCAGTTTCTGGCGAAAGAATGTACACAATACTGGTTAACCGCTTAGAGGACTAAGCCTGCCCAGTAAACGTGTGGTTAGGTAAACTGACCGCACTCGACATGACCCCATTGGGTTGACTGGGCCGTAAAACCTCAACACAAACAAACGGCAAGGTCAAGTTTGCTTCCCTATGCATTTGTATGGGAAAAACCTTTAAAAATCTTCTTCTCCAAAAACGAGTATGCCTTATGGCTGAATCTTTGCATATATCTTCGGGAACAGGAGAGCTACCAAAATTGCTAAAATAATGGTCGTACATTGACATTTGACCTTTTTACGGTAAGGTAAATTTTGCTTCCTTATGCATTTGTATGGGAAAAATGTTCAGAATTTCAAACAACTTCTCCTCTGGAGCCTCTGGGCCAATTTTGCTCAAATTTCATATGGAGCCTCCTTAGGGTGGGGGAACGAAAAATTGCTAAAATGGTCGCGGTCCGTTGACCAAGATGGCCGCCACGCCCATATATGTTAAAAACCTTTAAAAATCTTCTCCTCCAGAACCGAGAATGCCTTGGGGCTGAACCTTTGCAGGAATCATCGGGGACGGGAGGTCTACCAACGTTGCTAAAAGAATTGTAGTACGTTGATGTTTGACCTTTTTACGGCAAGGTCAAGTTTGCTTCCCTATGCATTTGTATGGGAAAAACGTTTAAAAATCTTCTTTACCAAAACCGAGCATGCCTTTTGGCTGAATCTTTGCATATATCTTCGGGAACAGGAGGGCTACCAAAATTGCTAAAATAATGGTCGTACATTGACATTTGATTTTTTTACATTAAGGTCAATTTTGCTTCCTTATGCATTTGTATGGGAAAAATGTTCAGAATTTCAAACAACTTCTCCTCTGGAACCTCTGGGCCAATTTTGCTCAAATTTGATATGGAGCCTCCTTAGATAGGGGGAACAAAAGATTGCTAAAATGGTCACGGTTCGTTGACCAAGATGGGCGCCATGCCCATATATGGTAAAAACCTTTATAAATCTTCTTCTCTAGAACCGAGGATGCTTTGGGGCTGAACGTTTGCATAAATCATTGGGGACAGGGGGTCTACCAAAATTGCTAAAATAATGGTCATACATTGACATTTGACCTTTTTACGGCAAGGTCAAGTTTGCTTCCTTATGCATCTGCATGGGAAAAACATTTAAAAATCTTATTCTCCGAAACCGAGGATGGCTTGTGGCTGAATCTTTGCATATATCATCTGGAATGGGCCGTCTACCAAAGTTGCTAAAATAATTGTCATACATTGACATTTAACCTTTTTACGGCGAGGTCAAGTTTGCTTCTGTATGCATTTGTATGGGCCTTATACATTTGTATGGAAAAAATGTTGATAATTTCAAATGGCTTTTCCTCTGAAGCCTGCGGGCCAGTGTTGCTCAAATTTCATGCGAAGCCTTCGTGGGCAGGAGAATGAAAGATTGCTAAAATGGGTATGATCCATTGATCAAAATGGCTGCCATGCCCATATATGGTAAAAAACCTTTAAAAATCTTCTTCTCCATAACCAAATAAGCCCGGGGTCCTAATCTTTGCACAAATTACGGGGGGCAGGAGATCTACCAAAATTGCTCAAATGATGGTTCTGTGTTGACATTTGACCTTTTTGCCTCCAAGGTCAAATTTGCTTCCCTATTTGTGTGGGCCATATACATTTATATTGAAAGTATCGAAGTGACTTGTAGATCAACAGTAGTTAAAATTGTTCTAATTGGAAATCTAAGATGGCCATCATCTGGTTTATATTTATAATATTTCCCTGCCACTGTGCTGTTTACATGTATAAAATCATGATTCTTCAGAAACCACTTAGCCAATTTCCACCAAATTTCACATTGATCCTTCTGTTGAAATGTGATTGATAGTTTATTCAAATGATCATGCTCCACTGACTGTCAGGCCCATATATTCTTCTTCAAAACTAAGAACTGCTCAAATGATGATATTTTCATTAGTTGCGATGATAGGATTGGAAAAATGTTGCATAACATCTGCATGTCTGCAGTGGCTATGTCACTCAGGTGAGCGAACCGTGGCCCGTGGGCCTCTTGTTCATATTTGCTGGAATCATTGATGTGTGACATTTCACCCACGCATTTAAGTGTTTGTATCTGTCGGGAACACGAGTGTTTGACTTTTCATCCAAGCTATTAATTAGTTGATTTCGGTAATGTCTAACTTTGAATGTGCATGTTGAGACACTCAGAGGGCTAGGACTTGGTTGTTTGGTTGAGAATGATCGTATGAACAACTAGCTAAGGTTCTAGCGAGATTGCACAATTGTGCAATGAGTTAGAAGATCCCTCAATGAGCCGCACAAATAAGTGTTTGAACTACAGTGAAAGTTGAGGGCGAGGTTTATAACTGACCGTTCCAAGTCGGTTCTTTTGTTGTGGTTTATTACTGTTCTGTGTTTATGTTGTTGGTGATTTATTTCACTTCCCGTTTTACTGCAGCAGACTTGGGTCTAACTAAAGGCTCCTGTATCGGAAACTATGGCAGAAATAAAGTAAAACCGTGCATTTCAATGTTAAGAGTCTAAAGAATAAGCATACAAAATGATAAACAAAGTTCATGTTTAAGACTCACACCTCGGGTGGTTGGGGAGTATCTACTGGTGATTTTGGTATAGATTTGTATGCTAAAATCTGAAAACCCACACCATTCATATACTTGGACTTTGAAAAAAAAAGGATCCATTCATATACTTTAAAAGTTCAAACATATTAATATCTGACGCATGCTAAAATAAGCTTCTAGATAAGATCTGGTTAATTTATTTAAGTTCTGGCATGTTTTTTAAAATAAAAATGTATAAAATAAATCTTGTTGAGATCCCAAAATGACTAGGATTTGCATATTGCTTGATCAAGAAATTTCATAAAGCTTAATAAAAGCATGCGTTAAAGAATCACATTAGTTTTCTTTTTTACCAGTTTCATTGAAAATTTGTTAAACTTTAGTATACCCTTGTTCCATATCTTTAAGCAAACATGAACAAAATTTGCATTGGTTTATGTCTAAATATTTTGTCTTGTAAATAATTGAAAGGGAGCATCATGTATGTTCTTCCAAGTTTCTTTTTCTATATTATTTATAGTTTCCCATTTTTGTTGTCATGTAGGTTTATCTTCATTTTTGTTAAGAGAATCATGTAAAATTCTTTGCCTCCTCTTCTTGACTTCATAAAAGGTACTGAATTTACTGGAATTACTGGGTAGTGGAGTTTTTTGATGAACCGTGTAATATTTCTGTTTTAAGCTCACCTGAGCTATGCTCAGGATGAGCTGTAGTGATCATTTTTTGTCTGTTGTCTGTCCATCCGTGCGCCCATGCGTCAGTCCATCCGTCCGTTAACACTTTCAAACGGCAACTCCTCCAAAGCCACTGATGCGATTTGTCCCTAATTTGGTAAGAATGTAACTTTGGTAGGAGCATTTAAAAATAGCTAAAATTATGGTGATCTGGCTCTTGGTTTGGTTGCCATGGCAACAGATAGCTCCCATAGACTTATAATGGGAAAATGGTTAAATTGAATTTTCTCCATAACCACTGAAGTGCTGTGAACCATATTTGGCAGTCATGGTCATCTGATGATTGTCTACCCAATTTATGTGTTTTATGACCAGTGGCCATTTTGTTTGGTTGCCATGGCAACATTCAATTTTGAAAAAGGAATTTTTTAAATGACAACTCCTTCAAAACCACTGAAGCAGTATGACTCTAATTCGGTACAAATGTTGCTTGGGTAAGGGCAATCCAAAATAGCTAAAATTATGGTGAACTGCTTGGTTTGATTGCCATGGCAAGAGAAATCTCCCATAGACTGATAATGGGTAAATGGTTAAAATGCATTTTGTCCGTAACCACTGAGGTGATGTGAACCATATTTGGTAGTTATGATGATCTGATGATTGCCTACCCAGTTTATGTGTTTGATGACCAGCGGCCATTTTGTTTGATTGCCATGGCAACATTAAATTTTTAACAAAAGGAATTTTTCTAATGACAACTCCTTCAAAAGCACTGAAGCAGTATGACTTTAATTTGGTTCACATGTTGTTTGGATAAGGGCTATTCAAAATAGCTAAAATTATGGTGATCTGCCTCTTGGTTTGGTTGCCATGGCAACAGAAATCTCCCATAGACTTATAATGGGAAAAATAATTTAATTGCATTTTCTCCATAACCACTGAAGTGATGTGAACCATATTTGGCAGTTATGATCATTTGATGATTGTGTATCCAGTTTATGCGTTTTATGACCAGCAGCCATTTTGTGTGTTCCTAGATGGCTGATGAGACCAATCTTAGCTCTAAACTGCCTGTTGCAGATAGAACAAGAGAGGTCTGAGGAAGAAAGCTCTGTTGGTGATGCCTTAGCTCTGGCTTTCCGCTGTACACGTTTCTGCTCGGCTTCGCTGATTCTTTTTGCTTCGTATTCACCAGCTCCCCTTTTTAGCTCACCTGAGCAAAAGCTCAGGGTGGGCTATTGTCATCACCCTATGTCCGTCGTCCGTCGTTCGTCGTCAACAATTAGTTTGTTAACACTCTAGAGGTCACAGTTTTGACCCAATCTTGATGAAACTTGGTCAGAATGTTTGCCTCTTTGAAATCTAGGTCAAGTTCGATACTGGGTTACTTGGGGTCAAAAACTAGGTCACCAGGTCAAATCAAAGGAAAAACTTGTTAACACTCTAGAGGTCATAGTTTTGACCCAATCTTGATGAAACTTGCTCAAAATGTTTGCCTCTATTAAATCTAGGTCAAGTTGGGATAAAAAACTAGATCACCTGGCCAAATCAGCTAAAACCTGTTAACATTCTAGTGGTCACATTTTTGAAGCAGTCATCATGAATCATGCTTAAAATGTTTTGTCTTGATGAGTTCTAGGTCAAGTTTGAAACTGGGTCACTTGGGGTCAAAAACTAGGGCACCAGGCCAAATCAGCAGAAAACCTTGTTAACACTCTAGCGGTCACATTTTTGAAGCAATCATCATGAATCTGGCTCAAAATGTTTGTCTTGATGATTTCTAGGTCAAGTTCGAAACTGGAACACCTGGGGTCAAAAACTAGGTCACCTGGCCAAATCAGCATAAAATCTTGTTATCACTCTAGCGGTCACATTTTTCAAGCAATCATCATGAATCTTGCTCAAAATGTTTGTCTTTATGAGTTCTAGGTCAAGTTCGAAACTGGGTCACTTGGAGTCAAAAACTAGGTCACCGGGCCAAATCAGCAGGAAACTTTGTTAACACTCTAGCGGTCACATTTTTTAAGCAATCATCATGAATCTTGCTCAAAATGTTTGTCTTGATGATTTTTAGGTCAGGTTCGAAACTGGGTCACCTGGGGTAAAAAACTAGGTCACCTGGCCAGATCAGCAGAAAACCTTGTTAACACTCTAGTGGTCACATTTTTCAAGTAATCGTCATGAATCTTGCTCAAAATGTTTGTCTTGATGATTTCTAGGTCAAGTTTGAAACTGGGTCACATGGGGTCAAAAACTAGGTGACCTGGCCAAATCAGCAGAAAACTGTTAACACTCCAGAGGTCACATTTTTTAAATAATCATCATAAATATTGCTCAAAATGTTTGTCTTGATTATTTCTAGGTCTAGTTTAAAACTGGGTCACTTGATATCAGAAACTAGGTCACCTGGCCAAATCAAAGGAAAACCTTGTTGATGCTCTAGAGGCCACATTTTTGAAGTGATCAACATAAATCTTGCACAAAATGTTTGTCTTGATGATTTCAAGGTGATGTATATTTTTCTGTCCAGTGACTCTCTTAAGTTTTTCTGTTTAGGTCAGTTTCTCAGTAATTATTGGTCCTACAGAGTGATATTTGGTACTTGTGAAGTGTTTGTGTTTATGTCAGTTTCTCAGTAACTATTGCTCCTTCAGCCAGTGATACTTAGTACATGCATACATCTTAGCATGGCCTCTTGAGTGCAGTCATCCATATTTGACCTTGACCTTTATTTCACAGTCCATTAGACATACTACATTGTCTTACTTGTTAATATAATCATTTTGAACTTTGATCAGAATGTTTGCCTTAATCAGTTCTAGATCAGGCTCTCAAAGTGCTATGTTGCTCAGGTGAGTGTTACAGGGCCATCATGGCCCTCTTGTTATGAGGCCTCGCCACTTTGTACAATCTTGTGCAATCTGTTCCCATGACTCTGTTGGTATGTTGAAGTCTTTAAGGGAGGCTTTGAGGGTGTCCTTGTATGCTTCTTCTGACCACCATGGGAGCGTTTTCCTACTTGAAGTTCTCCATAGAGGATTTTCTTTGGCAAACGTTCATCAGGCATTCTGGTAACGTGGCCTGTCCATCTTAACTGTGCCAATTTCAGAAGAGTATGTATACTCTGCATCCCTGCCCTTTTCAGGACTTCTGTGTCTTGAATCCTGTCTTGCCACTTGATCTTTAGAAGTTTTCTAAGACAGCTTGTATGGAAGTGGTTCAGTCTTTTGGCATGCCGTTGGTAAACTGTCCAAGTTTCGCATGCGTATAATAGTGTTGGCAGCACTACCGATCTGTATACTTTCAGCTTTGTGTCAAGTCTGATTCCACTTCGGTCCCAAATACTTCCACGTAGCCGGCCAAATGCAGCACTAGCTTTGGCAATTCTAGCATTGACTTCATCATCAATGTGCACAACTCTAGACAATGTGCTTCCAAGGTAGGTGAACTTGTCTACCACTTGCAGTTGTTGACCTTTCACTGTGATGGTAGGCTCCTTGTAAGGCTTTCCAGGTGCTGGCTGATATACTACCTCAGTATTTTTGATGCTGATTGTGAGATCATAGCTGTCACATGAATCAGATACTTGATCCACACCTTTTTACATTTTCTCTTCTGTTGGAGCACCCTTTGCCATGTCATAAGCAAAGAGGAACTCGTCTGGCCCCTCTGTCTGCACCTTAGATTTAGCTTGCAACCTTCTTAGGTTGAAAAGTTTCCCGTCAAAGCGATACCTAATAGGTATACCATTGTCACCATCCTGGAAAGCATCTGTAAGCATGGCAGAAAACATCATGCTGAACAGTGTTGAAGCTAGTACACAGCCTTGCTTAACTCCATTTGTCACAGGAAATGGATCAGAAAACTCGCCATCATTTTGGACCCTTGCAAGCATACCATCATGGAACTGCCGCACCATTGCTATAAATTTGGCAGGACAACCAAACTTTGCCATAATTTTCCAAAGTTTCTCACAACTGACTGTGTCAAATGCTTTGGTAAGGTCGACAAAGGTCATGTAGAGGTCTACATTCTGTTCCTGGCATTTTTCTTGAAGCTGTTGTGCTGTGAAGATCATGTCTATTGTACCTCTGTTTTTCCTGAATCCACACTGGCTTTCTGGTAGAAGCCCTGACCGTTCCAGGTGTTCATTCAATCGGTTCAGTAGGACCCTAGCAAGAATCTTCCTAGCAATTGACAATAAAGAGATGCCTCAATGATTGTCACAGACTTGAGGATTCTCTTTCCTTTTGAATAGGTGGATAATTATTGCATCCTTGAATTCTTGAGGGATGGCTTCTTTTCTCCACATAATGTGAAATAACTCTGTCAGTTTCTCTGCAACTGGAGGACCTCCTGCTTTGTAGATCTCTGCAGGTATTGCATCTGATCCTGGAGCCTTGCCAGATGACAGGAGTTTTATTGCTTTCACTGTTTCAGAGACAGTTGGGAGCTCATCAAGCAGCGGATTACATTCCACCTGTGGTAGTCTGTCAATAGCTTCATCATTGATAGATGATGGCCCATTAAGGACACCATCAACCAATCTTGGTGTTTGCGAGATACTGGTCCTAGGGAATGCATTGCTGAAGAGTGAACGGTGTCTCTGAAGACTGTCCAGCTCTCATCTACATCTTCTGAACTGTGTTCCAGTGCATCTGAACGGCTGCAGAGATCGTTGATGAATGCTTGCCTCTTGCTGTCTTGTTTCAGCTTGGAGACATCTAATTTCTTTGGCACCTTCTTGCCTTGTGGTCGTCGTACAGGCTGAATGCGCAGGTTGAGTTTGCTGACAACAAGCCTATGATCTGTCCAACAGTCTGCACCACACATAGTTTTAGTCAGTCTGACATCCTGTCTGTCCTTCCTTCGCACTATGACATAGTCAATGAGATGCCAGTGTTTGGAGCGAGGGTGCATCCATGTTGTCTTTCTGCAAGTTGGTAGACGGAAGACTGTGTTGGTGATCACTGATTCATGCTCTGCACACTTCCTTAAATGACAACCCCTTCAAAATCACTGAAGCAGTATGACTCTAATTTGGTACAAATATTGCTTGGGTAAGGGCAATTCAAAATAGCTAAAATTGTGGTTATCTGCCTCTTGGTTTGCTTGCCATGGCAACAGAAAGCTCCCTTACACTTATAATGGGAAAATGGGAAAATGATTTAATTGCATTTTCTCCATAACCACTGAAATGATATGAACCCTATTTGGCAGTTATGATCATAAGATGATTGTCTACCCAGTTTGTATGTTTGTTGACCAGCGGCGGTTTTGTTTGGTTGCCATGGCAACACTAAATTTAAGAAAAAGGAATTTTTTAAATAACAACTCCTCCAAAACCACTGAAGCAGTAGGACTCTTATTTGGTACAAATGTTGCTTGGCGTAGGACAATTCAAAATAGCCAAAAGTTTGGCAGTCTGCCTCTTGGTTTGGTTGCCATGGCAACAGAAAGCTCCCATAGACTTATAATGGGGAAAGGGTTAAATTCGTTGCACTTTCTCCATAACCAGTGAAGTGATTTGAGCCATAATTAGCAGTTATGATCATCTGATATTTGTCTATCCAGTTTATATGTTTTAGGACCGGTGGTCATGTTGTTTGGTTGCCACAGCAATTGTTCAATTTTGAAAAAGGACTTTTTCAAATGACCACTTTGAAACCACTGAAGCAGTATGACTCTAATTTGGTACAAAAGTTGCTTGGGTAAGGGCAATTCAAAATAGCTATAATTATGATGGTCTGCCTCTTGGTTTGGTTGCCATGGCAACAGAAAGCTAGCATTGACTTATAATGTGAAAATGGTTAAATTGTATTTTTATGCCCTTGCCACAAAAAATGGCAAGTGTATTATGTTATACTGTCCGAATTTTTGAGTGTCCGTCCATCTATCCAGATGAACATCCAAGGTTTAGGGGCTATTTTTGGGCGATTTTGGACATAATTATGAGGTATTTTGAGGTTTATTCCATTTAAAATGCATAAGCTAGCCCCTAAACCAAATTCTTTCATTAGTTGCAATGGCAGAATTGAAAAACTGTTACATAACAAATGCATATCTGCAGTGACTATTTCACTCAGATGAGCAAGCCGTGACCAGTGAGCCTCTTGTTATATCCCCCAACCATGAGGGGGGACATATTGTTTTTAGTGCGGATCCCGTCGGCGTCGGCAGCGGCAGCGTCGGCGTAGCTTCTTGTCCGCACTCTATCTCCTTATTGAATGGACATATTTTAGCCAAACTTACACAAATATATCATTGGGAGGGGGAAAAATGCTGATTAGATTTTGGTGACCTTGACCCCATTTTCAAGGTCACAGGAGGGCTTAGATTGTTGAAAAATGGCTTGTCCGCACCAAATCTCTTGAAGGAATGAATAGATTTTGACCAAACTTGCACATCTATATTGCTGGGACATGTAAAAGAACCGATCAGATTTTGGTGACCTTGACCTCATTTTCAAGGTCACATGAGGGCTTAGATTGTTGGAAAGTTGCTTGTCCGCACCCTATCTCTTGTAGGAATGAATAGATTTTGACCAAACTTGCACATCTACAATGCTGGGACATGTAAAAGAACTGATTAGATTTTGGTGACCTTGATCCCATTTTTCAAGGTCACAGGAGGGCTTAGATTTGTTGGAAAATGGCTTGTCTGCACCCTATCTCTTGTAGGAATGAATAGATTTTGACCAAAATTGCTTGTCTGCACCCTATCTCCTAAAAGAATGAATAGATTTTGACCAAACTTCTACATCTTAATTGTTGAGACATGGAAAAGAACTGGTTAGATTTTGACGACCTTGACCCCATTTTCAAGGTCACACTAAGGCTTAAATTGGTGGAAAATGGCTTGTCAGCACCTTGTCTCCTGAAGGAATGAGTAGATTTCGACCAGACTTGCACAGCTATATTTTTAGGACATGGAAAAGAACTGATTAGATTTTGGTGACCTTGACCCCATTTTCAAGGTCACAGGAGGGCTTAGATTGTTGGAAAATAGCTTGTCTGCACTGTATCTCTTGAAGGAATGGATGGATTTTAACTAAACTTGCACAGCCAAATTTTTGTGGCATGGAAAATAACTAATTTTATTTTGGTGACCTTGACCCCATTTTCAAAGTCGCAGGAGGGCTCAGATTATTGGATAATGGCTTGTCTGCACGCTATCTGCTGAATGAATGGATGGATTTTGACCAAACTTGCACAGCTATATTGTTGAGACAGAGACAAGAACTGATTAGATTTTTGTGACCTTGATCCCATTTTCAAGGTTACACAAGGGTTATGATTTTAGAAAATGGCTTGTCAGCACCCTATCTCATTGAGGAATGGATGAATTTTGACCAAACTTACATAAAAATTATAGGTATATTGTGACCTTGAGTTTATTACAGATACAATCTATTTTAACAATATGTCTGTTCAAACTGGTGGGGGGACATACGTTTTCCTCCGAAAACACTGTTCTAGTTTATGTACGTTTTTATAGCTTGTTTAATGTCTTGAAATTGTAGAAAGTTTGTTTTTAGGTTAAAGTTTCTTTCAAATTCTTCTTGTGAATAAAATTCTCCATTTTCGTTAATCATACTATTGATATAGATAACTCCATTTTTATACCATTTCTTTATGAATGCAGGTTTACCACAAATATTAATTGAGTGATTATAAAAAATTGGATTTGAAAGAACAAGGTCCTCAGAGTCCAGTTTATGCAGTTTTAGAACTATGCCTTTAGAACATCTACCCAGAATTGATTTTTGATATCTTTAAACAAATGGTCTGTATAGATTTTTCCGAAAGAAAATAGGTCATTAAAATTGATGGTGTTTTGTATGATAGATTGCCAAGAGCAGTGTGAATTAATGACTCTTCTCAGCCATGTTACTTTCATGCTATTTATAAATGCCTTTAGATTAATCTTATTTAAACCTCCTTCACAATATTGTTTGACCACAGCATTGTATTTTATTTTTGCTGGTCCTTCCCATAGGAACTCAAAAAAGACCTCATTCAACTCTTTCATTAAGGGGGATAATCAGTACAATAGTCCAAACTGGATGCAATAGACAATTGTAACAAATGGGTTTGGATATATGTATAAATTCAAATTGTTGGACATATTGTTATTTCAACATAAAGTTCTTACCTCAGTCATCATATACAACTGAAAGAAGGTGTACATGTGCTGTTGAAGCCTTTAAAAAAGTGGCAATTTATTTTGTGGATTTCTTGATCTGTGATGAATAAATTTCATCGAAATTATTTTTTCTGTGTTGAAAAATCTTCCCTCTAGGGAAAAGGTTTTTAGCTCACCTGAGCCGAAGTCTCGAGGGGAGCTATTGTGATCACTCATCGTCCGTCCTCGTCGTTGTCCGTCTGTCCGTTTGTCCATCCACAATTTCTTTAAACAACATCTCCTCCTAAACCACTGATTGGATCTTGACCAAACTTCACAGGAATGATCGGTTGGTCCTCTTTCAAAGTTGTTCAAATGGTTCCAGTCCATTGCATATCTAGGTCACAGGAGCTAAAAATAGATTTTTTAACAAAAACTTAAAAAATCATCTTGTCAGAAACTGATTTCAATATAATTTTGCAGAAATGTTCCTTTGATGATACTCTACCAAGATTGATTTGGATTCGTCAAAAAACATGGCCGCCAGGGGCGGGGCTTATTTTCCCTATATATCTATATAGAAAACTTTAAAAATCTTCTTGTCAGAAACCGCTGGACCGATTTTAATATAAAACTGCAGGAATATTTTTTTTGTAACCCTCTACCAAGATTGTTCAAGCTGTCATGATTAATCAAAAAACATGGCCACCAGTGGGGTGGGGCTTATTTTCCCTATATATCTATATAGAAAACTTTAAAAATCTTCTTGTCAAAAACCACTGGACCGAAATGTTTCCTTGGTGACCCTCTACCAAGATTGTTCAAGCCGTCATGATTTGTCAAAACACATGGACGCTAGGGGGCGGGGCTTATTTTCCCTATATATCTACGAGGGTTGTGCAAAAAATTCTGTCACTAATAGGCTTCCTTTGTTTTATCCCAGGTATATTTTAAAATGCTTCACTGGACTTGAATGGTGTGTTGAACAGTTAATGATACCCGTTTATTTCGTGCAAATTGCTTTCCAACTGACCGAGTTATTTCAAATTGAAATAGATGCAGTCATATACACTGACCGATTTATTTGTTACATTGGAACATGGACCAGAAGACTGAAATTCGTAGCTATATTAAATGCCGCATTAGGCTTAATATAGATTCAAAGCAGATATTTAATGAATTGTGTGGTATATATGGACCTCAGACCATTTCAATGCGCACAGTTTTTAGGTAGGTTAAAGCTTTTAAAGCTGGGAAATTTTCTGTTGAAGATGATATCCATCCTGGAAGGCTTAAAACCTCCGTTACCAAGGCTGAAATCGCTGCTGTAAAGATTGTGGTCGAACAGGATGCGCGATTGTCTGTCAAAGATATAGCTTTTATTCTTTTTATTTCCAAGGCTTAAGAAAATGCTTTCTGGAAATAAGTATACGTCTAGAAGTTCTCTTGGCAGCGCTATTTATCAGTGTCTCCAACAGATACCAAAAGAAGACTATTTATCTGCTTTTCGCGACTGGGTAAAAAGGTTACAAAAATGTGTTTCAGTAAAGTGGTTTGAAGGTTTGTAATAAAAATATGTTTGATAAAACATAGCACTGAAGTAATCCGAACCCAGTGACAAAACTTTTTGCAGGACCCTCGTATATTGAAAACTTCAATGATCTTCTTGTCAGAAACCACTGGACCGATTTCAGTATAACATTGCAGGAATGTTTCTTTTGTAACCCTCTACCAAGATTGTTCAAGCCATCATGATTCGTCAAAGACAAAACATGGCCGCCAGGGGGTGGGGCTTATTTTCCCTATATATCTACATAGAAAACTTTTAAAAATCTTCTTGTCAGAAACCACTGGACAGATTTCATTATAATTTGGCAGAAATGTTTCCTTGGTGACCCTTTACCAAGATAGTTCAAGTAATCGTGATTCGTCGAAAAACATGGCCGCCAGGGGGCCGGGCTTATTTTCCCTATATATCTATATAGAAAACTTTAAAAATCTTCTTGTCAAAAACCACCTGACAGATTTCAATATAACTTGGCAGGAATGTTTCTTTGGTGACCCACTACCAAGGTTGTTCAAGCCGTCATGATTTGGCAAAAAAACATGGCCGCTAGGGGGCGGGGCTTATTTTCCTTTCCTTTTAGATGTCCTCACTCTTCATATAATTTAACAACAATATGAGAAAGACAGGGTACAATAAACACAAGATAACCCCATGGAAATGTGTTTTTCACTGCCTGAAAACAGTTGAAATTCATTTTTGGCCAGGGCCTTTGGCCGCCTGGACCCCAAGATATGGAGGCACTGCCTCCTTGGCCCCATTTGGGGAGGACATCCCCTGCTACTGTTTAGAATCACCCTGCCACTTTAAATCCTAATGCATCCCCTGTGAACCAAAAGGCCCATTGACTCGAAACTTGGTAGAAAGTATTGGGTTGACTTGCAGATAGAAAATAGCTAAAATCTTTCTGATCGGAACTCCAAGATGGCTGACATGGCGACTATCTTTGAAAATCCATTTTGAGCTTCTCCTGAACTGAATAGCCAATTGACTCAAAACTTGGTTGGAAGTATTGGAGCCACTTGCAGATTATAAATAGCTGATTGGAAATCCAAAATGGCTGCCATGGTGGCCATCTTGAAACTATATTTTGAGCTTCTTCTCCTGAACTGAAAGGCCAACTGACTCAAAACATAGTAGGAAGTATCGAGGTGATTAGCAGATCAAAAATTGTTAAAATTGTTCCGATTGGAAATCAAAGGAGGCCACCATATGGTTTGTCCTGAAAATCTATCTTTAAGTTCTTCTAATGAACAGAAGGGCAAATTGACTCAAAACTTGGCAGGTAGTATTGGGGCAACTTGCAGATCAAAAGTAGCTAAAAGCATTCCGATCAGTAATCCAAGATGACTACTACAGATGCCATTTTGAAAATCCATTTTGAACCTTATCCTCCTGAATGGAAAGGCCAGTTGGACTCAAAACTTGATAAGAAATATTGGGGTGACTTCTTGTAAATCCATTTTAAACTTCTCTTGAACTCAAATGCCAACTGACTCGAAACTTGGTAGGAAGTATCGGAGTGACTTGTAGATCAAAAATAGCTAAGATTGTTCCGATTGGAAATCCAAGATGGCTGCTGCAATTGCTATCTTGAAAATCTATTTTGAGCTTCTCCTGAATGAAAAGACTAATTGACTCAAAACTTGATAGGAAGTATGGGGATGACTAGTTGATCAAAAATAGGTAAAATCACTCCGATCAGAAATCCAAGATGGTTGCCATAGCTGCCATGTTGAAAATCTATTTTGAACTTTTCTCCTGAACCAAAAGGCCAACTGATAGAAACCTGGTAAGAAGGATTTGGGTGACTTGTAGATCAAAAATAGATAAAATCGTTCCGATCAGAAATCCAAGATGGATGCCACATCTGCCATCTTGAAAGTCTATTTCAAAATGTTTGTCCTTAAACCAAAAGTCGTATCGACCCAAAACTTGATAGGAAGTATATGGGCCACTTGCAGATCATAAATAGCTAAAATCATTCCAGTCAGAAATCCAAGGTGACTGCAAAGGCAGCCATGTTGAAAATTTTGATTTTCTTCTCCTTAAATGAAAGGCCAGTTGGCTAGAAACTTCACTGGAAGTATCGCGGTAATGTAGATTAAAACTAGCTAAAAAAGTTTTAATTGGAAATCAAAGATGGCTCCCATGACCGCTATCTTGAAAATCTATATAGATTTTCCTCTTTTGAACCAAAAAGCCAACTGACACAAAACCTGTCTGGTAAGCAATACAGGGCCAAGATTGTTTAATGTATACAGACTTGCCTATACTTCAAATTTCCAAAGTATTCTGTGCAAATGCAAACAAATTATTGTGTGGAGTATTGGGACTTTTACTACGAAACAATTTTTGACTAAAAAAGGAAAACAGAGCGGAGAAGGTGTAAAGCTCTACGATTACCACTACATTCAGAATGAGCTACGCACCTTCGTAACTAGTGGAGTATAAGGACAAAATTTCAGCATACTTGCGCACACATACCATTTGTATCATGCGTAAGGTTCATAGGAAATGTCCCAATACTCTGCTGGTTTGTAATTAGCTCCGCATGACTACATAATTGTCTCCAAATGAACATAGTCAGCAAGCATCTCCAAGACTTAATAGTAGTCTCCGAATGTGGGGAGTCCGCTATATGAAATCCTATGGCAATGTTTATGCAGAAGTGTAGATACATCCGTACACATGTAGGTTCTTCCGTACATGATTGAGGGATGGATGGATGGATGGATTGCAGCAGTTTCTATGAAAAGACTGTCCAGCAACAGATCAGCCTGCTCATTATGCTGTCTGATCAGTCTTCACTTTCCATGTAATGAAGCATTTAATATTGCATCTTAATAATTTATGGTAATTGTTTTTCAGTGCCTATTATTTTGATCATTTCATGACTTACAGAATGAACAAAATTACTATGAAAACTCATCACGAAAACAAGCTTATTCAAATATATAGAAAAGTTCTACTCAAAAAAACGAAAATTTTCAGATACAAACCTCTGATATTTTTCATATTTCTGCTCAAAATATAGATTGTGAGTACTCGTTAGAACCGCCTTGGCGAGGCAGTTCCAATGAGTACCCACAATCTATGTTTTTGAGCAGAAATAAGAAAAATAATGTATACCCCTCTAAACCCCAGTTTTATAATATAAAAGTGGGGTTTAAGTGGGTCAAAGTTATATAGGCGTGTTTTCGTGATGTCCATTAAGCATGCTTTTTCTAGCACAAAATGAAACATTACCAAATTTTGTAAGCACTTTTATGTACAGAAAGGTAGTTAGTCATTGGAATCTTCTTAAAAGTTATCTACATGTGTGTTTTATGATGCAGGGGTCAAAGTAAACACAATAAAAACTCTGTTGTTTAAAATGTTATATATATTTGATGATGGTGATGATATCTATATGATGGTTCACCATGATGAAGAGAAAAATAGTGTCCAAGAACAAAAGAATACAACACATATAGGACTTAACAGGAATACGACAAACAACATGACATCTTATACTGTAATAGAATACAGCACAGAGCTTAAACAACATTTAAAGACATACTGAAATTTCACTTTAGTTCTATTTCTAGTAAAACATAAAACTACGAAAACATATGACACCAATAGATTTTAGTAAAGATATCTTGACTGCAAATTATTAGATTACCTAAAGACGGATCTCATATTACTCAGACATGTATGCACATTTATTAAAGGATGGTAAATAATGCTACGCTTTATTTCAACTCTAATACTGATGCTGAATAAAATAGTTACTTGCTTATCTGGAGCACATAAATGTAAACAATGCAAATATTGATTTTCACAATTCATTTATATGAAATGAACAACAGAAATCATATAGCGCAAAATACAACATACCTGGACTTCATCTAAACAGAAGGAATCTATGAAGATATCAAGACTGGTGTATATTTAATTTAACCTTCTACGCTGCTGACTGCGAAGCCAGCAACATCAATGACAAATGACAAAAGCAAGATTTTTCACCTCGAGTACGCTCATTTTCTGTGAGGTGCATAAAGTTAGAGGTCAATATGCAGTCGTTAGTTAAAATACACCAATCATACATCATCTTACATACCATTATTTAAAAGGGCATTCCCGATTGATTAAACTGAAAGTGAAAGTATAACTCGAACTGTCCATTTCAAAGTACCCAGAGTACAAACAATGAGCGAAACTACAGATCACTGTATACAACTCAAACTACAGGTGATTATATAGTACACATCATGGAAACCCAAAACAGTATTGAGTGCACATGCAAATAGCTAAATATTCACATGTATGACATTTGTATCTATCAACGTTGATGGAAATTAGATTTTACAGCAATTTCACAGCAGTTCTTTTGAAGAAAAGCATCATGATCACTGTGAAGGAAAAATAAAAAGTGCAAGACTTAGTATACATTGTAATTCAACTTTTCTATTTGATTATATTCTATTGAAATATCAAAAGAGACCACCAACCTTCTGTCCAAACCACTGAAATCAGCAATTACATTTCCATGGACTATGTTCTTTAGACTATTCCATTTTACATGTAAAACACAAAAACCAAGTACATGCATTCTTATTCCATAACTTGAATTCACCAATGCATTAGCTTTACTGACTGTGCTGCCTCACAGTAGTTCTATAAATGACTGAACTTTTTAGTTTTAAAGCAATAAAGCAACTACTTTTATGATATCTTAATTGATACCATTTTGTATCTATGGCAACAAATTCTTCTGTGAATCAGTTACGCATATATTAAATTACAAAGGTCTCTTTGTCTACAAAGACAGCTATGAATGTATTTCTACATATGTACGGGAATATGTTAGTAAATAGGCAGATTTCCTCAGCCTTCATAAACTACAAGAATATACGCAGTCTCCTGTCAAAATTACACAAAAGAATCCACGAAAGAATCCACATGTTTAGGAAGTGAACTGTTCAGAGTTTTCTGAAATTTGAGGTATGGGCAGTGGCCGTCTTGGTCAGTGGAACATGACCATTTGAACAAACTTAGTCCCCGATCCCACCCCTCTCAAAAGTATCATTAGGAGTTGTCCTTAAAACATTCTTATATTTGGTATCAAATTTAAGATGTGAAATTTAATGGAAGATGACAAATAGGCTTACCCGTACCCAGTTCTAACCCCACCTTCCAAAGAGGTCATTAGGGTAGAAGCCATGTTCGGTGTTAAATCAAAGGTTAAATCAAATGATTTGATATGGGTCGCAGCAACAGCCCCAACCAGTAAGTGGGGTCCTCCTCCAGCTATATCCATGTTCGGCACCCGAATGAAGTTTTTGTGGAGAACTTAACAATAGATGACATAAAATGGTAAGATGTCATCATTTCCAAATATAAACATATTTGGTATCAAATTGAAGGTCTTGATGAGAACAAACTTCAGCATTTGATGACTTGAATGAGACACATCTATAAAGTCTCTAAGTCTGTACCCAGCCCAAAACATGACTAGTGGAGCTACAGTTCTGTATTAGAAGTCTTGTTTTTACTTTATTTCCATCCTTTCAGTTTAATACCTGTGTTAGCTGTGTAGAGCCTGTAAAGTCGGAGAAGAAGACAGTATGGAAGGTGTCCTACTATCATGTCTATAAACCTACAGATCATCACTCTCAGATCTTTGATGCTGTCATAGTGTGTAATGGGTTCGTTCAAAATTTACTTTTTCCAATTCCCAACATTTACCTTGCATCCATACTGTCATAACTTTCAAAATACAGTATATGTGCCCCTTTACTATGTTTTTATCCAGTCTGCAGTGTGAAGCTAGTAAGAGTTTTTATATGCCCATTTGAAAAAAGGGACATATTATTTTACGGGGTATGGCCTCCGTCCGTCTGTAAACTTTTTCGTTTCCGGATAACTCCTCCTACATTTTACATCCAATCAAGCTGAAACTTCATTTATAGTTAGACCATGATGTAGAGCAGCGCATATTATTTCGAGGTTACAGTCCACCTAATTTTAGCAGAGTTATGCCCCTTTGAAAATTTCTGTAAACTTTTCGTTTCTGGCTAAATCCTCTTACAGTTTACATCCAATCAAACTGAAACTTCATTTGTAGTTAGACTATGATGTGGAGCAGTGCATATTGTTTCGGGGTTACAGTCCACCAAATGTTTGCGGAGTTATGCCCCTTTGAAAATTTCTGTAAACTTTCATTTTAACTTCACAATACATTAACCTATAGATAATGTGCTACATTCTATTCTGCCCATACCTTCCACAGAAAAAACAATAGAACGTCGTCCCATACAGTCTTAATCCAAAAGTCCCTTAGGCAGTCACCTGTGTGACGTATTCCCGCTCTTGTGAACACGTGTCAGTTTCTTTTCTGTGGACAAAGAAAGTGAACAGGAAATTTTTCTCCAGGTGAAAAATTTCTATTTTTCTTTCTTTTTCTCCGGTTGAAATTTATTCTTCGTTCTTTCTTTGGTTCCTTTAACCATGTCTTTCACTTTTCATACTAATTTTGTTTAAAATTGTTTTTCGTTTTCTTGAAATTATCCTTCGCTCGTTCAACGTAATGAGTTTTTGCGACTTTCATGACTATTCATCGCAGTGAATGTGGTCATATTAAATCGCATTGGGATAATCATCTTAAATGTATTAGTTGTTCTCATTGTTCCAGGGAATCAACATGCTCCACATGTAGTTTATGGTCTATCTGGGATCAAAAAGAGAGGAGAAGAACTTACGCTTCGAGAAGGTTAGCCATATCCAGAAAGAAAAAGAGATCGCAAGCCTTGTCTGACTCTTCAGTTAAAGAGAAAAATCATGGGAGCACTACCCCACATGGCCCGGCTGCCAGGGGGAAGACCCATAAAGGTGGCAACTCCAAGGGTTCATGTCCCCTCGGGAGTTTTAGTCCACCCGCCACCAGCCACCGGGCAACCGACCACCGGGCAAGTAGCTACTGGCCAACCGTCCAATGGACAAGAAGACATCACGGACCGGCCACCGACCATCACCGGGCACAGGTCACCGAACCACAGGTCACGGGTCACCGGCCACCGTCCAAATGGGCATAACACATGAGATTTCCAGTCAGTCAATGACCAGTCACTGACCATCCAGCCTCCGTTCATTAGACTTAGAAAATCTCAACACAGGGGAAAAATTTATATTCACCGACCACTGGCCACCGGTCACCGGGCAATCAACCAACGGCCACCGGTCAGCAGACCTTATATCAACCTACAGTTAGTGCAACTCATGCCATAGGCATGGAGTTCACTAACAATCAATCTAATGCTAAAAGAGTCTTACTTCCCTTGGAACCAGACTTTAGTAACATGTCCAATCCTAGTGTTATTCTGGAACCGCCCAATAACGACTGGAGATCGGACAACAGACAAGCTCAGACTCCCCTCTCTGGACATATGTCCAGGAGGGATCAGCTAAAACTAAACATTGAAGTAAGAAGAGGAGGAGACGTAGATCGTCTTCTACATCCTCTTCTAGATCTATATCCTCTGACTCTCGCAAAAACAGCAGAAGATCGAAAAGATCAAAACATTCTCATAAGAAGAGAAAAAGAAGATATACATCTTCTTCTTCTTCCTCATCTGACAGTCAATTACATGACTATGGCAGATACAAAAGGACTAGACATAGTCCACAGGCTGTACAGAATACGAATATTCTACAGCCTGCGGAAATAACTAACGTCCAAACAATATTACCTGAACAGACTTTGCAACACCCTTCAAAGGACTCAGGTTCGGATTCCGAAATCGAAACCTGGTCCTTTGATAGGGCAATCAATGAAGTTTTCAGGCTTTTGCCTCCGGAGTTATGCCCAAGGCCATCCGAGGAGCATACTCCGGCAAAGCCTTTATCTGGCCTAGAACATTTAATGGAGTCGCATGCGACTGCATTATTAGTATTGCCGCAATCCAAACTTGTTGAGAACACTGCCAAATTTCTCCAAAGCAAGATCGATACGGAGAGATGTGGCAAAGATTGGGTATGCTCTCAAAATTTAGTATATGCCCTGACACAGACTAAATTCTATAAGAGTCAGGGTCAATATTTCCCGACAGATAACATTCCTCCGTTAGAATCGGATGCTTCCATGTTGGACTTGTCCAACAAAGGGAAATGCACTATTCCCATGAGAAACTTAGAAATTTGGGAAAAGAGAGCCTGTAAACTTGTAGCAATAAACTCGCATGCGTACTTATTTTCTTCTGCTGCATATTTATGTATGCAGCAGCAGACAATGTCCGCTCCAGCGCTTTCAAGCTGCTGGAAGCCATAGCTAAATCTATTAAGCCTGCTACGGCTATGTCTACGATTTTAGCTACGGAAATTTTCTAAGCTAGACATGTTGCGGTACTGGCCACGTCTAAGATTTTATTGGACAATTCCAACCATGAGTTGCGGAATACTCCAATAAATTCTACAACACTATTTGGTAACAAAATTAGGGAAGTTGCCGTGCAATTTTGAAGCCCAGCAACAAAGGTTCTTGGCAACTTCCTCAGTTGCTTCTTTTATGCAACAACAACAAAAAGTGACTTATCCGGCTCCTCTGGTCTTTAAGAGACCGAAGCAGCCGACAAAATTTTCTAGACCTCAACAAACGCAGTCATATAGGTCTAAGAATAAAACTCAGTCATATTCATCAAATAAAAAGGAATGTACTAAGAGAGGTAGGAATCAGAAACAGTTCCCCTCCTCTAAGCAAGCCTCATCTTCCACAAAATATTGATGTCCAGCCCTTTCCACTGCCAGTCTTACCACGTCCAGACATTCCAGTGGGAGGAAGGTTGGCCCATTTTGTGGAACAATGGGAAGAATTGACAGACAACAAGTGGGTCCTTTCTATCGTCCAAAACGGGTTCAAGATCCCCTTCAAGTCACTTCCTCCCTTATCGGTTGTTCCGATAAAATTGAGTCAATCTTCCTCCCCGTTATTGCGAGAAGAAATCGCAGAACTTCTCAAAAAACGGGCAGTGGAAAGGGTTCGGAATCCGGGAACTCCCAGTTTTTACTCCCGCCTATTCCTTGTACCGAAAAAGAACGGAAAGTTACAACCAGTAATAGATCTTTCGCTGCTAAATCAGTACATAAACAAACATCATTTCAAAATGGAGACAGTCAATTCAGTAAGGCAGTCGATAAGGGCCAACGATTGGGCTGTCTCCATAGACCTGACGGATGCATATCTTCATGTTCCGATACATCCAATATCCAGGAAATATCTCTGTTTCGTCTTTGAACACCAGGTATTTCAGTTCACAGCCTTACCATTCGGAATGTCCCTAAGTCCGTACATTTTCATGCAATTAATGAATGTAGTAGCAGCGCACTTAAGAATACGTGCAGTATCTCTCTTTCCATATCTAGACGATTGGTTAATAAGAGATCTGATTCACAATCGACTAATCTCTCGCACAAAATATACTCTTCAAATGGTTCAAAATCTCGGTTTCATACCAAATCTAAACAAGTCAGATTTGATACCAGCACAAAGGTTCACATTTATAGGTATGGAATTTCTCACTCAGCAGGAAATAGTCAGAGTACTAGCGGACCGAGTAAAGTATCTTATTCTGGCTATCAAAATATTTCTCTCTCAGACTCAAGTTTCGGCACAAACTTTCCTTTCTCTTTTGGGCAAACTCAGTGCAGCAGCAGATTTGATTATTCTAGGCAGGTTGCATTTATGTCCTCTGCAAATGTGCCTGTTGTCAGTCTGGAAACCTCACATTCTTCCACTAGATCATCAAGTTACAATCAACAGTATGATCAAATTCCATTTGAAATGGTGGATGAACACCAATCAATTCGTTCAAGGAGTACCCATTCACCCCCCCAGACCCCCAAACATTCCTTTATACGGATGCCAGTCATTACGGTTGGGGAGCTCATCTGGAACCGATGAGTCTATCCTTCCATGGTCGCTGGTCGGAAGACCAGTCACTACTCCATATCAACTTGTTGGAAATAATGGCCATTCGTCTCGCCTTGATAAAAGCCTTCAAATATATTCACCATTCTTGTGTCATGATTTCTACCGACAACACAACAGTGGTCTCACATATCAACAAGCAAGGAGGAACACATTCTCCCAACTTATGTGTGGAAGTATGGAAAATCCTCCAATGGTGCCTAAAACATCAAATTATAGTCAGGATTCGACATATCCCAGGCAAATTCAATGTTTTGGCAGACAGGTTATCGAGAATAGACAAAGTAATCAAAACAGAGTGGGCATTGGATCAATCAAAAGCGAATTCAATCTTCCAAATGTTCAACTATCCCAGTCTGGATCTGTTTGCGACACGTTTCAATCACAAACTTCCACTCTATGTTTCCCCAGTTCTGGACAATCAAGCTTTCGCAATAGATGCATTCTCCATGAACTGGGACAATCTTCATGCTTATGCATTTCCTTCAACAATACTGATTCCTCCTGTCCTGAACAAGATACGTCAATCTCAGTGCAGAATAGTTCTTATAGCCCCTCTTTGGCCACAACAAGCATGGTTCTCAGAGGTACTACAACTGCTTGTATCAGCTCCAGTTCGTCTTCCTCTCTGTCCAAATCTGTTAACACAAGCAAAAGGAAAATTTCAACATCAAAACCTTCCAGCTCTGAACCTTCACGCCTGGGAGTTATCAAGCAATTAGTCAGAGATAAAAAGTTTTCGCAAAACGTTGCAGATTTTGTCTCCAAATCAAGACGAACATCAACTCAGAAAGTCTATGATGCGAAATGGACCACATATACCTGTTGGTGTCATAGAAAGAAGGTTAATCTGGTCTCGGCCCCTCTTACAGTTATAGCCAACTTCCTCATTTACCTTTTCTCTGAGAAAAAGTACCAAATTAGTACATGTACTATTAAAGGTTACAGGTCTATGAGATCTAATACTCTAAAATTTAAGACTGGTAATAGAATCAGATCTAACCCTGTCTTATCAGAATTAATAAGATCTACAACGAGTTACAACGTCCTGTACAAAGATCTCTTTCTCCTAAATGGGATTTATCTTGGGTCTTAGTATGTCTGCAAAAAGCCCCATATGAACCCTTACATAAGGCTTCTAAACTTCATGTAAGTTAAAAACAGCCTTTCTTCTAGCGCTTGCCACTGCCAAAAGATGTAGTGAGATTCATGCCCTGGCAATGGATTCAAATCACTCAAGATTCAATCAATCTGATGGATCAGTATCTCTTATTGTTCAAACTGGGTTTCTGGCTAAGAATCAGCTTCCGTCCATTTGCCCAGATCCTATTGTGATCCCTAATCTAGCCCTTACATGTAAAAGGGAACACTCAGATAGACTTCTATGTCCGATTAGAGCTCTAAAATTCTATCTTAAGATGATTGAACCTTATCGTCAAAATAGAACTAGACTATTTTTACCTATTAAAGGCAAACAAGATATTTCTAAATCCTCTATCTCGAGATGGATCTCTTATACTATCAAGCTTGCCTACAGAAAACTCACCAATAGAGACTTTCCCTTTTTAAAAATTAAAGCCCGTGAAGTTAGGGCTTTGTGTTCCTCTTGGGCCTTTTTCGATAAAGTTCCGCTCAATGAGATTCTTAAAGCAGCAGTATGGAATCAATCTTCTACTTTTGCTAAGTTCTATCTAAGGGATATGTCTCAACAATTGCAAAACTTATATCATTTGGGCCCAGTTGTTGTGGCCCAAAAAGTGGTGGGAGGCCAAGTCAGCAGTGCCTTGGATGCCTAAGAAGACTAACAGCCTCCAAACATGAAAGGACATATATTAAGGTAATTAATATCTTATATATATGTTGAATGAGTTTTCTCTTGGAATTATATCAAGACTGAACTTATTCTTAGAGTTTTCCTAAACCTTAATCCAGAAGTGGTGAGATTTACATATTTTGTGTTAGAATTGGGAGCTCCTTCCCACCTTATTGGGGAATTCTAGCACATTATCTAGAGGTTAATGTATTGTGCAGTTAAAATGAAGTTTTTAAAAGTAAAACATATTTTAACAAGCAATACTTAACCTATAGATAAGATAATCCCACCTCCCAATCCCCGCTTAGCTCTACCCTTTAGGGCTTTACATCAAAGAAACTGACACGTGATCGAGAGAGCGGGAATACGTCACACAGGTGACTGCCTAAGGGACTTTTGGATTAAGACTGTATGGGACGACGTTCTGTCGTTTTTTCTGTGGAAGGTATGGGCAGAATAGAATGTAGCACATTATCTATAGGTTAAGTATTGCTTGTTAAAATATGTTTTACTTTTAAAAACTTCATTTCCGGTTAACTCCTCTTACATTTTACATCCAATCAAGCTGAAACTTCATTTATAGTTAGACCATGATGTGGAGCAGTGCATATTGTTTCGAGGTTACAGTCCACCAAATATTAGCAGAGTTATGCCCCTTTGAAAATTTCAGTAAACTTTTCATTTCCTGTTAACTCCTCATACATTTTACATCTGATCAAGCTGAAACTTCATTTATAGTTAGACCATGATGTGGAGCAGTGCGTATTATTTCGAGGTTACAGTCCACCAAATATTAGCAGAGTTATGCCCCTTTGAAAATTTCTTTGAACTTTTTCGTTTCCAGTTAACTCCTCCTACATTTTACATCCGATCAAGCTGAAACTTCATTTATAGTTAGACCATGATGTGGAGCAGTGCATATTGTTTCGAAGTTACAGTCCACCTAATATTAGCAGAGTTATGCCCCTTTGAAAATTTCTGTAAACTTTTAAAGTTAAAGGTTTACAAAAAAATTTCTTGCAGCATTTTTTGGTAGCAATGTTCAGTGGTCTCCTACATCAACCCTGCCAACCATGCCCCTGGGGTCCAAATTGGTCTTGCCCTGGAGGTCATAAGCTCCCATAGACTTATAATGGGAAAGACTTAAAAAATCTTCTTCTCTGAAACTATGAGACCCACAGCTTATATATTTAGTATGTAGCAATGTTTAGTGGTCTCCTGCATAAATCCTACCAATCATGTCCCTGAAGTCCAAATTGGCCATGCCCTGGGATCATTTATTAATATAGAGCTATATAGCTAAAACTTAAAGAAAAAACTTCTCTGAAACCAAAGGGTCCTAAGCAGGTGCAATCATCATGAATCTTGCTCAAAATATTTGTCTTGATGATTTCTAGGTCAAGTTTGGACCTGGGTCACTTATGACATATATTTCACGGTCCAGTGACTTTCTTTAGTTTTTCCTTCTAGGTCAGTTTCTCAGTAACTGTTGGTCCTACAGCAGCGATACTTGGCATTTGCAGACATCTTAGCATGGCCTCTTGAATGCAGTCATCTATATTTGCCCTTGACCAGGGTCCAGTGACTTTATTAAGTGTTTGCATTTAGTTTCTCTGTAATTATTGATCCTACAGCCAGTGATACTTAGCAAATCTTAGCATGGCCTCTTGAGTGCAGTCATTCATATTTGACCTTGATCTATATTTCATGGTCCATTAGGCATGCTACTTGTTTATATAATCATCATGAATCTTGGTCAGAATGTTTGCCTTGATCATGTATGGGTCAGGTTCTCTAAGTGCTATGGTACTCAGGTGAGCGTTTTGTGTCCCTCTTGTTTGTAAATATCTACTGTAAAACTAATTTTATGGCCAAGAATGTGTCTGACCTATGCAATTTCTATAGTAAACTGGATTTTAGGAAAACATTAATAAAAAACATTTTTGCTTTTCTTTATGGATTTAAATTATTAATGATCCTTAAAAATATTGTGAAAATTTTAGAAATTTTGAACAAGTGGAACTTGGTGAAAATATGCCTCAAGTTTACCTATGCTACCAATTTCTGCTTTTTTTTGCAGCCATTTAAACTAAGGGAAAAATGAAAATACTGGGATTTTTTAAAACCAATGAATAAAATAAAATGTTTGTGTATACATAGTTTTGTAAAGTGCTAGGCAAAAAAACGGCTTTCCAGAATATGTTGAAAGGACAGTATTGATAGGTATGATTTTGTTTACAGGCACTATGCTGTTCCATTGATACCAGATATTCCTGGAATGGATATCTTCAAAGGGACTATTACTCACAGCCATAGCTATAGACTACCAGATCCCTATAAGGACCAAACTGTTGTTTGCCTGGGGGCAGCTGCTTCAGGTCAGGATCTGAGCCTTGATCTTGCCACAGTAGCAAAACAGGTCAGTTCACATTTCCTATTTACTGAGATTGTAGCATTGTAACTGAAAGAGGCTGGATCAGCAACATTCTCTCATGGAGATTCATCATGAAATATTTTCTATGTTCATTCTCTCCCTTCCACTGATTCAAGGAGGGCAGTAGTCAGTTTCTGGTGAAAGAATGTGCACAGTACTGGTCAACCGCTTAGAGGACTAAGCCTGTCCAGTAAAATTGTAGTTAGGTAAACTGACCACACTTGATATGATCCCATGAGGTTGACTGGACTGTAAAACCTCATCACAAATGAAAGAGGCCACTTGCCCTGCATTCGATCCCCAGTTGAGCACGACTCGATTTTTCTTTACAGATTTCTCCTGCTGCACAAGTATAAAATTAAATCTGTAGGCAATCATTGTTATGATACAGAGCAGTCTGAATATATTGCACAGTTTGTTTTTAGGATGCAAGGTCCCTTTTTTTACTGCCTTAGTACATTTTCTACCTGCATGTACCAAGTACAAATGTTACATCTTACTTGAATCAGGTGAATCGCCTTTATCTTATGAAACTGCAAAATATCAATTTACCTGTGCTTTTGCAAGATCGATACTCACAATGGACTATAAATAAACCCCTCTGAAAGAATATTGCAGAGGCAAACCAGTATATGATGCTAAACATCTCAGAGGACCATTGTCGGGTTTTGAGTGATCACTTTTTGTCTGTGTCCGTTGTCCGTCAGTCTGTCCGTACATACGCCAGGTACATACCGAGGTTAGTGTTTGTATAGGTCTGTTTATACCGTCATTGTGGGGTTAAAAATTGGTAAAAATTGGTGTTGTGGGGTAAAAAATAGATAAAAAGTGGTGCTAAGGGGTTAAAGAAGATCAAAGAAAGAACAAAGGAATAAACTCATAACTCTCGTAAGAACGTCCGTCCAGTTGTCTATCCATCCGTACGTCTGTCTGTCCTCCCATTAACATTTTCAAATGAAATGTATTTGTATGGACCCCATACATTTGTATGGGAAAAATGTTGAGAATTTCAAACGACTTCTTCTCTGAGGCTGCTGGGCCAGTGTTGCGCAGATTTCATGCAGAGCCTCCCTAGGGAGGGGGAAGGAAAGATTGTTAAAATGGTCACAGTCCATTGACCAAGATGGCCTCCATGCCCATATATGGTAAAAACCTTTAAAAATCTTCTTCTCCAGAACCAAGCAAGCCTTGCAGCCTAATCTTTGTACAAGACATTGGGGACAGGAGGTCTACCAATATTGCTAAAATGATGATCCTACGTTGACATTTGACCTTTGTACAGCAAGGTCAAATTTGCTTCCCCATACATTTGTATGGGCCCTATGCATTTATATAGGAAAAATGTTGAGAATTCATATTTTGGACATCTCCTCTAAAGACTGATCCAATTGAGTTGAATCTTGATGAGGAGCATCAGGGCACCTAGTAGTCAGAAAATGCCTAAAACTGAGCTTATCGAAAATCCAAGATGTCCGCCACAGCCACCATCTTGAAAATCAATTGTCAACATCTCTTCCCAAACCTTTGGTCGATTTGAGTGGAAACTTACACTGTAGCGAAAAGATGACTTCTGGATCAAATTGAGCTAAAATCATGTTGATTGAGCTAAAATCCAAGATGGCCACTACAGCCGCCATCTTGAAAATCTGTTTTGGACATCTTCTCGCAAACCACAAGGCGCATTAAGTTGAAACTTACGATGTAGCAACAGGTTGATATGTACATGAAAAATAGCTAAAATTATGCCGATTGGAAATCCAAACTGGACGCCATAGCCGCCATCTTGAAAACCAATTTAGGATTTCTCCTTCCCAAACCGGTGGGCAATATGAATTGAAACTTACACTGTAGCAACAAAATGACCTCTAGATCGAAAATAACTAAAATTGTGCCAATGGGAAATCCAAGATGGCCACAACAGTGGCATCTTGAAAATCTGTTTTCGACATCTTGCAAACCACTCTGTGAATTAAGTCGAAACTTATGATAGAGCAACAAGCAGACCAGTAGATATATAAATAGCTAAAACCCTGTTGATTGGAAATCCAAAATGGCCATCTTGAAAATAGATTTTTGACGTCTGCTCCAGAACCATTGTGCGATTTGAGTTGAAACTTACATTGTAGCAACAGAATGACTTGTAGATCAAAAGTATACAAAATTTTGCTGATCAGAAATCGAAGATGGCTGCCACTGCTGCCATCTTGAAAAGCAATTTTTGACTTATCTTCCTGAACCATTGGGCGATTTGAATTGAAACTTACATGGTAGCAACAGGATGACCTCTGGATTGAAAATAGCTAAGATTGTGCCATTCGGAAATCCAAGATGGCCACCACAGCTGCCACCTTGTTAGCTCACCTGGGGCTTTGCTCCAGGTCAGCTTATGCCATGGCCTGTTGTCAGTCGTCTGTCCATCCATTCGTCGTCCGTCCGTCGTTAACTTTTCACATTTTTGACATCTCCTCGAGAACCATAAATTGGGTTGAGCTGAAACTTAGTGGGAGGCATTGTGGCAATCTTGAGATTCAGAATTGCTAAAATCATTCCATTCTGATATCCAAGATGGCCTCCATGGTGGCCATTTTGAAATTCTTCAAAAGACATCTCCTCCCAAACCCTGTCGGATTGAGCCTAAACTTAATGGGAGACATCACAGTGACACAGAGATTCAGAATTGCTAAAATCATTCTGTTCCAATATCCAAGATGGCCGCCATGGAAGCCATCTTGAAATTCTTCAAACGACATCTCTTACCAAACCATAAGTCAGATTGAGCCAAAACTTGATGGGAGGCATCACAGTGACATAGAGATTCAGAACTGCAAAAATAGTTCCGTTCCGATATCCAAGATGGCACCATGGCAGCCATGTTGAAATTCTTCAAACGACATTTCCCAAACCATATTGGATTGAGCAGAAACTTGATGGGACGCATCGGAGCGACACAGAGATTCAGAATTGCTTAAATCGTTCTATTCAGCTATCCAAGATGGCTGCCTGGGCGGCCTTCTTGAAAATCTTTAAACTACATCTGCTCCCGAACCCTGTCAGATTGAGCCCAAACTTGGTGGGAGGCATGGAGATTTAGAATTGCTAAAATCATTCCGTTCCGATATCCAAGATGGCCACCATTTTCGTTCCAGTATCCAAGATGGCCGCCATGGTGGCCATCTTGAAAATCTTCAAACCACGTCTGCTCCCCAACAGTGTCAGATTGAGCTCAAACTTGGTGGAAGGCATTGGGGTGACATCAGAGATGCCAACCATTCCGATTTTTGCAGAATCATACCGATTTTCAAGTCAGATTTCCGCATTAAGATTTCAGACATCAAAATTCCTGCAAATAACCATTTTAAAATCGTGCCGGATAAAATAAAGGAAGTTCTCCTCTCTGTATACCAATGTGGAGAAAATTATACCTGTTCACCAATAGTAAAATTGGGTTGTTTTCCTTAAAAGCCCCGACTGATTTATTGGTTGTTTATTGGAAAAATGAAATTGTAGCTGGTAAAAAGTTGCAAGGTTGAGAACCCAAAATGTCATACAAATCAAAATGCATGGTTGCACGAATTGGCTCAATTAGCATACCTCATATAACAGTTGCCAATGACCTGACCCTTCTTGTGGAGAGCAGAGATGATATGCAAGTTATGGTCTGGGATGCAGACATTAGTGCTAACCCTGAGAGATACTGTATACATCCAACCAAGTGGCACATTTTGTGGTATAACAACAGAAGTATCCATGTCTGGAGAATAAGTAGACATCACACTCAACTGTGCATTTGGGAATTGTATGAAAAACTTCAGGAAGACATGAGGGCAAAATTACTCTAGGGAGGAAAACTGCGTACTCCTTAATGGGGGTGGGGTTACATGGGGGTTAATGGGGTAAAGACCACTCAGGGTGGGCACATATGGGCCTCCTTTGTCATGCCTCAGCTTTTATGTGGTCTTGAGGTACACAAAAAAGATATAGAAAATCTTGAAAAAATCCAAAGAAGATGTTTAAAGCAGATCCAGGGATTACCAGATAATACTTCAAACTCAGCTTGTATGGCTCTTCTCGGTATTTTACCAGTGGAAAATATTCTACATAAGAACCTATTGAGTATATTTGGAAACATGATCAGAAATGAAAAATCTGTAGAATTTCAGATAGCCCAAAGGCAATTGGTTATGTGAGAATCCCCTAAAGAGAGTATTTTCACTTACATTAAAAGCATATTGGTTTATTATGGGTTGCTGTCAATATTTGACTTGTTGGACAACCCTCCGACTAAAGCAGAATGGAAATGTACACTTAATCATAGAATACATGAGATGGTAGAGTCAGGGTGGAAGGCTGATTTTGAAAGTAACTCATCTACAAAATGTCTGAATCCTAGTGTGTTGAGCATTGGTAGTAGTCATCATATATGGGCCACAGTGAGAAATAACATACATGATAGTAGAAGGGCACAAATAAAATGTAAACTGTTGATGGACACATATATACTTCAAGCAAATAGAGCTGCCTTTAATCAATATGCTATGAATTCAACCTGTAAATTGTGCTCTGCTTCACCTGAAACTTGGGAGCACTTCATTGGAGAGTGTACATTCTTCAAGGAAGAAAGAAAGACCTGCATAGATCAATGAGTCCAATCCTGCTGAATCATCATGTTCTACAGCTACAAGACCTGGAATTCCTCACACAACTAACATTGGATTGTTCAAGGATTATCAACGTGGAAAAGGCTGATTTGGGAGAGTTGGAGTCGTTTGAACTTCATACATGGGAGTGTGTGTATAGGCTGCATGTAAGCTGCATAATAGCACTGAAGAGAAATTCAGATTCATAAAGATGTACACACAGGCAGATGAAGTGTAAATATGTTACAACATGTGAATAAACATCACCAGCATAAATTTATTACAGCCCTCTTAAAGGTTCTAAATTTATATAAAGTCAGTGACTTGTGCACCGGATAAATCAGCTGGGGAGCTATATAACTACAACAACAACAATGGCTTCTTGGCAAAAAAAAAACATTGAGTTAAGCAGATATTCATGGCAGATTATACAAATTTATGTCCAGTACTGAAGCCATCAAAGGCCCTAGAATATTATGCTTTCTGCTGTGTTTGTAAGGCAGACTTTTCCATCTCACATGGGGGCCAGGATGACTGTCGTCGGATGTTTCGATCAAAAACATGTTGAAGTAGTGAAATTGAAAAAAGAAAATAGATCTCTCGGCTTTTTTCAAACAGTCTGGGAGCTCGAACTTGACAGTTATCAGAACAGAAATGTACTTCAAAATACAAGCTTTCTTATTGAACATAAGAAAGCACTTGCTTGCTTGCTGTCTGCTCTAGTAATAGAGAAATTCAGAATGTTTTCTTCAAGAATTGTTTGCTATTAAAGTAAACCGCTAAGGTTACTTTTATAAGTCCTGTATTGTGCTGCTCAGGGATCCCTCAGAGCTTCCAAACACGTCCTTACAGGTGGGTACTCTCAGTAGAAGTAGACCAACATACCGTGTCACACCAATGATGTTAGTGGCATTTAAACTACTGGCATTGCCTGCCAATGGACCAACACGAATCTGCTGTTGTTGATATCCAGCCGATATCAGTGCACCACTACACTCCTGCCCACTTTATAAAAAAGAAGGGACTTCATATGGCAAGAAAGGACTTTGGAGCACTGGTAAATATACTTGACCAAAGCCTAATATCTTTATATAATATAGCCATGCCTTATCTGTGTTGAGGAGATATCTGATGCAAAAATGTCAACACTTATTTCACTACATTCAACTTGTTGTGCATCAGATGTTGGTTTTGCAGCTATTTTACAAACTGAGGTGTAATTGTTGGACCATTTTTAGTTTTGTTAGATGGTATATATACATCATGCACCTTGTAAGTACTGTCTCACGTCATCTGACTGTTTTCTATCCCGGCACTATGACCAGGGCTCGGGAAAACCGAATTTCTTTCGGTCCCAGACCAAAATTCAGAAATCGGGACCGATTGGAAACAGCCAAAAGCCCCAAAAAATCGGTCCCATACTGACCCAATATTAAGGAAATTTTCTCTGATTCTGTCAGATATTTAGGATAATCTCAATAGCTCAGATGTCAATCATGACTAATCCAATAATCGCCTCGAGTCAAGTTGTGTAAACAAATTACCTGAGATCTCGTAGTTCATCGCATCTCGTATCTCACGAGATTACAGTGGTTGTGTGAAAGTAATTTAGCTTTGGGCGCTATTACTGAAGTTTAAAGACTCCTTGATGCAGGGCTTTGGAAAACCGGAAAAATAGCCTGTCTGAAATTAAGAATTCTGGACCGGTTTCAAACACCCCAAAATGCTAATAATTTGGTCCAACAGGTTTGTGCCTTGAACCCCAATTTTTCCCCAACCAACCAATTATGTCTAAAAAATCACAAACGGTCATGTCTTCCCAAACTGACAACGTCCGCGCACCTTTTAAATGCGATATTATGATAGTTAAACGGCTCTAAACGGTCATTTGACATGTATATTGGAGACACATGTCGCACTGGATGAGTTCTCTTAAATACATATAGACTCTACGACCATAGATGATTCTTTCATTTATTTAGAAAAAGGGTGTCCTACAATTAAAACAAACATGGAAACAGTAAAGACAAACAAAACATACAAGATGGACAAAAACAGACAATTCATACAGTCATTTGACACGCCGTATGCACTGCAACAGATGGTATCTGTTTATAACACTGGGAAAATAACGTGTCTATATTTATCTTAGGACACACCTATTTATAGAATGTACACGATGTACATAAAATTACTTTGAAACTTTAAAGTACTTAAAAACCATTTGCATGTTACTATCTAGCGCTAGAAACATTAACAATCTACCTTTTTGGTCATCACTGTCGCACTGAAGCCAATATGCATTTATTAATTAGGCAGCTTTACCAAACAGCGGACTCAGTGTGTAAATACATGTATTTGTTTACATCATGTATGAAAAGTACATGACAGACCTCAGTTGCATAAATCCAAATAAAAGTATAAAAACAGACGGCTAGCAACATACCAACACGAGTACAGATGGAAAACATACCTGGTAATTTATCCTTCCATCATCCTTGAAAGATAATGTAGAATAAACTTGTCTTTTATTGAAACAACAATTTACGGTGCCAATATGGCAACAGCACAACAGAGAATGACCTTTTTAGCGCGCGCTGGATTAATTACGTAGAACATGCAGATTAGTAAAATTACCCAACCATTCATCATCTTACATACTTTTTATTCTAAAAATCCTTACGGTTGGTTAAAATTTAAACTCTCCCTTCTGGTGAAATTCCCAACTCCAAAAATAACTCATGGGTTAAACTAAATGACACCAAGTGCCACTCTGTTAACAAGAACGGAACAGAATAACGCACGGTGCACTTTGGAAGAGGAAAAAATAAGTTATTACTTCATCCCTGTGACACACAAATAATGGCAACCTACCGCAGGACAAATTAATTACGTCATTATCCAAACATTGTCAAAAAATCAACACTTTACTGTCCTTTGTGCGAATCATCAGTAACGGTAGTCTGATAGTAAATCCGTTTGTGTGACACGTGTGAATGCACTGAGACTGCAAAACACCAGGTGCAGTCGGCGTGTCCAAAAGATCAAATGTCGGTTTAACTGAGAGTGATAAAAGAACTCTTCTTCCTTTTTGTTTTGATCAACACGGTTTGTCGGTCCCAGATTTGATAAATTAATTCCCAAACCGTGTACGTCCTGATCAGATGTCGCATACAACGGCGTCTGATCTGGGTCTAACTGTTTGCTTCTTCTTTTTTTTTTTTTTTGTTGACGACCGTAACACGCGAGTTTAATTCAAGGTAGATTTCACAGTAAAAATAAGTAATGCACCACTTGCGCTAGACAAGATTGGTCAGTGCTTAAAATTTAAGCAGTCTGGTCAAATCTTGACTCATTGAAAACTGCAAAACCGCCTGTGGCACAGGCCTTTTTTTTTTATTTAGCCCTTATAGGTGTATGAAAGTCGTTTTGTTACGTCTCTCCTGTTTCCCGCCGTCTTCGCGCTCACACAAGACGGGAATCAGTTGTTTATAAATAGTTATCTAGGAAGGTGGAAATAACAAAATCGTCTTTTTTTTTTCTTTTTTTTTTTTTTTTTTCTTTCTTTTTACATTTATACCTGACTGTATTTATTGATGACGCCAGCTTTGATCATGCTCGTAATACCTAGACTTCCGTCATATAACGGAGTTGAATTGTATTATTTAAAAGGAGTTATAGGACTGTCAATTGTCATTAGTTTTCATGACAGGTGATTTTTTTTTCTTTTTTGGAAATGGGTTCATTGATGACGTCATCGTCATCGGCTGGACCGATTCAGATTTAAGAATTTCCAGAGCCCTGACTATGACTGTTCAGGTTTGAGGCACCAGTCTCTTTGGAGGCATGGGTTTGAATCCCATCGCTGCCACCAATAAAGTAAACCGCTAAGGTTACCTTTATAAGTCCTGTATTGTGCTGCTCCGGGATCCCTCGGAGCTTTCAAACATGTCCTTACAGCTGGGCGCTCTAAGTAGAAGTAGACCCAAATATCGCGCACCACTGCACTATGAACAAACATTTTCTGATGAGCTTCTAAGAAAGGCTGTCAGCTACCTTTGTACTACAACAGAACTTGAAGTAAAGCACTCAGTTATGTCTATGGGAGGGAGGATAAGGGTACCGTACTAGGTGATATTGAAGTTAAATTTTGTCTTGTGTAAGTGAATTTTGTAACATATTTACAATATTTATGGTGAAATATGTGGCATTCCTGAAAATGTCAGCAGATTCCTGAAAAGTGTCTTTCATATTCCTGATAAGCGACATTTAAGGCAGGCATCTCTGTGACATGGAGATTTAGAATTGCTAAATTCATTCGTTCCAAGAAAATCTTGAAATGACATCTGCTCTCAGATGGTAAACTATTAAGCTGAAACTTGGTGGGAGGCATTGGGGAGACATGGGGATTCAGAACTGCTAAATTTGTTCCATTCAGACATCCAAGCTGGTCACCACGGTGGCCATCTTGAAATTCTTCAAAAGATCTCCTCCCAAACAGTAATCTGGATTGAGCCCAAACTTGATGGGAGGCATCAGAGCAACATAGAGATTCAGACTTGCTAAAATGGTTCTGGTCAGATATTATTAGCTCACCTAGAGCTTTGCTCCGGGTCAGCTTATGCCATGGCCTGTTGTCCATTGTCCGTCCGTCGTCATTCATTAGCTTTTCACATTTTTGACATCTCCAGAACCATAAGTTGGATTGAGCTGAGTGGGAGGCTACCATGGCAGCCATCTTGAAAATCTTCAAATCACGTCTGCTCCCAAATGATAAGTCTGATTGAGCTTAAACTTGATGGGAGGCATTGGGGTGGTTCAGAAATTCAGAATTGCTAAAATCCTTCTGTTCTAATATCCAAGGTGGCCGCCATCTTGAAATTCTTCAAACCGCATCTCCTCCTAAACAGTAAGTCAGATTGAGCTGAAATTTTATAGGAGGCATTGGGGTGATATGAAGACTCAGAATTCTAAATCGTTCAGTTCCAATATCCAAGATGGCGGCCATGGTGGCAATCTTGAAACTCTTCAAACAACATCAGATTCTGGATTGCTAAAGGCAATCTGATCTGATAGCCGAGATGGCCACCATGGCACAATGTAACATATCATGATCAGCCTAATCCAGGTGAGGGATTTCTGGCCCATTTCTTGTCTGAAACTGCTTGAGCAATTTTCACCAGATTTCACAGGGGCTTTATGTCGAAATGGTATTGACAATTTGTTCCAGTGGTTCAGTGCCATTGAAAAGATGGCCACCATGCCCATTTATGATAAAGACTTCTTCTCCAGAACGAAGAAAGCTTTGAGGCTGAATCTTGGTATATAGCATCAGGGACTCTAGGTCTTCTAAGTTTGTTCAAATGGTTCAGTGGTAGCAGGTTGACTTTTGACCTTTTTATATGGCAAAGTCGAATTTGCGCCCCCATGCATTTGAATGGGGAAAATGTTGAAATGTAATTTTATCAAAATGTATTAGACTAATGGCTGGAAATTAGGTGTTTGATTAAAGTATTAAAACTTATTAGATACAATAAAATTTTTGTCCCTTGAGAGTTACTTGCCCTTACCCCTGGGCTATGTACATGTATAAAATTGTGTAATTTTTAATTTTCTTCTCTAAAACCACATGAGCAATTTTCACCAGATATTACATGGGGCCTTCTGTCAGAAGGGTATTGACAATTTGTTAGAATGGTTCTGCCCCATTGAACAAAAGTGCCGCCATGCCCATATATGGTAAAAAGACTTTAAAATCTTCTTCTCCAGAACCCAGAAAGCATTGAGGCTGAATCCTGGTATATAGCATAGTGGACTGAAAATCTACCAAGTTTGTTCAAATGATGGTGGAAGGTTGACCTTTTTTTTATATATTGACATATTTTTGACATTTTTTTACAGCAAGGTCAAATTTGCGCCCCATGCATTTGTATGGGGAAAATGTTGAAATGTCATTTTCTCAAAATGTATTAGACTAATGGCTGAAACTTACAATGTATGATTGAATAATTAAAACTTTTAGTTACAATCAATATTTTGTCCCCTGGGGTTATCTGCCCTTGGCCCTGGGTTATATACATGTATAAATTGTGTAATTTTTAAACATCTTCTCTGAAACCGCTTGAGCAATTTTCACCAGTTTTCACATGGGGCCTTCTGTCGAAAGGGTATTGATAATTTGTTAGAATGGTTCTGCCCCATTGAACAAGATGGCTGCCATGCCCATATATGGTAAAATCACTCAAATATCTTCTTCCTCAGAATCAAGAAAGCTTTGAAGCTGAATCTTGGTAATAGCATTGGGGACATAAGGTCTACCAATTTTGTTCAAATGATGGTGGTTACTAAGGTTGACCTTTTTATGGCAAGGTCAAATTTGCACCCCCATACATTTGTATGGGGAAAATGTTGAAAAATCACTTTCTCGATTGATAATAAAGACTAATGGCTGAAACTTACAATGAATGATTAAAGTAGTAAAACTGTTTAGCTACTGTCAATTTGTTGGGCTATATACATGTATAAAATTGTGAAATCTTTAAAGAAATTCTTCTCTGAAACAGCTAGAACAGTTTTCACTTGATTTCATATGGGGCCTTCTGTCAAAAGGTAGTTAACAATTTGTTCAAATGGCTCTGTGCCATTAAACAAGATGGCTGCCATGCCCATATATGGCAAAACACTTAAAGATTTTCTTCTCCAGAACTTAGAAATATTTGAGGCTGAAACTGGGTATACAGCATCAGGGACTCAAAGTCTACTAAGTTTGTTAAAATGATGATACTAGGATGACTTTTGACCTTTTTATGGTACGGTAAAATTTGTGTCCTAGTTGCTGTGGCAATACTGGAAGAAGTTGCATGGCATTTGCAGACATGCAATAGCTGTTTTTATCATGTGAGCGAATAGTGGCCCATGGGCTTCTTGTTTTGGCGAGTGGTATTTTATTTTATTATAATTATTTATTTGTTTGTTTTCAGTGCAAATTCCAAAATGGCAGGTTGCACATCGAGACTGGTGAATGAAAACCTTCAAATTATTACTTGCAGATGGTAAATGTTGTGCACAATTTGATTTGATTCTGCATATGTTATCAAAGTATTGTTGGGAGTACCGAGCAGACTGGGCTGGCTGTGTGCAGTCTGGTCTGGATTTCCCCATGGTTTGTGCAGTGTAGTTATTATACCCCCGGCATACGAAGTATGTCGAGGGATATATAGTTTTCATCTTTCCGTCGGTTCATCCGCCTGTCCGTGCTTGTGTCCATACAAATGTTAACATTTTGCGTCAAAGTTTTGCGTGAAGTTTTTTCCTTTTGCATATATTTTTGAAAGCTTACACTTTAGGATGTTGTTGTGTGGTTAGTGTTACTACTAGATGATTACAGAATAGCTGACATCATTCTACTGATGCTGCTGACCCAAGGTCAATGTCATGGACATAGAAAATAGTGTGATGTTTACGTCAAAGTTTTACGTGAAGTTTTTGTCTTTTGCTTGTATTTCTAAAAGCTTTGACTTAAGGTTATTAATGTGTGATTTGTACTACTGCTGGATGATTACAGAATAGCTGACATCATCCTGCTGCTACAGCTGCTGACCAAAGGTCATGGTCATGAACTTAGAAAAATTGTGTGATGTTTACGTCATAGTTTTATGTGAATTATTGTGATTATGCATTGTATCTTTGCTATTACTTGGTTTATTTGTATGAAACATTGAACATGAGTTCACTTCAGCATGACGGGACATGGGAGTCACTGTGACCTACTTTACCTGTGATTTTGCCTTAAATCTTTACTTCTTCTTGATGCATTTGCATGAAACTTTGGATATAGGTTCAGTTCAACATGAAAAATAACTTTACAAGACAGGTGGGTCACTGTGACTAATTTTCATGGTCCAGTGATTTTGCCTTATATCTTTACTGCTGCATGATGGATTTGGATGAAACTGGATATAAATTAAGTTCAACATGAAAAATAACCTGATAAGACATTTGGATCACTGTGACCTACTTTTTATGGTCCAATGATTTTGCCTTGTTTCTCAAGTATATGTAGGTCAGTGACCTATATTTTATGGCCCAGCAAATTTGCTTCATGTCTTGAAGATTATTTACTCCAGGAAAATTGTACTTGGGATGATAGATCAGTGTCACTCAGAGACTGACATTGTAAACTATATCTTGCCTTCATTGTCATTAACTTTAAAATATTTTATAATTAAGAAATGGCGCCAGTCAGGGGTATTCGTGACCCTATGGGCACTTGCTCAAGTTATTGAGAGTTCTGACCAGACTGCGCTGGCTGTGTGCAGTCTGGTCAGGGTCTTTCTGCCGTAGGCAAGCTACCAGGCAACAGTTAAAGTCTATGGCAGGATGCCTTTCTTGGGCAGCAGGTGTTGTAAGGGGTGGACAAGTGTTTCTTTGTCAAATTTTCAGCCAAGTTAGAATGCTCAGGCATAATTCCCATAGGACATTATTAACAGGGGAAGTCTGCAAAGACTTCCTGTGGTGGTCAAAATTTTTAGAGACATTTAAAAATAGGTTGGCAGTGTTAGACCACACTCCAATCAAAACCGTTTTCACAGATGCTTGTGATGAAGCAGCAGGTGGGGTTTTTGGTGGGTACTGGTTTCATTAGCTCTACTGGCCAAAGGCCAGAAGAGCTTATGTCATGGCATGGTTCCCGTGCATCCGTCCGTTAACTTTTTCTCATTTACAAAATAAAGTCCACATTTTTGAGTCGATTCTTTCGAAACTTGAATAGATTGTTTGTATCATTGTAAGGATTAACCCTATCGAAAATGAAGAAAATCCGTCAAACATTATGAGTAGGGCCCTTTTAAATTTTTTGTTAATTTTTTCTCGTTTCCACAATTAAGTCCACATTTTTGGTCCAATCCTTTTGAAACATACATAGATTGTTTATATTATTGAAAAGAATAACCCTATCAGAAATGAAGAAAATCTGTCAAAAAGTTTGGGAAAAGGGCTTTTCTAAAATTTTGGTTAATTTTTTCTCATTTATGCAATACTGTCCACATATTTTATTCGATTTTTTTTTTTAAACTTTCAGGGATTGTGTGTATCACTGTAAGGATTAACCCTATGGAAAATGAAGAAAATAAGTCTAACATTATGGGAAAAGGGCCCTTTTAAAATTTTGGTTAATTTTTTATCGTTTACATGATTAAGTCCAAATTTTTTATCCGATTCTTTTGAAACTTGCACAGATTGTTTGTATCGTTGTAAGGATTAACCCTGTCGAAATGAAGAAAATCCGTCGAACATTATGGGAAAAGGGCCCTTTTAAAATTTTGGTTAATTTTTTCTCGTTAATGCGATTAAGTCCACATTTTTCCTCCAATTCTTTTGAAACATGCACAAAGGACAAGTTAGGCTTTTCTAGTGCAATGTGCCCATTTCAAGGTCAAATTTGGAAAGTAAACAAATCCAAAAACAAATATTGCAAAATGACACCTTAATGTCTCTAGTTTAATCCTCTTGATTTCTTTTACTGATTGGAAAGGTGTTTTTGTGTTAATTTTGCGGCGACCTACCTGCCCTATCGATCACATTTAACATTGAGTCTATGGCAAACTGTAACACCCTCTTGCAGCTCATGGCGTGATTCCATACATGTCCATATTTGGAACCGGAAACAAATTCTTTTCATTTTATTAAGAAGATAACATGGCAAGGAGAGCCTGGAGGTTGACGCAATTCTGGAGGGCCTCTTACTGTGGCAACTCCCGAAATAGTCACTAAAGTCCATGATATGGTTATGGGTGACAGACGAGTTACAGAGAGATGCAAAGCTAGTGCTGTAGGGATTTCTCAGGAAATAGTGCATTTCATTCTTACAGAAGAGCTGAATATGAGAAAACTCTCAGCATGTTGGGTATCCAGACTTCTCACAGTTGATCAGAGGCACACAAGACAGAATATGTTGCATGCTAATCTGAACCTTTTTGAGACAGAACCTGACAAGTTTCTGTTGAGGTGTGTGACTAAGGAGAAACTTGGGTCCAACATTTCATACCAGAATCTAAATAACAGTCTGAACTATGGAATCACCCTGGCTTACCCCGCTAAAGAAGACAAAGTCTGGTTCGACAACTGAGAAGTTTATGGCCTCGTTTTTTTGGATGCTGATGGTATTCTAATGGTAGATTATCTCCAAAAAGATACTTCATGCAATTGGAATGTCAAAGTCAAATATAAATCAGTATCTATTTATGTATTCTTAAATATTTACAACTACGAGCACCCATACCTTCCAAATGCATGATGGCGTACATGGACATGATAAATATACGACATGTCATTTGTTGTATATGCTTACTCTGAACAATGAACAAAAACAGTAATAAAACATAATTTCACAATATGTAACTTCATCTATATTTAACACATAGTTAAAGTTTTCCTATAGAAAATTATTTCATTTTGTCACGTGATAAGGCAGGCATGGATCACAAGATGAGCATGCTTTAATCACACCAGAAATATGTATATTCATTGATTTTAGCTCACCTGAGCTATGCTCACGATGAGCTATAGTGATCACCTTTTGTCCGTCGTCCGTCCGTCCGTGCGTGCGTCCGTCCATTAACACTTTCAAACGACAACTCCTCCAAAGCCACTGATGCGATTTGTCCCTAATTTGGTAAGAATGTAAGGGCATTTAAAAATAGTTAAAATTATGGTGATCTGGCTCTTGATTTGGTTGCCATGGCAACAGAAAGCTCACATAGATTTATAATGGGAAAATGGTTAAATTGCATTTTCTCCATAACCACTGAAGTGATGTAAACCATGTTTGGCAGTTATGATGATCTGTTGATTGTCTACCCAGTTTATGTGTTTGATGACCAGTGGCCATTTTGTTTGGTTGCCATGGCAACATTAAATTTCTGAAAAGGAATTTTTTAAATGACAACGCCTTCAAAACCACTGAAGCAGTATGGCTCTAATTTGGTTCAAATGCTGTTTGGGTAAGGGCTATTCAAAATAGCTAAACTTATGGTGATCAGCCTTTTGCTTTGGTTGCCATGGCGCTGGGGTGGTCGGGTGGTGCGAAGGTGTCGTGTATCTTACGTCACCAGGGCGTCCAACTGATATTGGCTTACAGTTGGGCAAGGCCTGCTATCCTTGTAGCAGGTAAGGGTAGATGGGGAATATTTTTATTTCTTCTGTTTCTTCACTTTCATTACTGTTCCTTTCTTCCCTGTCCCTCTCTTTCATCTCTTCTACTATCTCTTCTATCACTTTTCTCCCTTTCTCTGGGAGACGACACAAAATGACCCACAAGGGTTGACGTGTCGTTAAACCCCAACACAATCAATCAACAGAAAGCTCCCATAGACTTATAATGGGGAGATGGTTAAAATGCATTTTCTCCATAACCACTGAAGTGATGTGAACCATATTTGGCCAGGGCTTCCATTAACTTTCAGACTCAGGAAGTCCCAGACTTCCTACCCCTCAGATTTGGAAGTCCCACAGGAAAATGTAGGAAGTCTCACTTTTTTCTGGCAATCTGCCCTTTGTTAAGCAGAACATAAGTTCTTATTTCAGTGTCAAACAGAATCATCATGATCTATACTTCTTACAGATGGGTTTTAAAATGAAGTTTTTTTAAAAGAAAAACCTATTTTAACTAGCAATACTTAACCTATAGATAATGTGCTATTCTCTTCTGTTTTCACACCTTCCACAGAAAAAAACGACCTTTCAGTCGTCAATTAAAGTCTTAAACCAGAAGGTCCCATAGGCAGTTACCTGTGTGACGTAACTCCTCCCACTCAATTGATCACGTGTCAGTTTCTTTTATGTGAAAAACAATAGACACAATTAGGAGAGATAAGCGAGGGTGGGCAGAGGGAGATAATTGATTATCTATAGGTTAAGTATTGCTAGTTAAAATATGTTTTACTTTTAAAAAACTTCATTTTAACTGCACAATACATTAACCTATAGATAATGTGCTAGAATTTGCAGAATAGGAGGCAGGAGCTCTCCTAATTCTAACACCAAATGAATAATATCCCACCACTTCTGGTTTAAGACTCGGGAAACTCTAAGGAATCAGATACATCTAATTCTATATTTAATAGAAAGAATGATCTAGATTCACAGAATAACATATCTTTAAGGTGTTATGATCTAACTACCTTATATTTATAGTAGACTCTAGAGGAAGCCAGTTCTTAAGCCTCACATTGGACCCCCCCACCCCCCTTTTTAGCTCACCTGAGCAAAAGCTCAGGGTGAGCTATTGTCATCACCCTATGTCCGTCGTCCGTCGTCGTCCGTGGTTCGTCAGCAATTAGTTTGTTAGCACTCTAGAGGTCACAGTTTTGACCCAATCTTGATGAAACTTGGTCAGAATGTTTGTCTCTATGAAATCTAGGTCAAGTTCAATACTGGGTTACTTGGGGTCAAAAACTAGGTCACCAGGTCAAATCAAAGGAAAAACTTGTTAACACTCTAGAGGTCACAGTTTTGACCAGATCTTGATGAAACTTGGTCAGAATGTTTGCCTGAATGCAATCTAGGTCAGGTTCGATACTGGGTCACTTGGGGTCAAAAACTAGGTCACCGGGCCAGATCAGCAGAAAACCTTGTTAACACTCTAGCGGTCACATTTTTGAAGCAATCATCATGAATCTTGCTCAATATGTTTGTCTTGATGATATCTAGGTCAGGTTTGAAACTAGGTCACTTGGGGTCAAAAACTAGGTCACCAGGCCAAATCAGCAGAAAACCTTGTTAACACTCTAGCGGTCACATTTTTGAAGCAGTCATCATGAATCTTGCTCAAAATGTTTGTCTTGATGATTTCTAGGTCAAGTTCAAAACTGGGTCACTTGGAGTCAAAAACTAGGTCACATGCCAAATCAGCAGAAAACCTTGTTAACACTGTAGCGGTCACATTTTTGAAACAATCATCATGAATCTTGCTCAATATGTTTGTCTTGATGATTTCTAGGTCAAGTTCGAAACTGGGTCACTTGGAATCAAAAACTAGGTCACCGGGCCAAATCAGCAGAAAACCTTGTTAACACTCTAGTGGTCACATTTTTCAAGCAATCATCATGAATCTTGCTCAAAATGTTTGTCTTGATGATTTCTAGGTCAAGTTTGAAACTGGGTCATGTGGGCTCAAAAACTAGGTCACCAGGCCAAACCAGCAGAAAACCTTGTTAACACTCTAGCAGTCACATTTTTGAAGCAATAATCATGGATCTTGCTCAAAATCTTTGTCTTGATGAGTTCTAGGATATGTTTGAAACTGGGTCATGTTGGGTCAAAAACTAGGTCACCAGGCCAAATCAGCAGAAAACCTTGTTAACACTCTAGCGGTCACATTTTTGAAGCAATCATCATGAATCTTGCTCAAAATGTTTGTCTTGATGATTTCTAGGTCAAGTTCGAAACTGGAACACCTGGGGTCAAAAACTAGGTCAGCTGGCCAAATCAGCGTAAAATCTTGTTATCACTCTAGCGGTCACATTTTTCAAGCAATTATCATGAATCTTGCTCAAAATGTTTGTCTTGATGAGTTCTAGATCAAGTTTGAAACTGGGTCACTTGGGGTCAAAAACTAGGTCACCAGGCCAAATCAGCAGAAAACCTTGTTAACACTCTAGCGGCCACATTTTTGAAGCAGTCATCATGAATCTTGCTCAAAATGTTTGTCTTAATGATTTCTAGGTCAAGTTCCAAACTGGGTCACCTGGGGTCAAAAACTAGATCACTTGGCCAAATCAGTGGAAAATCTTGTTATCACTCTAGGGGTCATATTTTTGAAGCAATCATCATAAATCTTGCTAAAAATGTTTGTCTTTATGATTTTTAGGTCAGGTTCAAAACTGGGTCACTTGGAGTCAAAAACTAGGTCACCTGGCCAAATCAGCAGAAAACTTCGTTAACACTTTAGTGGTCACAATTTTGAAGCAATCATCATGAATCTTGCTCAAAATGTTTGTCTTGATGATTTTAAGGTCAGGTTCCAAACTGGGTCACCTGAGGCCAAAAACTAGGTCACCGGGCCAGATCAGCGGAAAACCTTGTTAACACACTAGTGGTCACATTTTTCAAGCAATCATCATGAATCTTGCTCAGTATGTTTGTCTTGATGATTTCTAGGTCAAGTTCGAAACTGGGTCACTTGGAATCAAAAACTAGGTCACCGGGCCAAATCAGCAGAAAACCTTGTTAACACTCTAGCGGTCACATTTTTCAAGCAATCATCATGAATCTTGCTCAAAATGTTTGTCTTGATGATTTCTAGGTCAAGTTCAAAACTGGGTCATGTGGGCTCAAAAACTAGGTCACCAGGCCAAACCAGCAGAAAACCTTGTTAACACTCTAGCAGTCACATTTTTGAAGCAATTATCATGGATCTTGCTCAAAATGTTTGTCTTGATGAGTTCTAGGATATGTTTGAAACTGGGTCACGTGGGGTCAAAAACTAGGTCACTGGGCCAAATCAGCAGAAAACCTTGTTAACACTCTAGCGGTCACATTTTTGAAGCAATCATCATGAATCTTGCTCAAAATGTTTGTCTTGATGATTTCTAGGTCAAGTTCGAAACTGGAACACCTGGGGTCAAAAACAAGGTCAGCTGGCCAAATCAGCGTAAAATCTTATCACTCTAGCGGTCACATTTTTCAAGCAATTATCATGAATCTTGCTCAAAATGTTTGTCTTGATGAGTTCTAGATCAAGTTTGAAACTGGGTCACTTGGGGTCAAAAACTAGGTCACCAGGCCAAATCAGCAGAAAACCTTGTTAACACTCTAGCGGCCACATTTTTTAAGCAGTCATCATGAATCTTGCTCAAAATGTTTGTCTTAATGATTTCTAGGTCAAGTTCCAAACTGGGTCACCTGGGGTCAAAAACTAGGTCACCTGGCCAAATCAGTGGAAAATCTTGTTATCACTCTAGGGGTCACATTTTTGAAGCAATCATCATAAATCTTGCTCAAAATGATTGTCTTGATGATTTTTTTAGGTCAAGTTCGAAACTGGGTCACTTGGAGTCAAAAACTAGGTCACCTGGCCAAATCAGAAGAAAACTTTGTTAACACTTTAGCGGTCACAATTTTGAAGCAATCATCATGAATCTTGCTCAAAATGTTTGTCTTGATGATTTTTAGGTCAGATTCCAAACTGGGTCACCTAGGGTCAAAAACTAGGTCACCGGGCCAGATCAGCGGAAAACCTTGTTAACACACTAGTGGTCACATTTTTCAAGCAATCATCATGAATCTTGCTCAACATGTTTGTCTTGGTGATTTCTAGGTCAAGTTTGAAACTGGGTCACTTGGGGTCAAAAATTAGGTCACCTGGCCAAATCAGCAGAAAACCTTGTTAACACTCTAGCGGTCACATTTTTGAAGCAGTCATCATGAATCTTGCTCAAAATGTTTGTCTTGATGATTTCTAGGTCAAGTTTGAAACTAGGTCACTTGGAGTCAAAAACTAGGTCACAGGGCCAAATTAGCAGAAAACTGTTAACACTCTAGAGGTCACATTTTTGAAATAATCATCATATATATTGCTCAAAATGTTTGTCTTGATGATTTCTAGGTCTGGTTTAAAACTGGGTCACTTGATATCAGAAACTAGTTCACCTGGCCAAATCAAAGGAAAACCTTGTTGATGCTCTAGAGGTCACATTTTTGAAGTGATCATCATGAATCTTGCTCAAAATGTTTGTCTTAAGTTTTTCCGTTTAGGTCAGTTTCTCAGTAATTATTGGTCCTACAGAGTGATATTTGGTATTTGTGAAGTGTTTGTGTTTAGGTCAGTTTCTCAGTAACTATTGCTCCTACAGCCAGTGATACTTAGTACATGCATACATCTTAGCATGGCCTCTTGAGTGCAGTCATCCATATTTGACCTTGACCTTTATTTCACAGTCCATTAGACATGCTACATTGTCTTACTTGTTAATATAATCATTTTGAACTTTGATCAGAATGTTTGCCTTGATCAGTTCTAGATCAGGTTCTCAGAGTGCTATGTTGCTCAGGTGAGCATTACAGGGCCATCATGGCCCTCTTGTTTTCTTTTTGGGAAACAACTTTTGGCTCCAAAAAGAAAAATGAGTCATTGAGACATAACCTTAATATTCAATGCAATGTAAGCTCAGGAATATAGTGATAATATTTTCGAAACAAAATTTGTCAAACAAAAGCCTAGACTATAAGTAGTCTATCTAGAGGCTTGATTTAAATAAGGAAATGTCTACTCGGTGGAGTTTCCTATAGATAACTGACATATGTAGATATTTGGATAAAATTCTAGATATGTGAAGCTTATCTAATTGTAATAGTCTAAGCTATTAGAATTATAAACTAATTAGAGTCTGTTTAATTGGAGCGATAGGACCATTTCCGATAAAAAAAAACATAGACTTGAAATAACCGTAATGTTGTATAATTATTCCCTTTTGATCAAATTAAAAGAAGGGGAGATAATAATAAGTAGATGGAGTAAACTTAACTGTAACTAAGTTATCCATCAGAAGAAAAGGTATACACAAAATTAATGGTTTAAACTATTGCTAGACTAAAAGTATTAACAAATTTTTAGGCAAGCAACAAGATAATACAGAGGTTGCCTAAGACTGCTGGAAGGAAAAGGCAACCTAAATCATTGATAAATACTTTTGTCATTGGACATATAAAAGTGTTTCGTGTCCTGGACAAAATAATAAAAGAAGAGACTGCCAACATCATAACGAAGAGTTTGACAGACAAAAAGAGAGAGAAGAATAAGGCTGATCACAGCTAACTGTAAGACAGTCATATTTTGGCTAAATCTTACCATACTGCTGAGATTAAGCAATAGGAAATAACTGGATAAAATCTTTCTATGCCAGAAGATTGCCATGAAAAGTACTCCTGAGTAAATAATGGAAATCAAGGAAATTTAAAAAATCCATTTTGTAATGACGAATCAAAATGTTCAGAAAAGAGAAGGACTCAGAAAGAATGTAATAGGGTGATAATCTCTGAAGAAAGATTATACAATAGTACTGATTCATCATATCTATAACACTTAATTTATAAGTTTAGCGATAGAATTACTATTCTATACGTATATTTAAGAATAGTAAGAAAGATATATGAATACTAAATTAAAATTATACTCCGGGACAAACTGCTATGAATAAAAGGTTAAGCGTAACTATTTATTAAGCAAGGAATAATTAAAAATATAACTTGATATAAAGTTACTGCCCGGAATTTTATAGATAAATATTCAATTAATTTTAGAATTGAATATGAATAGTGTAAAAACCTATTTCTGAATAATTGATAATTCCTGAAATACCAAATTACGAGCTCATAAATGAATTCAGGAGGAAATATATATATATATATACTCTCAAGATCTATGCGTAAACCATAGAGAGTAATAATTATAGTATTATTACCACGATCCCTGATGCAAGGGTAAAAACATGTATAAATTTGAAATAATATAGGTAATTATTAATTTAAAGTCATATAGGTTTAAGATAAAATTCGTACAATTTTTAACCAAATATGCAACAACAGTGACTCATTATTCTGTATTCGTAGGTAGAAAATGAGTTCTTAGTCATCAAAATTTTGTATGATTGAAATAGAGAAAATGGGATCTAAATGGATGTGTCTCCTTGAACTGAGTCAAAGGATAGTATCCATTCAAAAAACTAGAGCTTGTTGTAAGCTTAGTTTAACAAGTGCAGAATTGAAATTATTTCCAAGTATTCATGTAGTCGTTACGCTCGGAACACTAAGAAAGACTGATAAATTTGTTTAGGAAATATTTTATCTGTAACAAAAAGTGACGGGTCCATAATGTTAGTTAGATTTAGACTTGGAACGTAGCGAGAAGGTCAGTCTAAACTTAAAAAACAAGTTGAGAAAGATAATTAGTGAAGATAGATATATAAATATCGGTATTATATATTATCTCCAAATATTATCAAATAATCTGAATGATTTAAAGCGTAAATGCTACTCGAAAGTTTATTTACCGAATGTATAATCGGAAAACTTCCAGTATGTTCGAAAATGTATCACAAAAAGTAAGATCTGACCGGCAACTCGCAAACAGAACTTGAACTCTTAGCGAGAAGAACTATTGATCCCTTTAACGAATGTAAACATAAAAAGGGGTAAAGAGATAATGAAATGTATCTTATTTCTTTACCGAATCGTAATTAAAGATGTTTTCCCCATTGTCTAAACCTACAACGTACAGAGTAGAACAAAGGGATGATTAATTTGAATAAAATAATATCTGCTATTATGAGGTAAAATATCGTTAATTACCCTCTAAGCATTTTAAAATATAAATATAATCTAAACCTTCGGAAAGTTTAGAGGAAAGAAATAATTGACTTTGACAGTTTCTGAACAGTTACAAAGCCAATAAATAATCAAATGGAAAAATATTGTATATAATATATAATTTAGGCAATAATAATCAGTAAAGTACTGAAAAAATAATGCCTTTACTGAATATTTATCCATTATCTATACCAAAAGTGCGTGAAATTTTGATTGACATGCACTCCAGTTATAAGTGAAATAGTAGAGGTATAGAGCTAGTCGAAGCAAAACTATTCCTCAAAAAAGATAATGTAGACCTATAATATACGTAGATTAGGTCTAGTTGATTATAAGTTTTAAACCTTCCTAAATAATTTCCACTCGTAATCATAATAAAATTATTATTCCCAGATGAAGAATCTTCAGCGTAATAGATTCTAACTGAGACAAAATTATCTGGTACATTACTATCGTAGTCTTAAATGATCCAGAAGAAAAATAAAGAAGGCACGTTAAAGAACGTATCGAATTATATATGCCTAAATATAAGATTTTCTTCTTATTTATTATTTTAAAGCAGAGTTTAGGCAGAACACGACTGACCTAGACTCTTATATAATTAATCAATAGATAGTATAATATGGAATCATAGCATAATGGATCAGCTATTTTCCATGTACAAAGGCAAAAGGAAATATGTACCTCAACTAGAGTTTTTAATCGTTGTAATCTAGAGAGGTAGCAGATAAATAAATAAACTCTTAATTCAGTTATCTAATTCGTGTAGATTTCTGATACCTTATGAATGTAATATTAATAGAAAGTAGAGAGGATCGATTGCTACTTTCTTGTCAACTTATTCCCTAGATTACATGCTGTTACATATCGGGAGCATGTAGAAAAACAAGGGAGGAAAGAAGAAAAATTTTAGATTTCTTGTATATTTTTCTTCTTAGAAATAACGATAGTTTTATAGAATTCACCTTTGCCTTGGAGCCGAATAAGGTGAATATCTAAGAAGTTAATCTCTTTGTAGCGAATAAAGAGAGATATAAGTTATTTAATTGTAGATGAAGTATCTTCTACACTAATAGTCAATGAATTGCGAATTTGATCGTAACGATGATTCTTAATTCATTTTCCAAGAATAAATATATATATATATATATAGAATTTTAAGTCTAGTTCAAAATGACTGGACAGAATTCAACAATATAAGGGGCTGCTAGGTATTAGAACCCATCGTTGTCATTCTATAACCTATAACCCAAGACTAGACATGTCTATGGTGCTCAATGAATAATAATAGATTGTTCGAGGACTAGTGACTACTACTCGGTCACTAGTAATCCGACATAATGACCTGGCACTAGTCTACGAAACTACTGCCCGATGGAATTTCATTAGAATGACCTGCCACTAAGTCGGAAGTTAATCTCTTTCTAGTGAATGAAGAGAGAAAACATAAATTAATTTAAAATATTAATAGAATTACACTCCTATAATAAGTCAATGGAATATTTAGAATTCTAGTCTGATTCGGGAAAGACTGTACAGAATTTTTATTATATAAAAGGTTACTATATATTTCATTTTATAACCTATATCCATTGACTTGACTTGTGTATAAAGCTCTATGAACAATAATAATAGATTGTTCGGGAATTAGTGATTACTATTCTGACACTAGTTACCCGACATAATGACCAGACACTAGTATTCATAACTGCTGCCCAGTGAAAGTTACTAATAATTTGACGAATTGATCGGATAGCAGTATTCATAACTCTAGTCCGATGAAAATGAGAAATTATATAAGAAATTGACCGAGCACAAGTATTCGAAACTTTTTTCTCGGTGAGAAAATAATTATTAGGCAAAATTGACCAGACACTATTTGGTGAATCTTGCCCAGTGAAAAATCAGAAATAATATGATAATATGACCGGGCATAAGTATCAATACTATTTGCCCGCTGAAATTTACTAATAGTTAGACATAATGACCGAAATTAGTATTCGTGACTATTTTACCCGGTGAAATATGTCAGAAAACTAAGTCTTTCCAGAAAATAATTAAATTATTGACTGGAGACTAGTTGACTGGTGCCTGGTTGACCGGTGACTGGTGACTGGTTGACTGGTGCCTGGTTGACCCGTGCCTGGTTGACTGGTGACTGGTGATGCTGATTGACTGGTGCCTGGTTGACTGGTGACTGGTTGACCGGTGACTGGGTGACTGGTTGACCGGTGACTGGATGACCAGGGACTGGTGACTGCTTGACCGGTGACTGGATGACTGGTGACTGGTTGACCGGTGACTGGTGGACAGACTTTATCGGATACTAAGTTCCCAAAGATGCCACCTTGATGGGTCTTACCCCGGCAGTATAGCCATATGAGGTGGGGCTTCCATCAGTAAAGAAATGTCGTATAACCCATCAAGGGTTGACAAGTTCTTTACAATCAGCTTTTCCACCATGGGAATCTTTCGCCAACTCGAAGATCTCTGCAAGATATCCAATAAAAGTCCAGGTATATCATATCGTATCGCTGAAGAACCTGGAAAGAAAAGAACAAATTAATATTCTGGATATATAAACAAGACTTCCGAACCGACTGCACACGAGCGTTGTGCCGAATAGCGAGAGTCGCGAAAACGCATGTCAAGAAAGGCCAGTCAATAATTACATGAAATCTAAAATCAAAAATTTCAATAATAACATAGAAAGTGAAAGAAGTGAAAAGGAAACAAAAGAAATAGAAGGATACAGAAATTTAACCGTGAGGAAAAGAAATAATCCGAATTTCTTTCACAGGTAAAAAATCCTTGTTGATTTTCTTTGTCCACAGAAAAGAAACTGACACTTGATCAATTGAGCGGGAGGAGTTACGTCACACAGGTAACTGCCTATGGGACCTTCTGGTTTAAGACTTTAATTGACGACTGAAAGGTCGTTTTTTCTGTGGAAGGTGTGACAACAGAAGAGAATAGCACATTATCTATAGGTTAATGTATTGTGCAGTTAAAAACGTCCTTACTGTCGCACCTGCATTAGCATGCAGGTGCGATATAGGCGTGCCGTGACCCGTCCGTTCGTCAATTGACTTGTGAGCGCAACTCCTCCTACAGTTTTTGGCCAATCGTTTTGAAACTTCACAGATGTTTTGGCCATAGCGTGTAGATATGCATATTGTTTGCTCATAATTCTCAGATTTTTTTTTTCATCTTTTTCCGCTTTGTTAACTTAGTCGTTTTTTACCTAAAACCCTTATAGTCAGTGGGTGTCTTGTGAGCGCAACTCCTCCTACAGTTTTTGGCCAATCATTTTGAAACTTCACAGATGTTTTGGCCATGGTGTATAGATGTGCATATTGTTTGCTTATAATTCTCAGATTTTTTTTTCAACTTTTTCCACTTTGTTAACAGTCAGTTTTTACCTAAAACCCTTATAGTCAATGGGTGTCTCGTGAGCGCAACTCCTCCTACAGTTTTTGGCCAATCATTTTGAAACTTCACAGATGTTTTGGCCATGGTGTGTAGATGTGCATATTGTTTGCTCATAATTCTCAGATTTTTTTTTTTTAACTTTTTTCGCTTTGTTAACTTAGTCAGTTTTTACCTGAAACCCTAATAGTCAGTGTGTGTTTCGTGAGCGCAACTCCTCCTACAGTTTTTGGCCAATCATTTTGAAACTTCACAGATGTTTTGGCCATGGTGTGTAGATGCGCATATTGTTTGCTCATAATTCTCAGATTTTTTTTTTGAACTTTTTTGGCTTTGTTAACTTAGTCAGTTTTTACCTAAAACCATAATAGTCAGTGGGTGTCTCATGAGCGCAACTCCTCCTACAGTTTTTGGCCAATCATTTTGAAACTTCACAGATGTTTTGGCCATGGTGTGTAGATGCGCGTATTGTTTGCTCATAATTCTCAGATTTTTTTTCAACTTTTTCAACTTTGTTTAAGACTTAGTCAGTTTTTACCTAAAACCCTTATAGTCATTGGGTGTCTCGTGAGCGCAACTCCTGCAGTTTTAGGCCAATAGTTTTGAAACTTCACAGATGATTAGGTCAGGGTCTGAAGGTTTGCATATTATTTGCACATAAATCTCAGATTTTTTTTTTTCAACTTTTTTGGCTTTGTTAACTTAGTCAGTTTTTGCCTAAAACCCTTATAGTCAGTGGGTGTTTCGTGAGCGCAATTCCTCCTGCAGTTTTAGGCTAATAGCTTTGAAACTTCACATATGATTAGGACATGGTCTGAAGATGTGCATATTTTTTGCACATAAATCTCAGATTCATTTCAGCAGAGTTAGGGGTCCTTGATTTATCCCCAAAATTGGTTTCCGCTCAATATCTTGTGAAAGAATTGATGGATTAGGATCATATTTTGCATACATATTGTTGTTAACAATACCTAGCTTGGGATTTCGTCAATTTTCAGCTGAGTTACTGGCCTTGATTAATGGGCAAAAATGATATCTGCTCAATATCAATATCTTGTGAAATAATGGACAGGTTTAGATAAAATTTTGCAAGCCAATATTCCAAATTTTCTACTTTGCCCATTTTTCTAACCTATCAATTTCTTGAATACTGCAAAACAGATTTTTTTCAATACAAATAGGAACTTGTATGACTTAATCCCCGCAGGTGCGACATCGCTTTCCGCGGATTTCTTGTCGTTTATTAAAATTCGATCACATCTTTTTGGAAAGCCTGTACTTGTATGTCGGACCTTAAAGAAAGCATCAACATTGATAAAACGCATTCGTTTCAATTCCCAGAGAAAGAAAAAGGAAAATTCACAAAATTGCAGGAAAATGACGCTGACTTGTGCAACAACAAACAAATAAAAGGCAGCTCTCGATGAAATACCAACAGCAGTCATGCATTCTCAATAAACCGGTGCACATTGCATTTTAGACTGTCCTCGGTATTTTACAAAACCGCTGAACATTTTAGAAACATTATTTGTTTGTCCATAATTGCTCAATACCCCAGCAGTCCTAATCAACTAATAATTACCTTTCTATCCATCTTTTCTATTTTGTATCAGCTTGGAAAAGATGCCAAAACAACAGGTTCGTTACTGTCGCTTTCCAATTTTCAACATTTAAACTATTCTTTTTATAGTATTACATGACATATTAGTAAATTAATTGTGTTTGGTGAATTCCTACATGTTTTGACCTCCATAGGAGATAACGTGTATGTAACTCATCTTTTTGTGGTTTTAATCCAGTATTCCCTGTTGTTATCAAATCAGTAGACAGGTTGGTTACATAGATTTAAAACTTGTTCAATCATAGGCATTTTGAGCGACTGATACAAAACATGTAGTATTCTATGCTGTTTTATAATACCAACAATAAAAGATCGCTACAAGCACCTGAAAGGATCCTACTTAACATCGAATTTCTTATCAAAAATGAGTACAAAAAAGTTAGAGTTAAGCATGAAAGGTTTGTTACTCTGAATTAGACTTACCTGTCTGGTTTACATCCAATGTACATAAAACATGTGTTGATTCAATCAGTACAAGGACGCATATGCCCAAAAGAGACATTTAAAGCAAGATTCTAACACAGTGCTGAAGGTAATGGAAACCTAAGTAAGGTTCGTAATGAAAGGTTCATTAACACCGTTTGACAAACTAGTAAGTGTATTGATATACATGTTTAAATAACTGTCAATTACTTTTTCCGCAAATTTCAATGACGGTATAAATTTGGTGACGTTTCATTCTTTCGAAATTACTGTCCTAGAGATCACATATACATGTGAACTGAGAATATTGTTTTTCCTTTTGGTTTGGTACAAATGGTAAGTTGCGTCTACACATATATTTACATAATGAAATGTTTTAGTATATTTCAGAAACAAGTCAATGTATTATTTATCTGCATGCAAGCGTTAAACATTATGATAACCATAAATGCATGTAGTAAGCACCAAACAGTGAGAAAAGTTTGTGATCATAGGTAACAAACCTTTTAAATGTGTCCACCTCGGAACATGGCTATTGTTTGTGTTTTGACATTATTCACACGTCCTCTAAAGGAAGTACTAAATAAGAGATATCATTTATGATTGAAAATTAACTAAATACAAAGTACATAACTTCTACAAGCATTTATTACATGATTTTAACAAAACACCAGTTTAATAATACGCAGAGAGTTCAAAAGTGTTTTTTTTATATGACAACAATACTAACTTTGAAATAATTTTCGCTGCTCTAAACATTGATTATTACATTTACCTCTTTTCTATATAGATGAAACTCATGATTCTACACAGATAAAAATGCATGGCTTTATTGGTTACTGAAGTCTGTAGTATGCATATTATGCCTGTAAAAGTTTGTTACCTATTGATAATGAACCTTTCCATATTTGAGATGCGTAGCATTCATTATCAGTCGGGATAGTTCTAAATTACTATGCAGCTAGATCCAAATCAAAACTAAGTGGTATAATTTATGGTGCTATCAACTATAAAAAAAAATTATGAATCCATTTAAATATACCACTTTATCTTTCAGAGAAAAAAAAAGTGAAGTATGGCGTATTTTCATAATTTATCCTGTAATCACAAATAAACTTTCATAGCCTACAAAACTGGGATTGGGGAGTAAAGTTGTATACAGCTATTTATCATTTTATACGAAAATATTAGAATATTTCTAATTCTCTGTGGTATGTATACTTGATAATGAGCCTATCTGAACTCTAATATGAAGAATAAATAATTTATTCCTCACTGACCCACAGTGAGGAATATAGGTCTGTAGGTCGTCTGTCCTGCCTTCCGACAGTCCTAGGTATTGTTCAGAGTATATCTATTGAACTGGATGGCCTGGGCAAACCATATCTGTTCTTGATGTATGGATACATCTTAGAACACACAAACAGTAAAACTCCATGCATTTGATTTAAGGATTGGTAATGACAGACAAATCATTCAGTGGGTATAACAAGAATGGCAGATCGCATTCCAAAAGTCGGTCACAAAAGTTTTTATATATCTACCCTCTGTCCTACATTATACAGAACAAACTGTCTGGTGCTTACTTTATGCACTACAGGGTCAATGTTTATGAAATTTGATGTGTAGGTGTATCTAATACAGATGTTGTGTTAAGTATCGAATGTAGGTCACTGAGACATATAATTTAAGCTCTGATTTTCTTTATACAGGCAATAAAAAATATCTGGTGCATATCTACTGTACAGTAAAGTATAGTAGATATGCACCAGACAAGTTTACGTAGTGGGATTACAAAAAAAAAAAAAAAAAAAAATGTTAAGTGGATACAACTATCGCATTCCAAAAGTAGGTCTCAGTGATCTGTTTTCTTTTTTTTTTTTTATCTGACCTACCTTATACAAAATCTTTACCAGTCGGTAAGTCAAAAGAAAATGTCCGAAATCAATGAAAAAGTTCTTGAAAAGATCAGGATTATAATTTTTATTTATGTAAAAGAGAATGAAATAATTCAAGTTATATGTGATGCGTATAATCTAAAAGTCTTTAACTAGTTTGGATACGAACCTTTCATTTATTCTGTGTTCACATACAGCAGTTCAGTTAGAATTACTTTATATTTATTAAATTACAACTGACTTCAATGTGGTGTTAAAAAGCACTGCTTTTATTCTGCTTAATTCAGTCGGTATATATCAACTGATGTAAAATCTAATGTAGTGTTGACAAGTAGTTACTATAATGTAACAAACCTTTCATTTTCTCATTATAATATGAGTTTTGTTTTATATTAGTAATGTTTCATTGTTTATGACATCTGAACATATTAAATAAACAAAAACGATAGTGTTCGTACATATTTTGTTTTACTTATCATTTAATTAGTACTTTATTTTAAATGGTACTTTTACAGAAAGGTTCTTTACATTTTTCTCTTTTAAAAAGTATGTACCTCAAACTAATTAAAGACTCACTATACTTAGAGAATAATGAATATATTAATCTAGATTAATAAAAATTTCAATTATAGGAGTTAAATACAACAACAGAAACTTGGAAAACTTAAATTTGACAGTTGATAAAATGTAGTTTCCATCATACATGTATACTATTTTATGCATGAAATATAATCTATCTTGAAATGAGTGTTTACTAATACAGAAAACATATACACACCAGTTGGACATGCTATATGTAACTACTATAATATTTAATGATATTTATTAGGTCTTATCTGTTTTGAGAATACCATAACATGATTTTAATATACCGGTACAACAAACCAAATGGTACAAAGTAACAAACCTTTCAAGTTAAAGAATGTTGTTGTTTACCTGGCTTTCAATTATAGGAGTTAAATACAACAACAGAAACTTGGAAAACTTAAATTTGACAGTTGATAAAATGCACTTTTCACCATACATGTATACTATTTAATGCATGAAATATAACCTATCCAGAAATGAGTGTTTACTAATACAGAAAACATATACACGCCCTGTCGAATATGCTATGAGTACCTGCTATAATAGTTAATGATAATTACAGTCAAACCTGTCTTAAGCAGTCACCCATGGGAAGCTTAAAAAGTGGCTGCTGAAGGCAGGTGGCTGCTTAATACAGTTCAAATATATAGGTATATGAATTTTGGGGCAACTTTCCTCTGGCTGCTTAATACAGGTTGGCTGCTTAATAGAGGTGACCACTAACACAGGTTTGACTGTATCTGTTTTGAGAATACCATAACATGATTTTAATATACAACAAACCAAACAGTACAAAGTAACAAACCTTTCAAGTTAAAAAATGTCATTGTTTACCTGGCTTTTTTCATGGACTGTCACACGAAAACCTGACAATTGATGTTGAAATGGAATATCTACAATGATCAAACGTCCCTTCCAGATACATATATTTGGGATAAGATAAAGTTTTTTTTGTTTTTTTTGTTATCTTGAAATCAAAGTGCACCGCTTTATTGAGAATGAGTGAGTACATTCGTTCGCAGAGTAAAACAAGCAAAACCATCGCAAATCACCTAAATTTAGACTTACTTTGTGTCTTTTCCGCACTGGTAAACAGTGCTACCAGAACGAGGCTACTCATTTAGAAACGGATTTTCCGAAAATGTTGACGAAAAATTTGTTGTTTTTTTCATTCGAAAAATTGCTTAGTTGTCATTGCATTGTAGGAAAGACAAACATAAGCTTCTAAATTTGTACAGATTTCAATTTGCCTTCTGTGTATGATTGTTATTTATTTATAGAATTTCACTCGGTAACTCCAGGAAGTGTTGAGGTGTTTTCAGATGACACACATTCTTAGCAAAATAACAATTTATGATTTTAGAACTGAGTATTAAAACAAGTTAATGACTTCATATGATTGCATTATTTTCTTTAAAAGATCATTTGTGCAATTCTGAGCGGACACATTTTTTATGATGGACAAAGTTCCAAGGGAAATAATTCAAAAAGTATACATGCAAGAGTTATGGTTCTTGCGCTCTGCACGTCGTCTAATGTTGATTGATATTTACATGAATTTCTTGAAGATATCTTGAACAGGTTTCAAGTTACAAAGCGGACACAATTTTGTGATGTACAAAGTTCCAAAGGCAGTGACTCAAAAAGTATATTCGCAAGAGTTATGGTTCTTGTGCTCTGCACATCATCTAATGTTGTTTGATATTTATTTGAAGTTCCATGAAGATAGCTTGAATAGTTATCAAGTTATAGAGTGGACACGATTTTGTGACAGAGTCCAAGGGCAATGACTCAAAAAGTATAAATGCAAAAGTTATGGTTCTTGCACTCTGCACATCATCTAATGTTGATTGATATTTATATGAAGTTTCTTGAAGACAGCTTGAACGGTTTTCAAGTTATAGAGCAGACACGATTTTGTGATGGACAAAGTTCCAAGAGAAATAACTCAAAAAGTATAAATGCAAGAGTTATGGTTCTTGTGCTCTGCACATTGCTTATGTTGATTGATATTTATATGGTGAATATAGCTTGAACGGTTTTCAAGTTATAGAGCGGACATGATTTTGTGACAGAATCCAAGGAAAATAACTCAAAAAGTATAAATGCAAGAGTTTAGATTATTGCACATCATCTAATGTTGATTGATATTTATATGAAGTTTTGTGAAGATAGCTTGAATGGTTTTCAAGTTATAGAGCAGACTCAATTTTGTGACAGAGTCCAAGGGAAATAACTAAAAAAAGTATAAATGCAAGAGTTATGGTTCTTGCATTCTGCACATCATCTAATGTTGATTGATATTTATATGAAGTTTCATGAAGATAGCTTGAACTGTTTTCAAGTTATAGAGCAGACACGAGTGTGACAGACAGACAGACGGACAGACGCCAGGGGGGAAAACAATATCTCCCAGTCCTAAAGTGGGGAGACATAATAATCCTTGTGGAGTTTCAAAGGCTGTCAAAGATTTGGACTAATCAGTCTATTCCACTTGCCAATAACCCTTACTCAGATCAATTTTTGAAAAGTATTTATGACCTGACAGTTTATTTATCACTTCCTCCATATTTGGCATTGGTTCTGCATCATATTTGATAATTTTATTTAGTGTCCGAAAATCAATGCAAAACCACACTGACCCATCCTTTTTGGGAACCAATACTATTGGCAAAGAATATGGAGAAACTGACAGTTCAATTACTCCTAAGTAAAGCATTTCTTGAATTTCTGTTTCCATAACCTCATGGGTTTTATATGGAATAGGGTAACTTTTAGATCTTACAGGCTCGGTTGTCAATAATTCAATATTCTGACAGATTACATCCGTGCATGCGGGTAAACTGGTCAGTACATCTGGGTACTGTTTTATAAGTGATTCAGCCTCGCAAATCTGCTCTGGCGATTAATCATTTGAAATACTGACATCCTTAAATGATTCAGTATGCTGTGTTGAAGGAAATTTACAACCATCTAATGAATACTTGTCTGTTTCATCGACTTTGTCGACTTCCGCTACAGTCTCGATTGGAAATAAGCAATGTGATGTCACACTTTGATGTTCAACATATTGTGTTAAGATATTAGCGTGATAAGTGCCTATGACACCGTTGATGTCAATTCGGTAATCCATCCTATTAAGTACTGCGACCACTTCAAACGGACCTTTCTGCTGTAATAACAGTTATTGGTAGGGAGCAACAATAACACCTTATCACCTACCTTAAACCTACTGATCTCGCGGACCTATTGTAATATGTCTTTTGCTTGCCCTGTGCCTTCTTCAAATTGTCATGTGCCAATTTGCATGCTGTTCTAACATTTCTCTAAGGTCAATCACATACTGATAGGTAGATAATACTTGGTCATCACTTATCTCTTCAGACCATAATTGTTTCAGTATTGCCATGGGGCCACGAACGCTATGTCCGTACAATAGAGATTCCTGTGGAACCTCTCTAATGGCAAATAATAAAGCGGGAAGACACCTATCCCGGTCCTTGGGCCTTTCCGCACACATTCTATGAAGCAATTTCTTTAAAGTAGAGTGGACCTGCTCAATTAACCGGTTGCACATGGGATGATAGACTGAGGTCATTAATTGCTGGAGAGACAGTAACCTTGACACCTCCTTCTTGACCTCTGAAGTAAATTGGGACCCACAATCAGTTAGCATTTCATCAGGCATCCCAACCCTACTGAACATTCCTACCAACGCCTCTACAATAGGCTCGGGTCTCAATACTAGGTAATGCTACAGCTTCTGGGTACCACGTTGCATAATCAATCAAAGTTAGTATATTTACCGTGACTTCTTATCGGACCGGGGTTCTATTGGACCAACAATATCGACTGCTACTCTCATAAACGGTGTGTCATTTAACAGTAATTTTCCTAATGGAACTTTGATTAAAAGCCCCTTCTGAATTGTCCACTGAAAAATGTCACAAGACCTACAAAACCTTATTACATCACCACAAACCCCTGGCCAAAAGAACTCAGCCAGAATTCTATTCAAAGTCTTTTTGTCTAAATGTCCGGCCATCAATGATTCATGAGTCAGTTTCAGAACCTTTTTCTCTAAAACTACTTGGGACAATAAGTTGAAGTGATGACTTATTTCCCTGAGTAAATTATCTATACATCAAGTCTCTTCTCTTAACTGTTTTAGTTTCACCCCTATTCAAAAAAGGTAAGAGAAAAGTTCAGGGAGTGCCACAGTCACAACTCTTAGTAACGACCCCTGAGTCGGCTCTGTGCCTTATATGTTCTAACTTGGGATCAGATTTTTGAGCGTCCTGGAATGCTTGTTTGTTCACACTCAGAATCTGAAAGAAGACCTAAAGTTTCTTATATGCCTTCTCCTCTTGCTTAGCCTGGGCCCTTGTAACTACACCCACTGAAAAATGGGACACAACTGGTAACTTAGAACCATCAATGTTGCCAATTACCAAGTGATATAAAGTGTCATTCATGCACAATGCCTCAGTTTGACCCTTAAAAAAATGGATAATCGACATTAATGACTGCCACAGGATGCCTTTCCATAGTTTCATATATCAGAGTCACTGTTGACTCTTTACCATTCAGCTAATCCTGTGAAACCAAGTTTCTTCTCGTGACCACCCCAGTACAACCAGTATCCCTAAAGACTACAACTTTCTGACCGTCAACGGTACCTCGTGCTGTTGGCAACCGTGACTTCAAAAAGTAGCGAACCCCTTCCTTGTCTTTCACATCTGAATGCAAGGAATCGTCTATCTTACCCAGGTGAATAGACTCTACACTGTCACTGGACCCCTTTTGTCCCTTTGCCTTACAAAAGTTGAACTGGTGGCCTTCCCCTGTTTCATTATTATGTCCCCCCCCCCCCACCCACCAAAGTGGGGAAGGTGGGGAGGGGGGGACATATTGTTTTTGGGACTCATCCCGTTGGCGTCAGCGTCGGCGTAAATCTTTTTGTCTGCTCAGTAACTTGAATACTCTTTGGAATGTTTTGATGATACTTGGTAGAAATTTAGATCAGGACAAGTTGATATGTCGCATACAAGTTTGACAACTCTGGCTTTCTTACTTTTGGAGTTATCACCCTTTGTTCAATTTGTAAAAGATTTTGTGTCTGCTCTGTAACTCGAATACCCTTTGGAATATTTGGATGGTACTTTGCAGAAATGTAGAACAGGATCAGACGACGTGTTACGTACAAGAATGACTACTCTGCCTTTCTTACTTTTGGCATTATCTCCCTTTGTTATATTTGACAGTGATAATCCATTGATTTCGTGTTCACTCTGTAAGTCAAACACCCTTTGGAATATTTTTATACCCCCGACATACGAAGTATATGGGGGTATATAGTTTTCGCTTGTTCGTACGTACGTACGTACGTTCGTTCGTTCGTCTTTCCGTCACAGGGTCAAAGTTTTTGCGTTAAAGTTTATAAGACCTCATATTTTGAAGACCTTTTGATGGATTTCATTCATGTTTGGCATGATGGTAGATATAGGTCTAAAGTTTTAATCAGCACCATCCCCACCCCGGGGGTGACCTTGGGGTCAAGGTCACGGACTTAGAAATTTCGTAAAAAAGTCAAAGTTTTTTGTGTTTAAGTTTATATAGCTATATCATCAAGACCCTTGAGGAATTTCATTTATATTTGACATGTTGGTAGATATTGGCCTAGCGTTTTACTCGGCATGATCCCCACCCCAGATGTGACCGAGGTCAAGGTCACAAACTTAGAATTTTCATATAAAAGTCAAAATTTTTGCATTTAAGTTTATATAGCCATATCATCAAGACCTTTTATTAAATTTCATTATCCCCTAACTGAAAGGTTGAGTGGATATAGCTATCAGCAAGGAATCTGTTCGTCTGTCCGTCAGTCCATTGAAGCATTATTTTGTTCATACTTTATTTTTGTTTTAGGGTCAAAGTTTTTGCATTAAAGTTTATAAGACCTCATATTTTGAAGACCCTTTGATGGATTTCATTCATATTTGGCATGATGGTAGATATAGGTCTTAAGTTTTTATCAGCACCATCCCCACCCCGGGGGTGACCTTGGGGTCAAGGTCACAGAATTTTCATAAAAAAGTCAAAGTTTTTTGTGTTAAAGTTTATATAGCTATATCATCAAGACCCTTGAGGAATTCCATTTATATTTGACGTGTTGGTAGATATCGGCCTAGCGTCTTACTCGGCATGATCCCCACCCCGGATGTGACTGAGGTCAAGGTCAAGAACTTTGAATTTTCATATAAAAGTAAAAAAAATTTGCGTTTAAGTTTATATAGCCATATCATCAAGACCTTTTATTAAATTTCATTATCCCCTAACTGAAAGATTGAGCGGATATAGCTAATGGGAAGGATTCTGTTCGTCTGTCCGTCAGTCCGTTGAAGTATTATTCGTTCATACTTTATTTTTGTCTTAGGGTCAAAGTTTTTGCATTAAAGTTTATAAGACCTCATATTTTGAAGACCCTTTGATGGATTTCATTCATATTTGGCATGATGGTAGTTATAGGTCTTAAGTTTTTATCAGCACCATCCCCGTCCCGGGGGGTGACCTTGGGGTCAAGGTCACAGAATTTTCATAAAAAAGTCAAAGTTTTTTGTGTTAAAGTTTATATAGCTATATCATCAAGACCCTTGAGGAATTTCATTTATATTTGACGTGTTGGTAGATATCGGCCTAGCGTCTTACTTGGCATGATCCCCACCCCGGATGTGACTGAGGTCAAGGTCACGAACTTAGAATTTTCATATAAAAGTAAAAAAAATTTGCGTTTAAGTTTATAAAGCCATATCATCAAGACCTTTTATTAAATTTCATTATCCCCTAACTGAAAGATTGAGCGGATATAGCTAATAGGAAGGAATCTGTTCGTCTGTCCGTCAGTCCGTTGAAGTATTATTCATTCATACTTTATTTTTGTCTTAGGGTCAAAGTTTTTGCGTTAAAGTTTATAAGACTTCATATTTTGAAGACCCTTTGATGGATTTCATTCATATTTGGCATGATGGTAGTTATAGGTCTTAAGTTTTATCAGCACCATCCCCACCCCGGGGGTGACCTTGGGGTCAAGGTCACAGAATTTTCATAAAAAAGTCAAAGTTTTTTGTGTTTAAGTTTATATAGCTATATCATCAAGACCCTTGAGGAATTTCATTTATATTTGACATGTTGGTAGATATTGGCCTATAGTCTTACTCAGCATGATCCCCACCCCGGGTGTGGCCGAGGTCAAGGTCACGAACTTAGAATTTTCATATAAAAGTAAAAATTTTTGCGTTTAAGTTTATATAGCCGTATCATCAAGACCTTTTGTTTCATTTCATTATCCCCTAACTGAAAGGTTGAGTGGATATAGCTATCAGCAAGAAATCTGTTCATCTGTCCGTCCGTCCGTTGAAGCATTATTTGTTCATACTTTATTTTTGTCTTAGGGTCAAAGTTTTTGCGTTAAAGTTTATAAGACCTCATATTTTGAAGACCCTTTGATGGATTTCATTCATATTTGGCATGATGGATATAGGTCTAAAGTTTTTATCAGCACCATCCCCACCCCGGGGGTGACCTTGACCCAAGACCACAAATTTCATTTATATTTGACATGTTGGTAGATATGGGTCTAGAGTTTTACTCAGCATCATCCCCATCCCGGGGTATGACCTTGAGGTCAAGGTCACAAATTTCATATAAAAGTAAAAAATATTTGCATCTAAGTTTATCTAGCTATACCATCAAGACCTTTTGTTGAATTTCGCTATCCTCCTACCGAGAGGTTTAGGGGATATAGCTATCAGCATGGAATCCATCTGTCCATCCATCCATCTGTCTGTCCATAAACACATTATTGTGCACCCCATAACTCCTAACTACCCTTTGAGCTATTTTCAGGAAACTGTCAGGTTGTAGAGGGCATTTGGTAGGGTGTCAGGTAAAAGAAAGACAACTCTAACTGACTTGGTCCATGAGTTATCTTCCCTTGTCTCCAGAATTGTAAAAATTTTGTGTGACTCATAACTTTAAAACATGTTAAGATATTTTCCTGATACTTCACCAGTATGTATAGGACATTGAGTAGGCATATCACATTCAAGAATGACACTCTGACTCCATTCTGCAGTTTTCTCCCTTGGTTATTTAAATCTTGTGCAGGCAATAACTCTAAAAATTCTTTAAGATATTTTTGTGATACTTTACCGATATGTAGAGGGCATTGAATAGGCAGGTGACCTTAAAATTTTCATTAAAATTTATATAGCTATATTATGAAGACCCTTTTGTTGGTTTCATTAATATTAAGCATGATGGTATATATAGGTCTAAAGTTTTTCTCGGCACCATCCCTAAGCTGGGGCATGGCTTTTAAGTCAAGGTCACAGACTTTTCATACAAATGTCATTTTAACTTCATGATACATTAACCTATAGATAATGTGCTATTCTCTTCTGTTTTCACACCTTCCACAGAAAAAACGACCTTTCAGTCGTCAATTGAAGTCTTAAACCAGAAGGTCCCTTAGGCAGTTACCTGTGTGACGTAACTCATCCCGCTCAATTGATCACGTGTCAGTTTCTTTTCTGTGGACAAAGAAATTCAACAAGGATTATTTACCTGTGATAGAAATTTGGATTATTTCTTTCCTCACGGATAAATTTCTGTATCCTTGTGTTTCTTTTGTTTATTTATCACTCCTTTCACTTTCTATGTTATTATTTAAAATTTTCAATTTTCGATTTCACGTATTTTTTGACTGGTCTTTTTTCGACATGCGTTTTCGCGACTCTCGCTTTTCGGCACAACGCTCGTGCGCAATCGGTTCGATAGTCGTATTTATATATGCAGAATATTTTTGTTCTTTTCGTTCCAGGTTATTCAGCATTTACGATATGTTTTTCCTGGACTTTTATTTGCAGAGATCTTCAGTTGGCGAAAGATTCTCATGGTGGAGAAGCTGATTGTAAAGAACTTGTCAACCCTTGATGGGTTATAAGACAATTCTTTACTGATGGGAGCCCCACCCCATATGGCTATACTGCCGGGGTAAGACCCATCAAGGTGGCATCTTTGGGTACTTAGTATCCGATAAAGTCTAAGTCCACCAGTCACCGGTCAACCAGTCACCAGTCAACTAGGCACCAGTCAATCAGCTTCACCAGTCACCAGTCAACCAGGCGCCAGTCAACCAGTCACCAGTCAACCAGTCACCGGTCAACCAGGCACCAGTCAACTAGTCTCCAGTCAATAATTTAATTATTTTCTGGAAAGACTTAGTTTTTTTACATATTTCACCGGACAAAATAGTCACGTATACTAACTTCCGGTCATTATGTCTAATTATTAAAACTTTTCACCGGGCAAAGTATCAGTAATATTTCTGATACTTATACCCGGTCATATTATTATATTATTTCTGATTTTTCACCAGGCAAACTTTTACAGAAAGTGTCTGGTCAATTTTGCCTAATAATTAATTATCACCGGGAAAAAGTTTCGAATACTTGTATCCGGTCAGTTTTCATATATAATCTCCTTTTTTCATCGGACTAGTGTTACGAATACTACTATCCGATCAATTTGTCAAATTACTTGTAACTTTACCGGGCAACAGTTACAAATACTAGTGTCCGGTCATTATGTCGGGTAACTAGTGTCAAAATAGTGATCACTAATTCCCGAACAATCTATTATCGTTCATAGAGCTCCATTCACATTTAAGTCAATGGATATAGGTTATTAAGTGAAATACATAGTAACTTTTTATACATAAAATTCTGTACAGTCTTTCCCGAATCAGACTAGAATCTTTAATATTCCATTGACTTATTTTTGGAGTGTAATTCCATTAATATTTTAAATTAACTTATGTTTTATCTCTTTCATCCGCTAGAAAGAGGTAAACTTCCGACTATAACAAAATTTTTACCGGGCAGCAGTTCGTAGACTAGTGCCAGGTCATTCAAATTATGTTTTATCTCTTTCATTCGCTAGAAAGCGGTTAACTTCCAGCTCTAATGAAAATTTCACCGGGAGGCACTTCGTAGAGTAGTGCCAGGTCATTCTAACGAAATTCCACCGGGCAATAGTTTCGTAGACTAGTGTCACGTCATTGTGTCGGATTACTAGTGACCGAGTAGTAGTCACGAATTACAGTCAAAACGGCCCCAAGTCAGAACGGCCCCCATTTGGTCAAAACGGCCCCATAAATTGGTCAAAACGGCCCCACATCCCAAAAATGAAGGTCAAAACGCCCCCCCCCCCCTTTTTTTTTTTTTTGTAAATGCATAGACAAACAGACGGACAACTTAGTGTTTAGGAGTAGGAAATACTTGTAATGGCAAAATTATGTATATACTTGTAAACAACAATGAAACAGGTGAGTATTATGTTATGTAAGCAATGAAATGTAATAAAATAAATGATACTGAAAACAGAGTTTGTGTTTTGTTTTCTTTTGTTATAAACAAAATGTTAATTGCAGATAAACACCATTTGATTATTATTATATACTCATATCATATCATATCATAATCGGATTTTTGATTAACATGCAAGGGCAACATCCACATCAGTGTGCCCCCTTCCAGATAGCTGGCTTGCTGCACGCATGGCAGATCTCACACCAGATCTCCAGGTACATCTATCATGAGGGTTGATATCCGAGAGCTTCCACTCTCTGCAATCCCTCCCTGTCAGCTGCTTCCATGTCATCTTGGACCTTCCAGGCCCACGCTTTCCATCAACCTGTATGTCAAAGGCTGTCTTGACTGCACCACTGGAGTGTTCCACATGTCCATACCATCGTTTTCTCCTTCAGAATGCGGTCCAGATCCTCAATGCCAAGTCGCACAAGTAGCTCATTGGATCTGGTGGTGACAATTTCTTGGGGCCTGACATTGCAGATCTGTCTGATCATTGCCCTGTCATTTCGCTGCAGACGCTGGAGGTTTGGCTTTGTCAATGTCTAAGTCTCACTGGCATGGAGCATAGCGCTCCGCACACAAGAGCTGTACACACGGCCACGTGTTTTGAAAGAGAGGTGGTGTGAAGAAAGAACTGGTAGCAGATCCTTGAACTTCTTCCAGGCGTTTTCACACGTGTTGTGGTTGAAAGTTCACAGCCACCTGCTGCTGACAGCATGTCTCCTAGGTAGCAAAAGGAAGCTACCACCTCAAGCTTGTCAGGTCCGACCTGGACATCCTGTGGTCTGCCATCCAAGGGGCATGCAGTTCCCTGGCACCGTGTACATCTGTAGTCAGGGTTTTTTTTTCAAGCGCTTGAGCCCACTGCATTTCTTGTGCACCCAGTGCTTGCAGCCATTGCAGAAGATGCTGTTGCTGCCCACTCCAGTGCAACAGACGGCCCATGGAAACTCGCCTGAACTCTGTGGGGCATACACAGACAAAAAGGGGTAACCACACTTTGGCCGTCTATGAGTTTCACTAAAATGATTCTGTCGGAGACTATTTGAACCTCAAAAACTTTCTCTATCCACTCTTCTGCGACAAACACTCCTACACCAGCAGTGCCATTGTCATTTCCTCACTAGTAGAGCTTGTACCTGGTGTCCTTGCCCTTGATTGTGCGACAGTTGCCACCACGGTATCTGGTCTCCAGAATGCAGCAGACCCACTTTCCTGCGGGATAGTGTGTCCACTACCTCGCAAACTCTTCTTCTCAGGGTGTTCACATTGAGTGTTCCCACCCTGAATTTCCTCAGGTGCTTGCTTGATTCGCCACAATGGCCCGACCCTGCCTCCCACACTTGACAGGAGGCCAAGCCGGAGACGTTACCAACAGAACGTTGCTGTCTGTTGGCACCGCCTAACTGTGTACCTTTTCTTCTGCTTGCCATGTAAGATTTTGGAACAACTGTTTTTTTACGGGATCGCCTGTCCTAGCTGACATCCCAACTCAGTTCTTTTACGGCATCTGAGCATGCACGCCGTTCCCACACTCGGGCAGTGTGCTTTGCCGTTGTCCTTATAAAGAAAGGATCTTCCGCCAAACCACAACAGCTAATACACCAAGCCATCGGTCTGTAAATGATTGCTGCCTAGCTCTGCCACCCAGGTTGTGGCAGCCTCTTAACCCTAAAGGTGGGGAGGCAACTGTGATAGAGGGCAGCCTCACAATCCCACACTCATATTGAGTGCCACAGATGGATACAGTTTTATGTCATACCCAGGACTGTACTAGTCTATAACAATAATCACAGAAGTGTGAAACGGGACCAAATTGAAGATATTTTCAAACTTCCTTGTTATTACCAAGCTTTCTTTGCTTTTTAACGCGAAATAACCAATATCTATATTTTTAATTAGTGACATTTGCTTAGCCATCATATCTCATAATCAAGTCTGGATACTGGAATACTCGCATACTGCAACTCTATAGTGTTAAACAAAAACGGAATCTTGTTATTTATATTACTTATGTTATTTATGTCACTGCAATTTGAATAGTGAATAATAAAATGTGAATTGTGCATTTTTTTTGCCTTAACAGCTATTATGAATCAATCTGCGTCATAAAGGATCAGCGTTCAAAAATGACCCCGTTTTCGACTATTTTCCCTTCAAAAAAAGTTAATATAGACAAGATTTATTCAGTTGAAATTGATTAGTGCTGAAAAATGCATTTACATACATTACTTTTTACTTAAATCCTAAGTCGAATTTGAGGCCATTTTTGGGGCCGTTTTTTGGGGGGCCGTTTTGACCAATTTGCAACTGCAGTTGGGGCCGTTTTGACCAATTTGGGGCCGTTTTGACTTGGGGACATTTTGACTTGGGGCCGTTTTGACCTGATACCGTAGTCACTAGTACTCGCTCAACATATTTTTATTTATTAAGCGCTATAGACATGTATAGTCTTGGGTTATAGGTTATTGAATGACAGAGATGGGTTCTAATACCTAGTAGCCACTTATATTGTTGAATTCTGTCCAGTCACTTTTGAACTAGACTTAAATTCTATATATATATTTATTCTTGAAAATGAATTAAGAATTATCGGTTACGATCAAATTCGCAATTCATTCACTAAGTGTAGAAGATACTTCCGCCTATAATTATATCTCTTTTATTCGCTACAAAGAGATTAACTTCTTACATATTCACCTTATTCGGCTCTAAGGCAAAGGTGAACTATAAAACTATTGTTATTTATAAGAAGAAAAATATACACGAAATCTAAAAATCTTTCTTCTTTCCTCCCCTGTTTTCTTTCTACATGCTCCAATATGTAATCAGCATGTAATCTAAGGAGTAAATTGACAAGAAAGTAGCAATCGATCTTTTCTACTTTCTATTAATTTTTCATTCATAAGGTATCGGAAATTTACACGATTCAGATAAATAAATTAACAGTTTATTTATTTATTCGCTACCTCTCTAGATTACTACGATTTAAAATTCTAGTTGAGGTACATATTTTCCTTTTGCCTTTCTACATGGAAAATAGTTGATCCGTTAAGCTATTATTCTATTTTATACTATCTTTTGATTGATTATATAAGAGTCTAGGTCAGTCGTGCTCTGTCTAAACTCTGCTATAAAATAATAAATAAGAAGAAAATCTTATATTTAGGCATAGATATAATTCAATACGTTCTTTACTTTGCCTGTTTTATTTTTTCTTCTGGATCATTTAAGACTACGATAGCAATATACCAGATAATTTTGCCTCTGTAAGAATCTATTACGCCGAAGATTCTTCATCTTGGAATAATAATTTTATGATGATTATAATTAGAAATTATTTTGGAAGGTTTAAAACTTATAATTACTAGACCCAATTAATCCTCGTATATTATAGGTCTATTTTATCTTATTGAGGAATAGTTTTGCTTCAACTAGCTCTATACCTCTAATATTTTATTTATAACTAGAGTCCATGTCAATCAAAATTTTTCTCGCACCTTTGGTATTGACAATGGATACATATTTAGTAAAGGCATTAATTATTCAGTATGTGACAGATTATTATTGCCTAAATTAGATATTATATACAATACTTTCCTTTTGATTTTTTTTATTGACTTTGTAACTATTCAGAAACTTCCAAAGTCATTCATTTCCTTCCTCTAAACTTACCGAAGCTCTAGATTATGTTGATATATATTTTTAATATATGCTTAGAGGTTAATTAACGAGAGTTTACCTCATAATAGCAGATATTATTATATTCATATTAATCAATGTACGATCTAGGCTTAGACAAAAGGGAAAACATCCTTAATTACGAGCCGGTAAAGAATTAAGATACACTTAATTATCTCTTTACCCCTTCTTTATGTTTACATTCGTTAAAGGGATCATAGTAATTCTCGCTAAGAGTTCAAGTTCAGTTTGCGAATAATGCAAAGATTAATATCTTGATTTCCAGTCCGCATCAAAAATGGTCTATATATATATAGATAAATATCTTTTCTGAAACTGGATATTTATTTTTTTTTCCACACAATAAGTCATTTCAAGACGTTTCGATGATTTTGAAATGCACTGCTTCAATTTATAATATAGAATATGTTTATATAAACTTCACAATGTAGTAAGTGCTGCACCTTCGTTCCTGGTCAGATCTTACTTTTGTGATAGGTTTTCGAACATACTGAAAGTTTTCTCCGATTATACATTCGGTAAATAAACTTTCGAGTAGCATTTATGCTTTTAAACATTCAGATTATTTGATAATAGTTGGAGATAATATATTATACCGATATCTATATATCTATCTTCATTATTTATCTTTCTCAACTTACTTTTAAGTTAGATTGACCTTCTCGCTACGTTCCAGGTTTAAATCTAGCTATCATTATGGACCAGTCACTTTTTTATTTCCTAAACAATATTTTAACAGTTTTTCATAGTATTCAGAGCATAACGACTTCATGAATACTTGGAAATAATTCAATTCTACGCTTGTTAAACTAAGCTTAAAACAAGCCCTAGTTTTTAGAATGGATATTATCCTTGGATTCAGTTCATGGAGATACATCCATTTAGATCCCATTATCTCTATTTCAATCATACAAAATTCTAATGACTAAGTACTCTTTTCTACGTACGAATACAGAATATCGAGTCACTGTTGCTGCATATTGGTTAAAGATTAAACAAATTTTATCTTAAACCTATATGACGTTAAATTAATTATTATCTCTTTCATATTTATACATGTTTTTACCCTTCCATCAGGGATTGTGGTAATAATATTATTTTATTACTCTCTATGGTTTACGTATAGATCTCGAGAGAATATATATATATATATATATACATATATATATGTATATATGTATATATATTTTCTTCCTGAATTCATTTGCGAGTACGTAATTTGATATTTCAGGAATTACCAATTATGCAGACATAGATTTTATTCTATTAATATTCAATTCTAAAAATTTGATTGAATATTTATCTATAAAATTCTGGGCAGTAATTTTATAGCGAGTTATATGTTTAATAATTCCTTGCTTAATAAATAGTTACGCTTAACCTTTTATTTATAGCAGGAATTTGTTCCGTAGTATAATTTTAATTTAGTATTCATATATTTCTTACTATTCTTAAATATGCGTATAGAATAGTAATACTATCTCTTAACTTATAAATTAAGTGTTTTAGAGATTATTAATCAGTACTATTGTATAATTGTTCTTCAGAGATTATCACACTATTACTTTTTCTCTGAGTCCTCTTTTTATGAACATTTTGATTCGTTATTACAAAGTGGACTTTTTAACTTTTCTTGATTTCCATGATTATTTACTCAGGAGTACTTTTCATGGCAATCTTCTGGTATAGAAAGATTCTATCCAGCTTATTTATTATTGTTTAATCTTATCAATGCGGTAAGATTTAGCCAAACTATGACCGTCTTACAGTTAGCTGCGATCAACCTTATTCTTATCTCTCTTATTGTCTGTCAAACTCTAAGTTATGGTGTTGACAGTTTCTTCTTTATTATTTTGTCAGGACATCAAACGCTTTTATATGTCTATGACAAAACTAATTATCAATGGTTTAGGTTGTTTTTTCTTCCCAGCAGTTTTATGCAAACTCTGTATTATTTTATTGCTTGACTAAAAATTCGTATTACAATTAGTCTAGCAATAGTTTTAACCATTATGTTTGTCTATACCTTTTTTCTTCTGATGGATAACTGAGTTATAGTTAAGTTAACTCCATCTACTTTTATTATCTCCCCTTCTTTAATTTGATCAAAGGGGAATAATTATACAACATTATGGTTATTTTAAGTCTATGTCTGTTCATCGGAAACTGTCCTATCGCTCCAATTAACAACTTAGACTGTTACAATTAGATAGCTTCACATATCTAGAATTTTATCCAAAATATCTACATATGTCAGTTATCTATAGGAAACTCCACCGAGTAGACTTTTCCTTATTTATTCAAGACCCTAGATAGACTACTTACAGTGTATGGTCATGGCTTTTTGTTTTACAAATTTTGTTTTGAAAATATTATTTCTATATTCCTAGCTTACTTTGTGATGGAATATTTATGTTATGTCTCAATGACTCCCTTTTATTTTTGAAGCCAATTGTTGTTTCCCAAAAAGAAAAAAGGGGGGGGCGGGGGGGCGGGGGGGGGGCAATGTTAGGTCTCTGAGACTTAAGAACTAGCTTCCTCTAAAGTCTACTATTATAAATAAGGTTGTTAGATCATAACACCTTAAAGATATGCTATTTTGTGAATCTAAATCATTCTTTCTATTAAATATAGAATTAGAATGTATCTGATTCCTTAGAGTTTCCTGAGTCTTTAACCAGAAGTGGTGAGATATTATTGGTGTTAGAATTAGGAGAGCACCTCCCTCCTATTCTGCAAATTCTAGCACATTATCTATAGGTTAATGTATTATGAAGTTAAAGTGAAGTTTTTTAAAAGTAAAACATATTTTAACGAGTAATACTTAACCTATAGATAATCAATTATCTCCCTCTGCCCACCCTCGCTTATCTCTCCTAATTATGTCTATTGTTTTACACATAAAAGAAACTGACACATGATCAATTGAGCGGGAAGAGTTACGTCACACAGGTAACTGCTTAAGGGACCTTCTGGTTTAAGACTTTAATTAACGACTGAAAGATCGTTTTTTCTGTGGAAGGTGTGAAAACAGAAGAGAATAGCACATTATCTATAGGTTAAGTATTACTTGTTAAAATATGTTTTACTTTTAAAAAACTTCATTTTTGCTTATATTATAAAGACTGATTGATTTCACTAGTATATGGTGATAGTTATAGGGCTAAAGTTTTATTTATCTCAATCCCTGCACCTGTGCCTGATCTTTGAGGTCAAGGACTTCATATTATGTGTGATTGAATTTTTTCAATGTTATAACATATAGCATACAACTGCCATCTCCAGAGTCAAAGCTACATACTTTGTGCTCTTTAAAAACTGGCGGTAGCGCTGGTCGGGGGTATACGTGCCCCACTGGGCACTTTGTCTAGTTATGATACTTGGTAGAAATGTAGAATTGGACCAGATGACATGTTGTGTACAAGAATGACAACTCTGCCTTTCTTACTTTTGGCGTTATCTGCCTTTGTTATATTTGACAGTGATTATCCATTGATATTGTGTCTGCTCTGTAAGTCAAAGACCCTTTGGAATATTTTTATGACACTTGGTAGATATATAGAACAGGACCAGACGACATGTTAAGTACAAGAATGACAACTCTGGCTTTCTTACTTTTGGAGTTATCTCCCTTTGTTTTGTTTGAAATAGATTTCTCGTCTGCTCTATAACTGGAATACCCTTTGGAATATTTCGATGGTACTTGGCAGAAATTTAGAACAGGACCAGTTGACGTGTCAGTACAAGAATGACAACTCTGCCTTTCTTACTTTTGGCATTTTCTGATACTTGGTAGAAATGTAGAACAGGACCAGATGACGTGTCGCATACAGGAATGACAACTCTGCCATTCTTACTTCTGGTGTTATCTCCCTTTGTTATGTCTGACACTGATTATCCATTGATTTCGTGTCCGCTCTATAAGTCAAAGACCCTTTGGAATATTTTTATGATACTTGGTAGAAATGTAGAACAGGACCAGACGATGTGTCACATACAACAATGACAATTCTGCCTGTCTTACTTTTGGCGTTATCTCCCTTTGTTATGTCTGACAGTGATTATCCATTGATTCCGTGTCCGCTCTGGAAGTCAAGGACTCTTTGAAATATTTTTATGATACTTGGTAGAAATGTAGAACAGGACCAGACGACATGTCGCGTACAAGAATGTTAACACTGGCTTTCTTACTTTTGGAGGTATCTCCCCTTGTTTTGTTTGAAATAGATTTCTCGTCTGCTCTGTAACTGGAATACCCTTCAGAATATTTTGATGGTACCTGGTAGAAATGTAGAATAGGACAAGACCTTGTGTTCCTTACAAGAATGACAACTCTGTCTTCCTTACTCTTGCTGTTATCTCCCTTTGTTATATTTGACACTGATTATGCATTGATTTAGTGTCCACTATGTAAATCAAACACTCTTTGGAATATTTTGATGATACTTGGTAGTAATGATGAACAGGACCAGACGACATGTCACATACAAGAATGATAACATTGGCTTTTTTTTACTTTTGGAGTTATCTCCTCTTCTTGTGTTTGAATTTTATTTCTTGTCTCTGCTCTGTAACATGAATACCCTATGGAATATTTTGATAATGCTTGGTACAAATGTAGAACAGGGCGAGATGACGTGTTGCGTACAAGAATGACAACTCTGGTGGGATTGTGGGGGGGACATTTGTTGTTGTTTTTTTAAACCTTTACTAGTCAAACTTATTTCCAACATCCCTACCTTGACCGCGATTATTTCCTCTACCATAACCTTGACCTCGATAATTACAGCAGCCCCTGTTAAATGAATTATCTCCCTTAAACAGAGGATTACTAGTGTTCTTACTAGAGGCAGTCACCAACCTCCCTTGGTCATTAACTACATCAGCGCTTGACGCTACTTTCCTATCAGAATTGTTCCAACAAGTTGGTTGTGGTTTTCCGGCTTGTAGCCCAACCTACTTAGATCAATCTTACTAAACCCTTTGCTATCCCTATTCTCGCATTGCCCTTCCACTACGAAACTAGATACACCACCCCATGCTTCAGTGAACAAGTTGGCTTCTCTAGCCATATCTCATCTAAATTTATAAATGTCTTTGATCTTCAAATGGATATACAATTCTCTATTACATGATTCTAAAAATTGGTCACATGCCGTAAAATTGCCTACCAATTTGTACGTCTTTTCCACTTTCGCCATCGCCAACCATTTATTTAAATAACTATTAAGTCTGCTACTAAACTGAATAAAAGTCTCTTTATTCTCGGGCCTACTATAACGAAATTTCTTATGAAATCAGCGTTCTATCATATCAAAATTCTTTAGCAATGCCTCTTTCAGTTAATCATAACTGGCCACGTCCTCATCTGATAACATATCATATACATCTAAAGCTCGCCCCTTTAATAAAGCATTTAAATATGCGGTCCATAAAGATAGATCCCATTTATTAGCTGTTGCATACTTCTCAAACCGGGACATATAACTGTCCATTTTGTCTTTACTATCATCAAAGTACGACAACTTGGTATCGCGTGCATGTGCTGTACGGTCTTTAGATTTTGACTGCTCCGTATCAGCCTTATGTAATTCTATTTTATGGGAAAGTTCTAATTTCTGATTTTCTAGACCCTGCAGTAATCTTTCTAGTTCTATTTCTTTATTGGCCTCAATATGGGCCGTCATGGCCTCTGCCTCAGCTCTGGCCTTCTCGGCCTCAGCCTGGACTGACCTTCTCAGCCTCTGCCATGGCCTTCTGGTCGTCAACTTTGGCCTTCTTGGCATCTGCCTCGGCTCTGGCAATCTCGACCTCGGCCTCGACTCTGGCCTTCTCCGCCTCTGTTTCAGCTCTAGCCTTCTCGGCCTTGGCCTTGGCTTTCTCAGCCTTGCATTCCGCAGCTCTATCTGCCCTTTGTATATCTTGCTCATTAGTGACCCATTTCACTTTGAAATTTAACTTAAATCAAGTTTAAAATATTCCAACTAAAACGCTGGTCAGAATTTCAATGCATCTGCATTGAATTTAAGTTCTACCCTAATGTTACAATATCAGCGAGGTATTGTAACGGTGATATTCGGAACTGACGTCTATCAAGAACAGAATATAATTATAGTATCTATAACAATATACTAACGCTACTAGTTGATGTCACATAGTGAGGTCTTTAATAGATTTATTTGCCTTATGCTAAGAAATTACTTCACTGACTAAACATCATTTAACGTACAGTGACGTTACATATATTAACTAATGTAAGTAGAGTATAACGTATTATTACTGACAACAGAATGACCTTGACAATCGATGTAATAATTTCGTAAGAAATGTTATCTTACATAAAATATCTTAATGTAGACATAAATCAGATATGAGGAATGGCTATGGGTATTTAACCAAGGACTTGAGACAGTCAGACAATTTGATAAATTGAGACAGTCAAACAATTTGATAAATCTTGCTATACGTGTTCAAGAAAATTGTGAGTTCCCACTCAGATTAGCATACCCGGTCCCTATACATTTGGAACACTAGCATGTTGCACTTCATCACGTGGGAGAACTTTTCACTGAATGAATTAATTGTACTTAATAAGAACAAAAAGTATTTCTATTTACTTGTAAGATATTCTGTTGGAACCAGTTCACCTGGGATCCTGGGAGTGAACAGTGACCCGTTACATGTTCAATCTTCAGAACAATTTGGAGTGTGGTGATACTGATCTTTATGCAAAATTTTTGTTTTAATATCTGAAAAAATCGGTGACATATATGAATTTCGAGAGAGAACATTGTAAGTAGAATATGAAAAAGTGATTATACAATCATTTGGAATAATTTATTCACTGGGATTGTGCTTATTTAAAGGGTATTTCACAATTTTATAAAGGGGATTAAAGTTGCCAAGAACTTTCAAATGGCGGAGATAAGCAGAATAAAGTTTTTATAAGTCAGCTAAAGTTATGGAAAACAATGTTTAAATTTCAAAAGTGATTCGGAAAACAGCTTTACAATTCATTGGGATAAAATATAAACAGAGTTATTTATGATATTTGCTATCGGGAAAGAATTGCCGAAAGAATAATATTTTGGAAAAACAAAGATGGCGGGCAGGGTCACGCTAGCTGAGTCAACTGACTGGGTCACTAAGCCTGATGGAAGCAACATAATGCCGAGTGATTCAAGAGGCCAACAAGAGCTAGTGATGAGGAAAAGTACATTGAACACTCAGGATCTTATTATTCGAGAAAAACCGGTGTCCCAGTTTATCATGCCCCCCCTGTATCTTGTCCCCCCCCCCCCCCTCCCAGTAGTAATTAGGGAATGGGGGTTGTGGCACACTTTTCCCGTAGATGCCCCCAACACCCTCATTTTTACCCCCCTCTGGAAGCCACCAAACCGACCGCAAGGGCCACCATGTTGGCAATCAAATGGCATCTACATCAAGACAGCTCCGGCGACTGAGCTAGAGCCCCTCGGGCTGGCCTTAGGGTTTGAAGACAGCGCATTTTTGGTCAGGCTTACCAAGATTTCACCTACTATTTTGTCGCCAAAATAGTAGCCAACATTGATGACTTAAGAGCTCTTAGTGGTTAGGGCTACCAAGATTTGGGCTACCCGCCACCAAATCAACTGCGAAAGCATCCACGTAGAAGTCAAATTTATATGCCCTCGAGGGTATATTAGAGGTACACCAAACGCCGACATACCACCGCCTGCGACATAGTTTGTTTACTGTCTAAGCCAGCATGAAGAAGATCGCGCCTCGTAGGAACGCCCGATCTCAGCCCCCCGTCTTTCAGTACACCCTTACCTCTCTTGTGACCGAGCTTCGCGAGCGCGCCGAAACCGGTGAGACCCAAACCTCTCTGGTCGAGTGGCTCTACTCTTTTACGAGCGGCCTCGGCATCCGGATGCGTCACGACGAGCATCATGCCCAGCTCGGCATCGAGCCACCGAGTGAACACAGGCACGACCATCCATCAAGGGACGCCTAGGGTGGCTTTCAGATGGCCGGCAAGAAACAGGCCCGAGGAAAGCGCTGGGCCTTCCGCGAGAAGACGCGGCAAGTCCCGATCGTTATCGAGTGCGTGCGCATGCGTGTTAAATTCGAAGGCCACCAGACGGAGTGCAACTCCTTTGTAGGCCGCATCATCCTCTCCTGCGACCGCCGGAACCTCCACATCGACGCGCCTCTCTGCGCTGAGTGCAACGGGGCTGTGATTGATGCCCGCACATGGACCCACCTCGTAATACCTCCGCGAGCCTTCGCCCCACACCCGCCGGCGAAGGAAATCGATCGCGCCCTTAGCGCTCCAGACCCAAACGGGGATATCCTCTGGTAGCTTCCTACAGGTCATGCCGGGTGGGCGCTTCGATGTCCATAGGCCAGTGTATCTTCTCCGTTTTCTGCAATCCAGCGCTTGGAGTCGAAGGGTGAGAGCGAGACTTTGTTCAGGCGTTGCCCGTAGATGCGATGGCGCTCTGACTGCAGGACGTCCATGCTGTGGCGGAAGGTTTGCTTTTCGAAGAGGGCCTCTTTGTACTGCTCATGCCTGATGCGCTTCTTCACGACATTCTTTTTCACGCCCTTTGCTTTCTTGATGTTTTTGCCGCCGGCCTCAAGGATAGAGTACATCTTGGGGCGCAGGCCAATGTATTCGGCAATGGGGCGCTCCGCACACTCGTCCTTCATTTTCCCCAGCACCTTTTTGTTGGTGGTGCTGTACAGTGGGTGATCCGGTGGGTATTCCGAGGTGTCGTAGAGCTCTGGATGTTTGGCCATGTCTTCGTAGACGTCCTCCGTTTGGATCTCGAGGAGGAGACTGTCGTTGTCGGTGTAGAGGAGCTGACACCAGTCCCCGTACTGTTTCCAGAGCTCGTTGTAATAGAAGTCATATATCAGGTGTTTCTAGAGATCCAGAACACTCATCCCTACATACACTGGGCGACTGAGCTCCAGACGGCTCTTGTGGTCCTGGATAGCCGCCAAGGTGTCATGAAGATATTGGCCCGAGCAAACGCCGGGCTGGCGATGAGGCGCCTGAGTTTGTCCTCCTCGTTTCTTCATACCAGCTTCACATCAACCCGCTTCCGCAGGTTCTCCATGGTCTTCCCGAAGACAGAATTATTCATTAGCTTGTAGAGGTCCTTCTCGAAGTTGCTGGTTGCCTTCTTCCGGAGCTCAGTATTTTTTCGGATGTACGGCACCATCTAAGGGCTTTGGTCGAACCGGAGGGCGCGATGGACCACAGTCAGACGCAGGCCCAGAGACATGTACAGCTGCAGATTCTGATAGTGGAGCACGTAGCGGCTCTTGTTGCGGAGGTTGGGGACCAGCTTCTCAACCTCTGTTGGCGACGCCCCAACGCCAAGGAGGCTGTGCTGATACTCCGACATCCACCCCTTCTCCACCACCATGCGCTCGGGCGCCGGCGGATATGCATTGTGCGTGTCGTGTAGGTCTTCTGGGTCCTCCAGGTCCACCTCAAGTATGTAGCCCTTGGGGCCCATCGGCCGGATGCTCTGCGATGGTTTTTGCGAGTTGTTGGCAGTCGTCCACCCACCGAAAGCCGCTGGTGGGGAGATATTGACTCATAGCCCAGCCGTAGAGATTGTTCGCATCGAGGTATGAGATGTGGATATTAGGCTTCTCCGGGTCGTAACCCTCGACCAGAGGGTTGTTGGCTTTGGCGTAGCGCTTCGAGGCCATTGAGATACCCCCTGGCATCCCCTCGATAAATAGATGCTGGTCGTAGTCTGTGAGCAGCTCTAGCTCAACGCCTGTCTTCTTGAGCAAGGCGTCCCATGAAAGGCCCGGGCTGGTATAGTAGTGAGCCGGGTCCAGGCCTTACTGGCGGAGGCACGTCTCCCGGAACATCTCGAAGACATGTGCCAGAAGCAACACATCTGTCCAGCAGTACAGGTCACTGTATTCACCCAGGGTCTCGCACCCAAAGGCTTTCCAGACCTTTTGCGCATGGACGTAATCCTAGTCGCTGATGTGCGCGTCAGAGAGTTTGCTGTAGAAGGCCTCCTTTGGGGGGAGTTTTGGCTCGGTGAAGCGGTCCCAGTTGTCCATGTACTCGTAGGGATACACGCCCTTGCGCAACAAGAGCTCCAGTCTCTTTCTGTCGGGCTCGTGTTGGGCCGTTATCCGGAAAGCCTCTTGTGGGTTCGCCGCCACCAGCCTATCAAGGGAGGCCAGCAGGAAATGGACGCTGTCAATGAAGTGCAGTTGTCCGAGGGAGAAGGAGATATACTTCTCGGTGTTGTTTGAGATGCAGTGGACCCTGCCCTCCACCTTCGAGATGGCCTGCATCAGCAAGTGGGAGTCATAGCCACGCAGATTGTGGAAGACAACGGGGATAGTGGTGGTTTGGGGGGATAGCCGTAGCTTGAGGTTGCAGGCAGTATGGGCCGCCCCTCTATATTTACCAGTAATGTGGCAGTGGTCACGCACAAAGTCGCCCTCGAGAGGTTTGTCACATACGTGGCACGTCTCAGCGGCGCGGAAGGCACGCCAGTCCCCCCGCGTCATCCTCATGGCCTTAGGATCAGCTAGCACGGCCTTGATTTTGCGCTCTTCTTCCTGCAATGATTCCAAGAAGTGTCCGGCCGCATTGGGGCCACGATATTCGACCGGCGGCTCTGTACGGCCATCACACCGAACAACGATGTAGCTGTAACTACAGGCCTCGTGGTGCTGCATCCTCTGAGTGTTACTCTTCGCGGGGTCGGGCTCGGGCCCCTCGACCTTGGCAGTGAGAGCCTCAAAGTCAGCGTAGATGATGTAGGGGGCCGGCAGCTGCTTGTGGTAGTTCTGGAAGGCCAGCTTGTTTTCACCTTCTTTCGGCATATCTACCCGCACGGCTGTCTGGCCAATCTCGCGGCACTCCGGCTTGTGGGCCTCAAGCTGATCTTCCCTTGTGTAGCCATGAAGGCAATGCTCACAGAAGTGCTTGCGCTCCTTGTGTTTGGTACTGTCGTAGAGTAGGCGGTTGAGGTCTTTGATCCAGGCGTAGTGAAATTTGCCAGCCTTTCCAATCAGTAGTAGATTGATCCTTGGTATGTCTTCGGGCTGCTTGCTGATCTGGTGAACAATCACTCCTTTGTTCCACCCAAAGACGTTGATGGCCATGTAGTTTTGCCGCTCAAATCTTGGAATCTGAGAGATTGGCGTGGGAGCATCAATCCCAGTGAAATCAAGATTGTCCTGCTGTGGATAATTGCTAAGCCTCTGGGGGTCCCTAGCCGCTGGAAATCTGGCTGCCCTGATGGCCATCTTGAAGCAGTTGTCGCCCTTGTTTTTCACGTTTACGACAGCCTTCTTGTTTCTCACAGCTGCCGGTAGTGGAATGTAGGAGCCGCCTCTTAGTGGCTGATATCTAGCGATGTCCAGCTAAAGGGTTTCAACCTGGTCAACCACCCAGCCAGACCCTCTCTGCATCCATTTCTCAAGCGTTTCCTGGATCTCGGGGAAGGCTTGGTTGAGGGCCCCATCGATCTCGCTATTTTGCAGGGCGGTAAGCTGCTTCTGGCGCATAACCGGGCTTACATACTCTTTGCTGCCGTCCGGGTTGTCCTTCCGAAGCTGCACCTTGAGAGCCAGCTGAAACTTAACCCCATTCAGAGCCTTAATCTCTTCCTTGAGCTTGGCCCAAATCTGCGGTCGCGCGCCCTCCAGGAAAGCCCTGGGGTCTGCACTGTTGGGGTGGCCTTGAGGTACATTCATCTCCCATCCGCGCAGGTATGTCCCAATGGTCCAGCGAGTCCGGTGAAACGCCAACTGTTGCGGGTTCGGGAGAGTCCTTCGCTTGCGGGGCTGCTCGCCCGTGCTGGGTGGAACTGGGAGAAACCTTTGCCTGCCGGGCTGCTCGCCCGTGCTGGGTGAAACTGGGAGAGTCCTTCGCCTGCGGGGGGGTGGGATTGGCTGTTCACTGGGTGTTTCCTCAGCCTGCTGAGCCCTTCGCCTGCGGGGAGGCGGAATGGAGGCCAGCGTAGGTGGAGTCTCTGTGAAAGCTTTGATACCGTTTACATAGGTTTCAGGCGTAATATCCCCTGCTAGAAACAGACCAATGAGACGTTCCATTGAGCCGTCTTGGTCAGTGGAAGAGGGTCTTTCCTCGGCCGCGGTGGGCCCCTCGCGTTAAGGTGGCGGCTGGCGTGGGGCTGGGGTGGGTGGCTGGCGCACAGCCGGGGTGGGTGGCTGTCGCGGGGCTGGGGTGGGTGGCTGCTGCTGAGCCCTTCGCCTGCGGGAAGCCCTTCGCCTGCGGGGAGGCGGGGTGGGGGCCGGTGCTGGGGTGGGTGGCTGGCGCGGAGCCGGGGTGGGTGGCTGGCAAGGAGCCAGGGTGGGTGCCTGCTGAGCCCTTCGCCTGCGGGAAGCTGCTGAGCCCTTCGCCTGCGGGAAGCCCTTCGCCTGCAGGGAGGCGGGGTGGGGGCCGGTGTAAGCGGTGTTTATGCGAGAACTCTGAGACCGTTCACGTAGGTTTGTGGTGTAATAGCCCCCGCAAGATACAGACCAATGAGATGTTCCATCGCGTCGTCCATCATGATGGGTGTGTGCTTTGTATCTCTTTTTCACTAAATAGAAATATGGCGGGTATATCACCGTGGGAATGTCCTTTGTACCGCCTTTTCTCTAAATGGAAATCTGGTGGGTGCGTGCTGTGTATCGCTGTGGAAATGTCCTTTGTACTGCCTTTCTCTAAATGGAAATCAAATTTGGCACGCCTGTTAGATTAAAATCTCGATGGCGGCCAGGCCCGCAAACTCCCTTTGAATCGCTTTAATTGCACGATGCCACTCTCTCCTATAGCCGCACGGATAACAGAGCTCCAGCTTGTTGTAACCCCTATACCACAGCCTCGACAGGGCTGAAAGCACATACCTCTGCGGAGTTTCACCAGGAGTTTCACCAGGTGGAATTAATAGAAGTCAGAAAGACAGCTTTTACCGCAGTGCTCCGTTGACCTCACAGTCAGCCAATTGCATGTGTTGAATCCCTTAGGCATGTTATTCGTAGTAGTATGCAATTGGTCGCCTTTCTTTCTAAATGAAAGAACCGTCGGCGCTCGATCACCGGAGCTGTCTCGACGTAGATGCCGTTTGATTGCCAACATGGTGGCCCTCGCAATCGGTTTGGTGGCTTCCAGAGGGGGGTAAAAATGAGGGTGTTGGGGGCGTCTACGGGTGGCATAGAGGCTTCCACGGGAAAAGTGTGCCAGAACCCCCATTCCCTATACTACTCCCCCTGGGTTAGTTTGTCCTCAGGTAGCTGCGGTATCTTGTCTCCCCTCTTGTTTTAGCTTTTTTGTTTGTCTGTGCCAATTTTTCTGTTCTGTTACAAGTGTTTTCTTCTATTGACAGGCAAGAAAATCTTTATTGTGATTGTTCTTTGGAAGGTCACAATTTTTCTCTTCATGAAGTTAAATGTACATAGTTCACTCAAGTACACATTGAAATGTTGCTGATTGGACAGGTGTGATCAGGGGACAAGATACCGTTCCCACCATATCTTGTCCCCACCCCCACCCTGTTGTTATGTCTTTTTTTTATTTGTCCATGCTTTTTTAACTCACCTGAGGTGAGCTTTTGTGACTGGTCTTCGTCCATTGTCCGCCGTGTGTCGTCAGTCGTCCGTCTGTCAACTTTTTACTTAAAAGATATCTCCTCCTAAACCGGTGAATGGATTTTGAAATAATTTTACAGGAATGTTCCTTGGGTGACCCTCTACTGAAATTGCCTAATGGTTCCGCTCCGCTAAACAAAATGGCCACCAGAGCCAAAAAAAAAGAAAAACATTAAAACGACATCTCCTCCTAGGCCACTAAATAGATTTTGAAATGATTTCACAGGAATGTTCCTTAGATGGCCCTCTACCAAAATTGCCTAAATGGTTCCGCTCCACTAAACAAAATAGCCGCCAGAACTGAAAATAGAAAAACCTTTAAACGACATCTCCTCCCGGGCCAATGGCAGGCTGTCAAGTGTTCCTATTTTTCCTATTTTTTCCTATTTTTTCAGGTTTCCTATTTTTTTCCTATATTTTAACCCCATTTCCTATATTTTTTACCAAATTCCTATATTTTTTAAAATGCTGCAGATTAAGTGCATTGTTAAATACAGGGCCCTATTTTCAAAAACAGTTAATCTATGATGTAAATTCAAGTAAGAACCCTGTAACTCTTCACTATGATGAAACCACCACAACTCAGGTGATAAAACAAATGGATTTACATTTCCACTTCTGGTCTGAAGAACAGAATGAAGTTGTCAGACGTTTTTATATAGCATTGATGTTTGGACATGCAGAAGGTGCAAAGGTTGCAGCTCCCATGGTGGACAAATTAGAGGAAGATAAGGTTAACCTATCCTCTATACTTACATTAAGCAGTGATGGACCAAATGTAAATAAGACCATTTTAGAGCTGTTAATATGTCTTTGAAAGGTGCTGGAAATCCAGGAATGATAAACATTGGAACATGTAACCTTCATGTTGTTCACAATAGTTTCTGTAAGGCTCTTGAGGCATATGGTACACCAGTGGATGATCTTGCTGTGGACATTCATTCTTTTTTCAAGATATCATCTGCCAGAAGAGAGGATTTCAAGTTCATTCAGCTAGAAGAAGAAGTTGAAACCCATACCTTCTTAAGACATGTTCCTTCTTGGTGGTTGACACTTGGTCCTGTAGTAGACAGGCTTATTGAACAGTGGGAGCCTCTCCAGAAATATTTTACACATCTTGCAAACAAGGATCCAAAAAATGTTCCAACCAGTTCCGCCATTAAAAGGTCATGTACATGTACAAGACTTCAAAATAAGCAAACTTTAGTTGAACTTCACTTCCTACAATCAGTGATGCCCTCTGTATCATTCATTTCTGGAATTGTTCCAGACAGAAGCTCCGTTAGTTCATGTGTTATATGAAGAACTGTGTCGGCTTGTTTACATGATGATGGGCAGATATGTCAAAGCATCTGTATATCAGAATAAAACTGGACAGGATCTGAAAGAGGTAAAGCATGGTGAGCTACAGAATCAGTTGTCAGACAAAGAGATGATATTTGGGGATTCAACAAGACAGGTGTTGAGGAATCTGGATTCTGGGAAACAGAAAAGAGCACTTTTAGATATAAGAAAGTTCTTCAATAGTGGAGTGTCATATCTGTTATCTAATGTTCCATTTGATAATGAACTTCTGAAATATTTGGGCTGTTTACATCCTGAATATAGACTTAAGCCCAGTAGCAGTTCAGCAATAGAAAGGGTAGCAAGGAAGTTACCTTTTGCAGAAGAAGATGTGGCATTGATCACTGATGAGTGGAAGGTATACCAAGGGGAAGAAATTGATGAGAAACTTTGGAAAATAGAGAAAGATGATGAAGTTGAGTTGAGAAGGATTGGTCATTACTGGAGAGACATTCTGAAATTGAAAACTGGTAGTGGCAAAGATAAGTACCCTAGGCTTGGAAAAATAGTAAAAGGAGTGCTGGCATTGCCACATGGTAATGCTGATATTGAAAGAGGGCTATCAGATAATAAGAAAATGTTGGGAAAAGATAGGGTAAAGCTGTCATCAAATCAATTATAGGGAACAGACTTTCTAAAGAGGCTGTGAAAATCCATGATCCTGAACATATGCAGCCAGAATGTGTACCTCTTACCAAGGAACTAATAGGTTATGTCAGAGGTAGTCATAGAGTTTACAAGGAGAGGCTAGAAGAGGAAAAGTAAAAGAGGGAAGAGGAGGAGAAGAATAGACAGCAAAAGAAAGAAGAGCATGCACAGCTTGAAAAACAAAAACAAGAAGAAGCAAAAGAAAAAGTCTTTGAATGAAAAAATGAAAAAGCTGAATGATAAAGAAAACAACTCTATAGAAGAACTTCATGCTGCTGAAAAAACGGCTTGAAGAAGGAAATGAAAAACTGGCTAGAGCATTAAGAAAGAGAGATTTTTCTAGTGCATCAGTGAGTCAGTCATTGATCGAGAGACTGCTCAGAAAAAGGTCAAAGAATCAACAGAGCGTCTAGACAGAGTAAGAGAAGAACAGAAATCAGTGGAAGGTAGGAAAAGGAAGAACCTGGAGAAAATTGCTCAGGTGGATTCAAAGAAAGCTAAGAAATGAGGTGAACTTAGCCAATAAAACCAAATTCTGGAGTTTGACTTGTATGCCAGATTAGTATAATTTTTTCTCAGTTTTGATAGTGTAATATTATGGTGACTTATATTTTTATTTTTCAAGCAGATGATTAAGAGAATTCATAGTACAAGAATAACAATGTCTAAGCTTGATAAGTTATATTTTCAACTTCAAGAATATGATTAAGAGAATTTATAGTACAAGTAGTACAATGACTAAGCAAGGCAAAATTATTTGTCAGTTTCTTAAAGTTCTATTGCTTTCCATGTTGATACTTTGCGATGTGCTTGACCATCCCAAGATACCCATGGTAAATGCACAAAGACAGTTATGTATAACTGTATACATAATTTTCTCTTGATGGTTTCTTTAAAACTACATTTTTTCAGGATGTTACATGAGCTAGTCATTAAACAGAGTAACCTAGTCAGTAACTCATGTATCTATTGCAACACAGCCTATCTTGAATTGGTCAAACACATTTGATGTTATGTTGACTTAAAAGCAATAAAGATGATTATAAATTAATTTTTTTATTGCCACTAATATAAAACCTTTGATGACATTAAGATGGTAATTGAGGGCTGGTTGTAAGGGGAGGTGGAGGCCAGAACCATATCAAAAATATCAAAATCTGACAGTGGCTAACAGAAGTTTTAATCCTATTACCAGAACTTCTTGTTGCTTTTTGTCTTTATTAAACCATCTGTTTAAATTTAGAATACCTGCATTTTTGGTACTTTTTATGATAATAAGGCCTTTTTTGCTGCTAAACCTTGATAATTATCCTATAAATTTCCTATTTTTTTCCTATATTTTTCACATAAGTTTCCTATTTATTTAACCCCAGAATATATATTTTGCACCAAAATACACTTGACAGCCTGCAATGGCCCAATTTCAAAATATTTTCACAGAACTGTTCCTCTCATGCCCCTCTTACCAAAAAATGCTAAAATGGTTCCACTCCGCTAAACAAAATGGCCACCAGAGCTAAAAATAGAAAAAAACTTTAAACAATATCTCCTCCAAGGCCAATGGCCAATTTCAAAATAATTTCACAGAAATATTCCTCTCATGCCCCTTTACCAAAATTGCTAGAATGGTTTTGCTTCACTAAGCAAAATGGCCGCCAGAGCTAAAAATAGAAAAACCCTTTTAAATGACGTCTTATTCTAGGCCAAGGGCCCGATTTCAAAATAATTCTACTGAAATGTTCCTCTCATGCCCCTTGACCAAAATTGCTAAAATGGTTTGGCTCCGCTGAACAAAATGGCCACCAGAGCTAAAAATAGAAAAAGGGTGTAGACTGTCATGCATCTGTCAACAATCTACTTAAGAGACATCTTCTCCTAAACCGGTGAATGGATTTTGAAATAATTTTACAGTAATGTTCCTTGAGTGACCCTCTACCAAAATTGCTAAAATGGTTCAGCTCCGCTAAACAAAATGGCCACCAGAGCTAAAAATAGAAAAACCTTTAAACGACATCTCCCATGCCAGTGGCCCGATTTCAAAATAATTTCACAGAAATGTGCCTCTGATGCCCTTTACCAGAATTGCTAAAATGGTTCCACTCTGCTAAACAAAATGGTGGTCAGAGCTAAAAATAGAAAAACCTTTTAACGACATCTCCATAATTTCACAGAAATGTTCCTCTTATGACCCTTTACCAAAATTGCTAAAATGGTTCCGTTTGGCTGAACAAAATGGCCACCAGAGCTAAAAAAAGAAAAAGGGCGTAGACTGTCATGCGTCTATCAACAATTTACTTAAGAGACATCTCCTCCTAAACGGGTTAATGAATTTTGAAATAATTTTACAGGAATGTTCCTTGAAGGACCCTCTACCAAAATTGCTAAACTGATTTCGCTTAGCTGAACAAAATGGCCGCCAGATCTAAAACTGGAAAAAAACTTTTAAAGGACATCTCCTTCCAGGCTAATGCCCGATTTCAAAATAATTTCACTGAAATGTTCCTCTAATGCCCTTTTACCAAAATTGCTTAAATGGTTCCGCTCCACTAAACAAAATGGCCACCAGAGCTAAAAATAGAAAAAACTTTAAACAATATCTCCTCCAAGGCCAATGACCAATTTCAAAATAATTTCACAGAAATATTCCTCTCATGCCCCTTTACCAGAATTGCTAGAATGGTTCTGCTCCGCTAAACAAAATGGCCGCCAGAGTTTAAAAATAGAAAAACCCTTTTAAACGACATCTTCTTCTAGGCCAAGGGCCCAATTTCAAAATAATTCTACTAAAATGTTCCTCTCATGCCCCTTTACCAAAATTGCTAAAATGGTTTGGCTCCGCTGAACAAAATGGCCACCAGAGCTAAAAATAGAAAAAGGGCGTAGACTGTCATGCATCTGTCAACGATCTACTTAAGAGACATCTTCTCCTAAACCGGTGAATGGATTTTGAAATAATTTTACAGTAATGTTCCTTGAGTGACCCTCTACCAAAATTGCTAAAATGGTTCAGCTCCGCTAAACAAAATGGCCACCAGAGCTAAAAATAAAAAAACCTTTAAACGACATCTCCCATGCCAGTGGCCCGATTTCAAAATAATTTCACAGAAATGTTCCTCTAATGCCCCTTTACCAGAATTGCTAAAATGGTTCCACTCTGCTAAACAAAATGGTGGTCAGAGCTAAAAATAGAAAAACCTTTAAACGACATCTCCTCTTAGGCTTATGATCGAATTTCAAAATAATTTCACAGAAATGTTCCTCTTTTGATCCTTTACCAAAATTGCTAAAATGGTTCCATTTGGCTGAACAAAATGGCCACCAGAGCTAAAAAAAGAAAATGGGCGTAGACTGTCATGCGTCTATCAACAATTTACTTAAGAGACATCTCCTCCTAAACTGGTCAATAGATTTTGAAGTAATTTTACAGGAATGTTCCTTGAGTGACCCTCTACCAAAATTGCTAAAATGATTTCGCTCAGCTGAACAAAATGGCCGCCAGAGCTAAAACTGGAAAAAAAAACCTTTAAAGGACATCTCCTCCCAGGCTAATGGCCGATTTCAAAATAATTTCACAGAAATGTTCCTCTAATGCCCTTTTACCAAAATTGCTTAAATGGTTCTGCTCCGCTGAACAAAATGGCCACCAGAGCTTAAAATAGAAAACCTTTAAACAGCATCTCCTCTTAGGCCTATGACTGGATTTCAAAATAATTTCACAGAAATGTTCCTCTTATGTCCCTTGACCAAAATTGCTAAAATGGTTTCGTTTGGCTTAACAAAATGGCCACCAGAGCTAAAAGTAGAAAAAGGGCATAGACTGTCATGTGTCTGTCAACAATTTACCTAAAAGACATCTTCCCCTAAACCGGTTAATGGATTTTGAAATAATTTTACATGAATGTTTCTTTAGTGACCCTCTTCCAAATTGCTAAAATGGTGCCGTTATGCTGAACAACATGGCATCCAGAGCAAAGAAAAGAATCTTTAAACAACATCACCTCCTAGGCCAAGGGCCTGATTTCAAAATAATTTCACAGAAATGTTCCTCTAATACCCCTTTACCCAAAATTGCTAAAATGGTTCTGCTCTGCTGAACAAAATGGCCACCAGAGCTAAAAATAGAAAAACCTTTAAACAATATCTCCTTCTAGGCCTATGGCCTGATTTCAAAATAATTTCGCAGAAATGTTCCTCTGATTAAGTCATATTCTCCATGAGTGCTATGATACTCAGGTGAGCGATATAGGGCCATCATGGCCTTCTTGTTTCTGTTCCATTTCAGTTGTTTCCCTCTATGGGACAAGAAACCACCATATCCAAGGTATCTTGTCCCCCCTTTTGTCATTTATACTTTTGTTTGTCTAAGCTATTTACTCTGTTTTATTTCTAGTGTTTTCTTCTTTCAACAGGTTATAACATCTTTATTTTGTGTTTTTTCTACAGAAGATTTTTTCAATTTTTTCTCATTTATAAATGTATATAGTTCCCTCAGGTACACATTGAAATGTTTCTGATCAGACAGTTTAATCATAGGACAAGATACCGTACCTACAGTATCTTGTCTCCTCTCTTGTTATGTCTAATTTTGTCTGTCTATACTATTTTGTCTGTTCCATTATAAGTTTTTCTTCTTTCAACAGGTTAAATTCAAGAATCAATCTTCTTATTTCTGAATAAAAGCCCATTTGGTGTGCACTTGTCTCATTCACCTCAATGAGGCAATTCTAACAAGTACCCACAATATAGGTTTCTAAAGAGAAATGAAAAAATACCCCTCAGTTATCCTCATTATGAAATCTTTATTCTGTCATTGTTCTGCAGATCACAATCTTTCTCATTATAAATCAAATTACTCCCAAACTTCACTCTACATATATGTCTGGGGGCTTGCCATGTTTTCAGGTTCGGGCTAAGTGCTTCCATTATTAAAATGGCTTATTTTAGCACATATGAGATACAAAATGTTTTGTCTAATATGGGATAGTTTAGTAAGAGTGGGTAACATTGACTTGCTGGAATGGTAAGAAAACAATAAATAATGGATGGTGTCAAAAATTTTTTATTGACAAGTGTAGCAATAGTATCTTGTCCCTCATCTTGTTTTGGCTTTTTTGGTTTGTCTGTGCCATTTTTTCTGTTCTGTTACAAATGTGTTTCTTCTATTGACAGGCAAGAAAATCTTTATTGTGTGATTGTTCTTTGGAAGGTCACAAGTTTTCTCTTCGTGAAGTTAAATGTACATAGTTCTCTCAAGTACACATTGAAATTTTTAATGACAAGCGTAGCCATAGTATCTTGTCCCCCGTCTTGTTTTGGCTTTTTTTGTTTGTCTGTGCCAATTTTTTTGTTCTGTTACAAGTGTTTTCTTCTGCAAAATATGATAAGAATCCTAATAGTATTAATCAAGATATTTAGGAAAAACCAGTATTACAAATGAACGGACAAACAGATGGATGGACAGCGTGAAAACAGTATACCCCTCCCCCCCCCCCCCCCCCCCCCCACACACACACACACACACCCACCCCCACCTGCAAATTTTGTTTGTAGGGGTACAAAAAAAACTGTATCCCATATTGGCCAAAAATACTCATCTCTGGATAGCACTTAACACTAAACCTGAACTTATAAATTGTTGCAACCCAACCAAATGTTGTGTGGAGGTAATGGGGACAACATGAGGCAGTTTTAGTATGTAGTTAACCCATGTCCATGTCCCTTTTTGGAAATTTTTCATATCTCTTTCTTTTGGTCTTTCGGTCAGGCAACAGAATAGTATAAACTTGTATCTTTATTTTCTTAAGACAGACATGCAATCAAATCTCTGAAGTTTGTTAACATCTGATGACAAAAGTTAAAATGAGAAGTTATACTGGAACTGGTATGATTTGTATATCAATGTCAGGAGATGAAGGACATTAAGTACTGAAGTTGAAAAAAAAAATAGCAAAGAATCAAATAAATAAAGGACTTAAGAGGAGGACAAAATACCGGGGCTATGGTATCTTGTTCCCGAGGACAAAATAACTCAGAGGGGGACAAAATACCACGTGGTGTCTTGTCCCTGGGGACAAAATACCGTGGGGGACAAGATAAACTGTTACACCGGCACAGTGGCTCAGTGGTAGAGTGTCCGCTTTGTGACCTGGAGGTTGCAGGTTTGATCCCCAGCCGGGTCATACCAAAGACTTTAAAAATGGTACTAGCTGGTCTTTCGCTTGGCGCTCAGCATTAAGAAAGTAGAGCTAGAACTGGTCAGTGTCAGTATAATGTACTGGGTGGAATATCATGTCAAAGTGTCTGGGGCATGATATTTCAGTGAGGCAGCACTTTAAAAGTGAGCATTGAGCTCCCTGCCACATCCAGACACCATCGCGATATGACTGAAAGATTGTTAAAAGGGACTTTAAGCCCAAATCAAACAAAATTACTCGAGGAAAACCTTTCGAGGACCTCGGTAATGGGGCTGATGTAAACAGACATGTTGTTTACATAAGTCAAAACGCTGAAACAGACTATAGGAATCATAGGAGGCTCTTTCCAGGGCATGCCCTTGGAAGAGAATTTGGTGACCCCACAAATAAGTGGAAGTGGAAACAAAAGAGGAATCACAGAACTACAAAATATAAACAAAATAGGAATGGGATTGCAAATGATGCTAAATCATCAAATGATGTTGCAACAACAACAAACTGTGTTACATTGATCAGGAAAGTGGACAGTCTCGCTAAGATCGTAGAAAAGAATGAACAACCATCAAAATCAGTCAGAAAGGATGAAAATATCAGAGGAAATAAAAGAAAAGCATATGCTAGCTAAAAATTCTTCAGAAAAAGAAAGCAACAACATGAAGTTATTGAAAGAAATGGAAAAGGATTTTGAGAAATCAGAAACAGTGGTAGAAATGGTAGATGAAACTTTGGCACGAGTGGTGGACTTGGGAATAAAGGCTCAGATTAACAGGAATTTAGCCAATGAACTTTCAAATAAATATCTGAGGCCAGAAAACTGTGAGGCACTACGAGTTCTGAAAATAAATAAAGAACTGTGGAATACTTCTTCTTTTGTGAAAGCTATCAAAGAACAAGATAAGGCTTTTCAGACAGCACAAAAATATATTAACCAGGGATTAGCAACATGAAGTTATTGAAAGAAATGGGAAAGTATTTTGAGAAATTGGAAACAATGGGAGAAATGGTAGAAGAAACTTTGGCACAAGTAGAAGACTCAGGAATAAAGACTCAGATAGACTAGAATTTAGCCAAAGAACTTTCAAATAAATATCTGAGGCCAGAAAAATGTGAGGCACTAAGAGTTCTGAAAATAAATAAAGAACTATGGAATACTTCTTCTTTTGTGAAAGCTACCAACGAACAAGACAAGGCTTTTCAGACAGCACAAAAATATATCAACCAGGGATTAATCCCATTAGTTCAGCTCATGGATAATTCACTCCAAGAAGAGAACTCTGACAAACGTTTTATTCTTGCCAGAGATGCATTCCAGCTCCTGGTGTATGCTCATCGAGATATGTCTAACCTAAAAAGACAAATGATTAAATCTGTTGTGTCAGACAAATACTGTCAATTGTGTAATGACTGGACACCGGTAACAGAAAATCTTTAAGGAGATAATTTAGACAAACAAATATAAGAGGCCCATGGGCCACAACGCTCACCTGAGTTATAACTGCTGTAAGTTAATCAGGTCATTCCCTATTAGCCTGTAAAGTTTCAAGGCAATGGCTTAAACAGTTTTTGAGATATCTTGCTTACAAGGTTAAAATGCTGAAATTTTCAAAAGGCAATAAGTAAAACCAGTTTAAACCCCAGGGGCTTGATCAGCAGGATTTATGTAGGGGACCACTAAATATTGCTACATACTAAATACATAAGCTGTGGGCCTGATGGTTTCAGAAAAGATCTTTTTAAGTTTTTCCCATTATAAGTCTGTGGGAGTAAATGACCCCTGGGGCATGGCCAATTTGGACCCTAGGGACATGGTTGGCAGGATTTATGTAGGGGACTACTGAGCATTGCTACATACTAAATATGTGAGCTGTAGGCCTCATGGTTTCAGAGAAGAAGATTTTTTTTACGGTTTTCCCATTATAAGTCTATTGGAGCTAATGACCAATGGCCAATTTGGACCCCAGGGACATGGTTGGCAGGATTTATGTAGGGGACTACTAAACATTGCTACATACAAAATATGTGAGCTGTAGGCCTCATGGTTTCAGAGAAGAAGATTATTTTAAGGTTTTCCCATTATAAGTCTATTGGAGCTAATGACCCCCGGGGCATGTCCAATTTAGACCCCATTGGTAGAATTTATGTAGGGACCACTAAACATTGCTACATACTAAATATTTAAGCTGTGGGCCTCATAGTTTCAGAGAAAAAGATTCTTTTAATTTCTTTTCCACTATAAGTCCATAGGAGCTAATGACCCCATGAGAAGTGGCCAATTTGGACCACAGGGGCATGGTTGGAAGAGTTAATGTAGAAGACCACCAAACATTGCTGCATACTAAATCTGTTAACTCTGGGCCTCATGGTTTCAGAGAAGAAGATTTTTGAAGGTTCTTTAGCTACACGGTTCTAAATAAACTTATGTCCCCAGGGGGGTGGCCAGTTTGGACCCCAGGGGCTTGATTGGCAGGATTTAAGTAGGGGACCAATACACACTTCTACATACTAAATATATAAGCTGTGGGTTTCATGGCTTCAGAGAAGAAGACTTTTTAGGTTTTTCCTATTTTAAGTCTATGGGAGCTAATGACCCCCGGGGCATGGCCAATTTGGACCCCAGGGGCATGGTTGGCAGGATTTATGTAGGAGACCACCAAACATGGTTACATACTTAATCTGTTAGCTCTTGGCCTCATGGTTTCAGAGAAGAAGATTTTTTAATGTTCTTTAGCTATATAGCTCTATATAAACATATGACCCCCTGGGGTGTGGCCAGTTTGGAACCCAGGGGCGGGATATATGTAGGGGACCACTTAACATTGCTATACACTAGATATATAAGCTGTGGGCCTCAAGGTTTCAGAGAAGAAGATTTTTTAAGTTTTTCCATTATAAGTCTATAGGAGCTAATGACCCCTGGGGCATGGCCAGTTTAGACCCCAGGGGCTTGATTGGCAGGATTTATGTTGGGGACCACTAAACATTGCTACATACTAAATATATAAACTGTGGGCCTCATGATTTCAGAGAAGATGATTTTTTAAGTTTTTCCTATTATAAGTCTATGGGAGCTAATGACCCCCGTGGCGTGGCCGGTTTGGACCCAAGGGACTTGATTGGCAGGATTTATGTAGGAGACCACTCAACACTGCTACATACATTATCTATTAGCTCTCTGCCTCATAGTTTCAGAGAGGAAGATTTTTGAAGGTTCTTTAGCTATATAGCTCTATATATACATATGACCCCTTGGGGTATGGCCAGTTTGGAGCCCAGGGGCTTGATTGGAAGGATTTATGTAGGGGACCACAACACATTGCTACATACTAAATATATAAGCTGTGGGCCTCATGGTTTCAGAGAAGAAGATTTTTTAAATTTTTCCAATTATAAGTCTATGGGAGCTAATGACCCCAATGGCGTGGCCAGTTTGGACCCCAGGGGCTTGATTGGCAGGATTTATGTAGTGGATCACTACACATTGCTACATACTAAATATGTAAGGGCTGTTCCTCATGGTTTCAGAGAAGAAGATTTTTTAAGTTTTTCCCATTACAAGTCTATGGGAGCTAATAACCCTAGGGGTGTGGCCAATTCGGACCCCAGGGGCATGGTTGGCAAGATTTATGTAAGAGACCACTCAACATCGCTTCATACTTAATCTATCAGCCTCATGGTTTCAGAGAAGAAGATTTTTGAAGGTTCTTTAGCTGTTATAACAAATGACCCCTGGGGCATGGCCAGTTTGGAACCCAGGGGCTTGATTGACAGGATTTATGTAGGGGACCCCTACACATTGCTACATTCTAAATATATAAGCTCTGGGCCTCATGGTTTCAGAGAAGAAGATTTTTTAAGTTTTTCCCATTATAAGTCTGTGGGAGCTGATGACCCCTGGGGCGTGGCCAGTTTGGACCCCAGGGGCTTGGTTGGCAGGATTTATGTAGGGGACCACTAAACATTGCTACATATTAAAAATATAAGCTGTGGGCCTCATGGTTTCAGAGAAGATTTTTTAAGTTTTTCCCATCATAAGTCTATGGGAGCTAATGACCTCTGGGGCGTGTCCAGTTTAGACCCCAGGGGCTTGTTTGGCAGAATTCATGTAGAGGACCACTACACATTGCTACATTCTAAATATATAAGCTTTGGGCCTCATGGTTTCAGAGGACCACTACACATTGCTACATTCTAAATATATAAGCTTTGGGCCTCATGGTTTCAGAGAAGAAGATTTTTTAAGTTTTTCCCACTATGGGAGCTAATGAACCGCGGGGCATGGCCAGTTTGGACCCCAGGGGCTTGATTGGCAGTATTTATGTAGGGAACCACTAAACATTGCTATGTACTAAATATATAAGCTGCGGGCCTCATGGTTTCAGAGAAGATGATTAAGTTTTTCCCATTATAAGTCTATGGGAGCTAATGTCTGCAGGGGTGTGGCCAGTTTGGGCCCCAGGTGCTTGATTGGCAGGATTTATTTAGGGGACCACTAAACATTGCTACATACTAAATATGTAAGCTGTGGGCCTCATGGTTTCAGAGAAGAAGATTTTTTAAATTTTTCCCATTATAAGTCTATGAGAGTTAATGACCGGCAGGGTGTGGCCATTTTGGGTCCCGGGGGCTTGATTGGCAGGATTTATGTAGGGGACCACTAAACATTGCTACATACTAAATATATAAGCTGTGGGCTTCATGGCTTCAGAGAAGAAGACTTTTTAGGTTTTTCCCATTATAAGTCTATGGGAGTTCACGACCCCCTGGGGCATGGCCAGTTTGGACTCCAGGGGCTTGATTGGCAGGATTTATGTAGGGGACCACTAAACATTGCTACATACAAAATATATAAGCTCTGGGCCTCGTGGTTTGGGAGAAGAAGATTTTTTTAAGTTTTTCCCATTATAAGTCTATGGGAGCTATATATGGGCATGACGGCCATCTTGATTTATGGACAGCAACCATTTGTACATATTTTCAATCCCTCTTTAACACAAGGCTCCACATAAAGTTTGAAGAAATTTGGCCCAGGGGTTTCAGAGGAGAAGTCGTTCAAAGGTGTGAACGGATGGACAGATGGACTGACAGACAGACGACGGACCGAGAGTGATCACAATAGCTTCATCCTGAGCCTTTGGCTCAGGTGAACTAAAAAGATATGGATGAGATGAGAAAGGTTGGAAAGGACCTGATAAAACACAGAGCAGAGAAAAGAAAATACAAAGGCCAGGATAGTTATGAAACAGGAAATTTTCCAAATATAGTAATTATGCTGGCTTCAGGAATAAAGAAAAGCAAGCTACTCAGTCTTTTTTAGACAAGAGGGCCCAGTACTACAAACCAGGCATACACAAGAACAACAACAAAAAGGGTCAAAAACAGTAGATACACAACAAGTAAGTGATCAGTTTTTACGGCTTTCCAACACACCACATAACTTTGTAGCAGGAAAAGTTTCACAGTCTTTTGAAAAATGGCTGACTCTTACAAAAGACAAGTTTATACGTAACATTATCAAGAATAGTTACAAACTAGAATATGTTTCCAGTATGGGTAAGGATTGCAATAGAGCCCCTAACAAATTTAACAAACAAGAACATCAGATTATATCTTCATTACTGCAAAAGTTTAAAGACAGAGGTATTATTAAAGAAACAGAACATGGAAATAGTTAAGTGTTGTCCCATATATTCATTAGGCCGAAAACAGATGGAACATACAGACTAATTCTAAATTTAAGCAAACTAAATGACTATGTTGAGAAGAAAACATTTAAAATGGAAACATAAAGTCTGCATTACATATGATTAGGAGAAATTGCTTATTTGCAAACTTGATCTTAAAGATGCTTTCTATAGTGTTCCCATACATAAACATTTTAGGAAATACCTTAAATTTGAATAGGAAAGCAGACTTTATTAGCTCACCTGAGCTATGCTCAGGATGAGCTATAGTGATCACTTTTCATCCGTCCTCAATCCGTGTGTCCGTCCGTTAACATTTTCAAACTACTTCTCCTCTGAAGCCCCTGAGCCAATTTTGCTCAAATTTCATATGAAGCCTCCTTAGATTGGGGGAATGAAAGATTGCTAAAATGGTTGCGGTCTATTGACCAAGATGGCCGCCATGCCCATATATGGTAAAAACCTTTAAAACTCTTCAACTCCAGAATCAAGGATGCCTTGTGGCTGAATCTTTGCACAAATCATCGTGGATGGGAGGTCTACCAAAGTTGCTGAAATAATGGTCGTACATTGGCATTTGACCTTTTTACGGTGAGGTCAGGTTTGTTTCCCTATGCATTTGTATAGGAAAAATGTTGAGAATTACAAATGACCTCCTCTGGAGCCCCTGGGCCAATGTTGCTCAAGTTTCATTTGGAGCCTCCCTGAGGTATGGGAATGAAAAATTGCTAAAATGGTTGCTGTCCATTGACCAAGATGGCCGCCATGCCCATATATGGTAAAAAACCTTTAAAAATCTTCTCCAGAAACGAGGATGCCTTGTGGCTAAATCTTTGCATAAATCATCGCGGACAGGAGGTCTACCAAAGTTGCTTAAATAGTGGTCGTACATTGACATTTGACCTTTGTAAGTTTGCTTCCCTATGCATTTGTATGGGAAAAATGTTGAGAATTTCAAAGGACTTCTCCTCTGGAGCCTCTGGGCCAGTGTTGCTCAAATTTCATGTGGAACCTCCTTGGGGCAGGGGAATGAAAGATTGCTAAAATAGTTGCCGTCCATTGACCAAAATGGCTGCCATGCCCATATATGGTAAAAAACTTTAAAAATCTTCTTTTCCAGAACAGAGGGCGCCTTCAGGCTGAATCTTTACAAAAATCATCGGGGACAGGAGGTCTACCAAAGTTGCTAAAATGATGGTTGTACATTATCGTTTTAACTTTTTTACGGTGAGGTTAAGTTTGCTTCCTTATGCATTTGTATGGGCCCCATACATTATTGTGGAAAAACTGTTGATAATTTCAAATGACTTCTCCTCTGAAGCCTCTGGGCCAATGTTGCTCAAATTTCATGTGGAGCCTCCTTGGGGCAGGAGAACGAAAGATTGCTGAACTGGTCATGGTCCATTGACCAAAATGGCTGCCATGCCCATATATGGTAAAAACCTTTAAAAATTTTCTTCTCCAGAACCAAATAAGCCCTGGGCCCTAATCTTTGCACAAATTATGGGGGACAGGAGATCTACCAAAATTGCTAAAGATGGTCCTATGTTGACATTTGACCTTTTTACAGCAAGGTCAAATTTGCTTCCCGTGCATTTGTATGGGCCCTATACATTTATATGGGAAAAATGTTGAGAAATCATATTTTGGACATCTCCTCTATAATCCAGTTGAATCGAAACTTGATGAGCATTAGGGCACTTATGAGACGAAAATTAGCTAAATGAGCTGATAGAAAATCCAAGATGGCCACCACAGCCACCATCTTGAAAATCAATTTTCGACATCTCTTCTCAAACCTTAGATCGCTTTGAGCCAAAACCTGCTCTTTAGCAACAGGATGACTTCTGGATCGAAACAAGCTAAATTTATGTGGATCAAAAATCCAAGATGGCCGCAATGGTTCTGCTCCATTGAACAAGATGGCCGCCACAGCTACAAATAGAAAAAAAAAGGTGAGTGCCACAATCACAAACCGCAGCCCTTCCCAGACCCCAAGAGGAAGAGGAAACCAACAAATCCAAACAAGCACAAATCGAACAAACACACAAAAAGCACTAAGATTAGCTCTCTCTTCCCCAAGCGAGGTAATCACAATACTAAGAGACTGAAAAACACAAGAACAAAATGACACACGGAAAGACATACAACAAATCGCCTCATAGAATAAACCACAAAGCAACAAAGAGTAAGACTAACACCGGGACCACCGCCTTAGAACGGTCAGTAGAGTAAACCACCGGGGGGTTTAAAGCACTTTTACAGCTAGCCAACTTCACCCTGGGTCCCGATGCCACTCTTAATCACAAAATCTTCAAACGACATCTCATCCTTGACCAATGGCCTGATTTCAAAATATTTGCACAGAAGTATTCCACCAATGACTCTCAACCAAAATCACTAAAATGACTCCGCTTGGCTGAACAAAATGGTCACTGGAGCTAAAATAGAAAAACCTTTAAATGACATCTCCATGGCCAGTAGCAAGATTTCAAAATAATTTCACATCAATGTTCCTCTTATGCCCCTATAACCCTGCTCCAACTGGGCTACTTAAACTTTAATGAGTTATGGGGAATTAGCTCATTATACATAATTTAAGTCCAAGTTCATTTTCAACATTTTAATTAATTTAGTTTTTTTTCTTTTCTGTATTTCTCAAATGTTCCCACCTGGCAGTTAAACTATTTACAACATACGAGGGTGAGTCAATAAGTAACCAGCCTAACTTATTTCCGGTTGAGATCCACCTCTTCTTTTTCGATGTAATTGCCCTCTAGTGTGATGCACTTAGACCAACGGTGTTTAAGTGCCATCAGCCCAGAACTGAAAAAGTCAGGGTCCTTTCCATTGACCCACTCCTCAACTGCCGTCAGGACTTCTTCATCAGACCGGAAATGAAGTCCATGGATATCCTTTTTCAAGTTTGGGAATAGGAAGAAGTCGCTAGGAGCTAGGTCAGGCGAATAGGCAGGATGTGGTATTAATTCATACCGGTTTCGCTCTACAGCGTCCATTGCAACTTTGCAAGTGTGGACTCTAGCGTTGTCTTGTTGCAGCAAAACACTGCAGAGAGTTTACCTTGGCGTTTTTCATGGATGGCAGTTCTCAGCTGGTCTAACAAGTTTGCATAGTACACTCCAGTTATTGTACTTCTCTTGGGTAAAAAGTCCAACATAATAACACCTTTTTCGTCCCAAAATACTGTGGCCATCACCTTGCCAGCATATGGTTGTGTCTTGAACTTCTTTGGCCTTGGGGACTCAGGCCCTACCCACTGAGCTTTATTCTCTGGCTCATAATAATGAACCTAAGTCTCATCTACAGTCACCAGACGCAAAAGAAAATCATCTTTTGACCTAAAACGCTTCAACAAGGCGCTGCATACTGATGCTCTGCTTGCCATTTGCTCATCGCTAAGGGATTTGGGGACCCAACGGGCTTGCGCATACCTAAAAGATCATGTAAGATTGTTGAAACTCTACCATGTGAAATGCCTAATGCCTGCGCTTTTTCTTCCATCTGAATTCGCCTATCAGAGTACACCAGATCCCGAACTTTCTAACACATTTCTTCGTCGGTGGCATCCAGTGCCGGCGTCCAGACCTGGCTTCATCTTCTAAAGACGTTCTGCCGCGTTTGAATTCCCCTACCCAGAATTTTACCTGAGCATAAGATGGTGCAGAAGACCCATAAACATCGGCTAACTTGCCGTGTATTTCCTTGCCTGTTTTACCTTTGAAATACAGTACCGAATTACAGCACGGTACTCAACTTTAGATGAAAAGCATGCTTTTGCATCACTAGCCATGTTTGACATTCAATATCTTATTAAAGAATGACTCGAAACACGTGCAATTTTGTACCCATGTATAAAACATATACTGAAACAAAGCATGAAAATCGTGACCGTCTCGGTCTATCGGAAATGGGATAGGCTGGTTATTTATTGACACGCCCTCGTATCTAAAAGGTTTATTTCACTTCTCTGTCACATTTTGGCGCCTAGACTTATTTAGATTCTTCTTAACACATATATCAGTCCTTATCATTCAACATCTAAATCTCAACTCTGCAGCCTTGCTACTTTCCCATCATGCTCTCTTTCCCTCCTTTTTGCTAACCAATCAAAATATCCCTTTCAAACCATTTTAACTTCGTAATACATTAACCTATAGATAATGTGCTATTCTATTCTGTTATTCACCCCCTCCACAGAAAAAACGACCTTTCAGTCGTGATAAAGTCTTAATTCAGAAGGTCCCTTTAAACAGTTACCTGTATGACGTAGTTCCTCCCGCTCAAATGATCACGTGTCAGTTTCTTTTCTGTGGACTTTGAATGTTCAAGGATTATTATTCTGTGTTAGAAAAAATGGATTAAAATTATTCTACACGGTTAAAATTTTTATATCCTTGACTTTCTCTGGTTCTATATTCACTCCTTCTACTATCTATGTACTTATTTTCGAAATATTGATCTTAGATTTCTTGTTTTCTCAATGTTAAATTTCTTCCTTTGTTTCCGCGTCAGTCGATGCATTTCACCCGCGGCAACTGTGGCCATTTAAAAGCTAAATGAGATACACATTTATCTTGTTTAACTTGTAATTCTTGCACACGTATCTCTCCGTGTTATATTTGTAGTTCCTGGACAGAAAAAGTTTGGAACCTAGCAGAAAGAAGACGCCTTCATGCTACTAGAAAATCAGTTATGACGCAGAAGAGAAAACAGAAGAAATCAAAGAAATCCAAGAAGTCCCAGTCAGACATGTCTGACAACGGGACAGTTGATGGGAGCACCGCCCCTCATAGCTTTACTGCTCGGGGCAGGACCCATCAAGGTGGCAGCCTGGCGGACTTAGAGTCTGACCGGGCACTAAGCCCACCAGTCACCAGTCACCGGTCATCCAGTCACCAGTCAACCAGTCACCAGTCAACCCGTCACCCAGTCACTGGGCAACTTATCTCCGTTCATCCAGTCACCGGTCATCCAGTCGCCGGTCAACCAGTCACCAGTCAACCAGTCAACCAGTCACCAGTCAACCAGGCACCAGTCAACTAGGCTCCAGTCAACCAGGCATTGGTTTACAGTCATTTGCGTATGACCTACAAACACAAATTCCGCCTGGTTATATTCCTATAAATGTGCCTGTACAAAGCTACGCTCCGTCCATAAGTAGCCATATTTCACATGGTAGTGTCCACAGACTATCCAATGTTTTAATTCCTGGTTACGAATGTTCTGATAGACTAGAACTTCCTAATCCAGCTTCTTCCTCTAGACAGATTATTCCACTCGAACCTGATTTTTCGCAGGTCTCAGATCCGAGTGTAATGATTGAGCCTCCTAATTCAAATGATTTATCTATCTCCAGACCTTCAAGGAAGGATCAGTCAAAAAGAGAGCATAAATCTAAAAAGAGAAGAAGACATCGATCGTCCTCTTCTTCTATCTCTGCTTCCAGATCAGACTCTTTGAGTTCTTCTCGGCGAAAGAAAAATTCAAAGAGATCTAAGCACTCTCATAAAAAGAGAAGAAGACGATCGATGACGCCTTCTTCTTCATCAAATTCCTCCCAATCTCAACTTGACATTGGTAGATATACAAGGGCTCATAAATCTCCCCAGGTTGTTCAAACGCCAACTCTAATACAACCTGAGGAGACTAATTTTAGTCCAATCACTAATCAACCTATTAATTACGATCAGATTCAGCCGAATCTCACTCAACAGAACAAGGAGTCAGATTCGGAAACTGAATCCGAAGTCTGGTCATTTGATCGTGCGATTAACGAGGTCTTCCGGCTTCTTCCTCCTGAGTTATCCCCAAAACTCAGCAGGATCAAGCTCCATTAAAACCTCTCTCTGGGATCGAACAATTAATGGAGTCTCGTTCCACTCCATTACTTGTCCTCCCACAATCCAAATTAGTACAAAATACAACAAAATATATTCAAAATAGACTAGAATCAGACAAATGTTCAAGAGATTGGATTTGCCCGCAGAGCTTGGTTTCGGCTCTTGCTCCGACTAAATTCTACAAGAGCCAAAACCAATATTTGCCAACTGATAATATCCCTCAGTTAGAAGCGGATGCGTCTCTCCTAGACATTTCTAGTAAAGGAAGAGCTTCTATTCCGCTCATGAATCTAGAAGCATGGGAAAGGAAGGCTAGAAAACTAGTCACTATTAATTCTCATGCTGATCTATTTTCTTCAGCTGCCTTCCTTTCATTACAACAAGAATCGATGTCGGTTGCGGCCCTTTCCAGACTTCTGGAGGCCGTAGCCAAATCGATTAAACATGCTACTGCCATGTCTACACTTTTAACTACTGAATTATTCCAAGCTAGGAGGGACGCAGCCCTAGCTTCGTCTAAACTACTAGACAATTCCACATACGAGTTAAGGAACGCTCCTATTAACTCAAAATCCTTATTTGACGGCAGGATAAAAGAAATAGCTAAATCAAACTTCGAAGCTCAACAGCAAAGGTTTCTAGCTTCTACATCCATTCAGTCACAATCTCATTCTTATAAGCCTCCTTCGCAGAGCAGAGCTTTCAAGATACCTAAATATCCTGCTAAACAAACAACATCCAGACCTAAACCTACGCAGTCGTATAGGTCCAAAAATATTCCTCAAAGCTCATCTTCTCACATTAAGAAAGATAATATCAAGAGGACTGGTAACATCCGTCAGTTCCCCTCCTCTAAACCTGCCTCTTCCTCCGCAAGATTATGAAGGCCCGCCCTTTCCACTGCCTGCTCTTCCGCTCGTGGACATTCCAGTGAGAGGACGATTGGCCCATTTTGCGGAAAAATGGGAGGAAATAACAGACAACAAATGGGTCCTCGCTATCGTACGAAACGGATTCAGGATACCATTCATCAAAATTCCTCCTTTGTCATCTGTTCCTATCAGAATGAGTCAATCCTCCTCCCCGTTTCTCAGAGAAGAGATCGAAAATCTTCTCAACAAACGGGCAAGGGAAAGGGTACAGAATCCGGGAACTCCCGGCTTTTATTCCCGGATATTCCTTGTGCCAAAAAAGAACGGAAAGTTTCGTTTAATATTAGACCTGTCTTTATTAAACCGTTACATAGAGAAACAAGCATTCAAAATGGAAACAGTCAAATCGGTAAGACAAGCGATGAGACTCAACGATTGGGCTGTCTCCATAGATTTAACAGATGCATATCTACATGTGCCGATACATCGTCAATCCAGGAAGTATCTTCGCTTCGTACACGAAGATCAAGTATATCACTTTTCGGCCCTACCGTTCGGAATGTCCCTAAGTCCGTTAATTTTCTCGAAACTGATGGACGTTATTGCAGCTTTTCTACGCCAACGTGCCATATCAGTTTTTCCATACCTAGACGATTGGCTGATAAAAAATCTGATTCACAACCGTCTGATTACTCAGACAAAGATTTGCATTCAAACTATTCAAAGCCTAGGTTTTCTGCCAAATCTCAAGAAGTCAGATCTCTTTCCTGCTCAGAAATTCACCTTCATAGGTATGGAATTTCTGACGCAACAAAATTTAGTCAGGGTTCCAGCGGATCGTGTACAGAACCTAATTCTAACAATCAAGAAAATAATATCAGCAAAACATGTATCGGCACGAACTTTCCTTTCTCTTTTGGGCAAACTCAGTGCTGCAGCAGACCTTGTTCTCCTGGGCAGACTGCACTTACGTCCTCTTCAGATGTGCCTGCTGTCAGTCTGGAAACCTCATATTCTTCCTCTCGATCACCCGATCTCGATAAACGGCATGATTCGATCTCACTTACAATGGTGGATAAACCCCATTCGATTCGAGACAGGGACTTCTATCCATCCTCCAGACCCCGAATTCTTCCTTTATATGGATGCCAGTCATTACGGATGGGGAGCTCATTTAGAGCCGACAACACTGTCCTTTCATGGTCGCTGGACAGAAAACCAATCCCAGCTCCATATCAATATGTTAGAAATGATGGCCATACGATTAGCACTGAAACAAGCCAAAACATTTATTCACCATTCTTGCATCATGATATCCACAGACAACACAACGGTGGTCTCATATATCAACAAACAGGGTGGCACTCATTCCCCCAATCTTTGCGTAGAAGTTTGGAAAATACTCAATTGGTGCCTGGAACAAGACATAGTTATCAGAGTACGTCACATCCCAGGCAAATTCAACATTCTTGCAGACCACCTCTCAAGACTAGACAAACCTATCAAGACAGAGTGGGCTCTGGATCAAACAGTTGCGAATTCAGTATTCCAGATGCTCAACTTCCCAAATGTGGATCTGTTTGCGACAAGATTCAACCACAGACTCCCATTATATGTCTCTCCAGTACAAGACTACAAAGCACTAGCGATAGATGCCCTGTCCATGGACTGGAATCATCTTCCTGCATATGCTTTTCCTCCTTTATTATCGCACCTGCTTGTAGCAGGGTGCGATATAGGCATCCGATTTTCCGTCTGTCCTTCAGTTCCCACGAGCAGGTACTTGCGTGGCTTACCATCAGCATTTTAGATACTTAAGTGGCAAAATGGTCATCACAGGCTAGCCACATTAGAGAGAGCTATGGACAGGTAATCCATACTTAATCTGGCTAAATAAAGTTATTTTAATTTGTAGGCACATAATGATGGTCAGAAATCCATCCATTCCTAGGGACGTCCAAGTACCCTCGTACCATTTTTTTTTATGCGCCTGCGCAGTAATACATCTTTTGAAAGCCACTTAAAATCAGTAGCCCCTTATGAACAGTTAATCTATACCTAACGTGGCTAAATGGCTAGCCACATAAGAGAATGGTAGTTACTGACAGGTAATCCATACCTAATGTGGTTAAATGGCTACCCACACAAGAGAATAATAGCTATGGACAGGTAATCCAAAGCCACTTAAAATCAGTAGCCCCTTATGGACAGTTAATCTATACCTAACGTGGCTAAATGGCTAGCCACATAAGAGAATGGTAGCTACTGACAGGTAATCCATACCTAATGTGGTTAAATGGCTACCCACACAAGAGAATAATAGCTATGGACAGGTAATCCATACCTAATGTGGCTAAATGTAATTTGTAGACACATAATGATGGACAATAATAGGCACTTAAAATCAGTAGCCACTTAATGATTTTTGCCACAAAGTGCATAGCCACGTATGTACCCATTCGTGAGTCCGTCCGTCCGTCCGTCCGTCTGTCAACATTTATGTCGACGTTCGACATTTATGTCAAAGTTAGTATTCTAATCAACTACAAGACTAAACAACCATCAAACCTTGCATGAAACATCTCCCTGACCTCCTGACTTTGCAACATAGGCGTCCGCTTTTCCGTATGTCTGTCCTTTCGTCCGTCCGTCTGTCAACATTTATGTCGAAGTTCGACATTTATGTCAAAGTTAGTATTTTAATCAACTACAAGACTAAACAACCATCAAACCTTGCATGAAACATCTCCCTGACCTCCCGACTTTGCGACATATGTGCCCACTTTTCCATTCGTCTGTGTGTTCGTCTGTCTGTCTGTCCGTCTCTTAACAGTTCTGTTATGTCGAAGTTTGACATTTATGTCAAAGTTAGTATTCTAATCAACTACAAGACTAAACAACTATCAAACCTTGTATGAAATATCTCCCTGACCTCCTGACTTTGCAACATAGGTGCCCGCTTTTCCATTCGTCTGTCCGTTCGTCCGTCCGTCTGTCTCTTAACAGTTCTGTTATGTCGAAGTTCGACATTTACGTCAGAGTTAGTATTTAATCAACTACAATTCTACAACAACCATCATTCCTTGCATGACACATCTCCCTGACCTCCTGACTTGGCAGATATGTTGACCCAGTGACCTTGACCTATATTTTGTGCTCCATTGACTTTGACACAATTTACGTTGACGTTCCAGATCTTCTCAACTATAAGCGCGTACAACTACCAAACCTTGCATAGTGCTTCTTCTAGATGTACAGACTTGGCAGGTACCTTGACCTGGTGACCTTGACCTATATTTTGCGCTCCAGTGACTGACATATTTTGCGTCGACGTTCGATATCTCCTCAACTATAAGGCCTACAACCATCAAACCTTGCAAAGTGCTTCTCCTTAATGTACTGACTTAGCAGATACCTTGACCTGGTGACCTTGACCTATATTTTGGCTGCAGTGACTTTGACATAATTTACATCAACATTCCAGATCTCCTCAAGTGTAAGACCTCTAGCCACCAAACCTTGCATAGTGCTTCTCCTCAATATAAGGACTCTGCAGGTACCTTGACTGGGTGACCTTGACCTATATTTCACGCTCCATTGACTTTTACACCTTTTACGTCACCCTTCCATATGTCCTCAACTGTAAGGCCTTCAACCACCAAACCTTATATAGCACTTCTTCTCGATGTACTGACTCGACAGGAACCTTGACCTGGTGACCCTGACCTATATTGTGCACTCCAGTGACTTTGACACATTTTATGTTGATGTTCGGTATCTCCTCAAATATAAGACCTACAACCACTAAACCTTGCATAGTGCTTCACCTCATTGCCCTGGCTTGGCAGGTACCTTGACCCAGTGACCTTGACCTATATTTGACACATTTTACGTTATGTTTGATAACTCCTCAACTATAAGGCCTACAACCACCATACCTTGCATTGTGCGTCTCCTTGATGTACTGAATTAGCAGGTACCTTGACCCATGACCTTGACCTATATTTCATGCTCCAGTGACTTTTACACATTTTACGTCAGCGTTCCATTATCATTGGGCTGTATGATACGAAAAGTCAGTGCTGAAGATATAGCCATTAGAGGGAATGGGACTTTTTTCAACCCAGTTTTTCAAGTAAGCACTGCTAAGAATGAAATAAACTTATTTAATAACCACATTCTGATTGTGGCTCCTGTGACTTTTGCGCCAGCAGGTGCGATGACGCCTTCCGCGGAATTCTTGTTCTGATACCTGCTGTTCTAGAGAAAATCCGACAACATCAGTGCAGAATAGTTCTCATAGCTCCGTTCTGGCCACAACAACAGTGGTTCTCAGAACTTCTTCTTCTATTAGTGTCAGCTCCGATTCGTCTGCCACTAATTCCAAGACTACTGACTCAATCCAAAGGAAGATTTGTACATCAAAACCTCCCAATTCTCGACCTTCACGCTTGGGAGTTATCAAACAATCAATCAGAGATAAGAAATTTTCACAAAACGTTGCAGATTTTGTCTCCAGATCAAGAAGAGCATCTACACAAAAAGTCTACGATGCAAAATGGACCATCTTCTCTAATTGGTGTCATACAAAAAAGGTTAATCCGATCTCGGCCCCTATTACAGTTATAGCCGATTTCTTAATCTTTCTTTTTTCGGAAAAGAAATGTCAGATTAGTACTATTAAAGGTTATAGATCTATGATCTCTAACACTTTAAAATTCAAAACTGGTAATAGAATCGGATCTAATCCAGTTTTATCTGACCCTATCAGATCCTTTGAACTTCAACGACCAGTACAAAGATCTCTTACACCTAAATGGGACTTATCGTGGGTTTTAGTATGTCTACAAAAACCACCTTTTGAACCTCTTGATAAGGCTTCTAAATTTCATGTTACTATTAAGACAGCCTTTCTCTTAGCTCTTGCCACTGCTAAAAGGTGTAGTGAAATACATGCTCTAGCTATGGATTCACAACATTTAAGATTTAATCAATCTGATGGTTCAGTTTCTTTGATTCTTAAATCTGGTTTTTTAGCAAAAAACCAGCTTCCTTCTGTTAAACCAGATCCTATTGTTGTTCCTAGTCTTGCTTGAATATGTAAATGGGAACATACTGACAGACTTCTTTGCCCCATTAGGGCTCTGAAATTCTATCTCAAAATGACTAGCTCTTATCGCCAAAATAGAACTAGACTTTTTCTTCCTATTAAAGGCAATAAGGATATTTCTAAAGATACTATCTCGAGATGGATATCTTACACTGTTAAACTTGCCTATAGGAAACTCACTAAACGAGATATCTCTTTCCTTAAAATCAAAGCTCATGAAGTTAGAGCTCTTTCCTCTTCTTGGGCTTTCTTCGACAAAGTTACTCTCAATGATATGCTTCAAGCAGCAGTTTGGAATAGTTCATCAACTTTTGCCAAATTCTATCTCAGAGACATGTCTCAACAAGCACAGAATCTCCAAAGTTTGGGCCCCATTGTAGTGGCCCAAAAAGTGGTGGGGAGCCAACAGCAATCAGCTATGGATGTGTAGACAACATCAACAGCCCCCCTAGACCTGATGCTATACTAGAGAGGTACTAATTATATTATATCTTTATTATATATATATCTTAACCCTGGATTACTTTATCCTTGGTTAAAGGATCTTATTATTGCCTTAAGCACTAATTATGTCCTCATTATATATATATAAAAATAAATCTTTTTACTAAGCCTTAATTCAGAAGTTGGGACTAACTTATTAGGAGAAATCCTCCCTCCTATTCTACAAATTCTAGCACATTATCTATAGATTAATGTATTACGAAGTTAAAATGAAGTTTTTTAAAAGTAAAACATATTTTAACGAGTAATACTTAACCTATAGATAAGTATTTATCATCCCACCTCCCTTCCTTCGCTCTTTTCTCCTAATTGTGTATTGTTTTACACATAAAAGAAACTGACACGTGATCATTTGAGCGGGAGGAACTACGTCATACAGGTAACTGTTTAAAGGGACCTTCTGAATTAAGACTTTATCACGACTGAAAGGTCGTTTTTTCTGTGGAGAGGGTGAATAACAATAGAATAGCACATTATCTATAGGTTAAGTATTACTCGTTAAAATATGTTTTACTTTTAAAAAACTTCATTATTCCCATCATGCCTTCTTTCATTCCCATGATGCTCCAGCCACTATCAAACTACCAATCATAATTTTTCTTACAAACCCTACAATCTGTGAAACTGATATCTACCCCAAGAGTTTGCCTAATATGGGAGACCCTACTGATAACAATAATCAGAAGGAGGCTGTCATGCTGCTGCTGCATGATCACAGCTTCCACTTGTAGAACACATTCCAGGGCCTCCCAGTTAGCCATTCTCAGAGGGAGTGCAAGTAATGTGATATGACCACTTCATATCAACACACATTAATTAAATGACTCTTTCAGACTGCTGATATTCACAAATATTAAAATTATTAATTTTGAAATTAAATAAATTCTAAATAAAATATTATGAAGTTTAATTACATTGATTAAAGTAATTAGTACTTTAATTAAAGTAATTAGTACTTTAATTGCCCTGGTGATAGATGCTCCTCCTCCAACTAAATTTGCTCCTGCAAATTGTATTATTTAAATCAAACATCTGCATTTAAGTTAAACTAAACATATATCACCAGTACATGATCCAAAATCATTCCTGTGAGCAGGCTGCTTAAGACAGTCCTTAGACCCAGAAAACAATTTTGACATTAATATTGCCTTTAACAGACCATTTTGCCCATTCCTGTACAGGTAGACTGGTTTATTCAAATTAAGGGTTTGTAAGAAAAATTATGATTGGTATTAAGCTTTCATGTGCATTCAGCATACACATGAATATTTCTATATTACAAACATGAATAACAGTTTTTTTAAACATGAATAATAATGATAACATCATTTCTAGCCAGGTGGGATGAGTAAAATAAAACAAAAATACTGCATGCACAATGAAGTTAACTGAGAAAAATCAGTGAATAACAATATTATGAAAAACAAAACATTAAAAAAAGAAAATATAAGCAGAGTCCTTTCTCAGAAATAATAAGAGTTTCATTCTCTGCACTAGTTAGTTTCTGTTCTGATTTATCATGGCATTCCGAAGAAGAATGTTTATGATAATTTCATGTATTGAGTAGATTGATCAACACACTAAATATCACTATCACTGATAATTTTAATTTATCATTTGTATTAAACCACATTTTTCACATGAACTACTTTATTTGAACACTTTCTGAAGTGTGACTTTCAGTCTGAGAGACTCAGGTACTAGAAAATGTCGTGCTACACCATACATACATCTTTCTCCAATTCTTTTTATTTTTAATTCTGCATAAACTTACTTTTCTATGATGTCAGATGCCTATTAATTATTTCCTATGAAAGACACAGTTATTCTGTGTTACCTACCCTTTTATCTATCAACACTACTCAAGTTCCACCTAAAATCTAGTGCTAACAAGGCTGTTCATAACTGACATCATTATATTATCTAAACCTTTTTCTGAGAGATGCAAATTTTATATGTGAAAATCCCAAAAGATTGACTAAAATTTAACATCTCCTTATAAATTCTGTTTCAAGATATACACTATATGATGTCTTAGAACTCGCTGACAAGGTTGCACATTCTAATCAACAGATTTTTACATATGCATGTAATCTATAGATAAATCAAAATTACAAGGTAAGTCAAGGTCAAGTTCACCAAACTTAGTACTTCCCAACCCCTGTGCCTGAATAATAACCTAAATTGGCCAATTGGACTTAATTTTGAATTTACATATACTAAGGGTTTGCTATCTTTTAACCTAACTTACAATGAACTATTTAAAACATAGATTTCATGCGTAATGGTACTAAATAAGTGTTATTAGGGTCTGTGTAAGAGTGCAGTGAGCAAATGTATGTCTGTTTTTATCGCACCTGCTTGTAGCAGGGTGCGATATAGGCATCCGATTTTCCGTCCGTCCGTCTGTCAACATTTATGTCGACGTTCGACATTTATGTCAAAGTTAGTATTCTAATCAAATACAAGACTAAACAACCATCAAACCTTGCATGAAACATTTCCCTGACCTCCTGACTTTGCGACATAGGCGTCCGCTTTTCCGTTCGTCTGTCTGTTTGTCCGTCCGTCTGTCAACATTTATGTCAAAGTTCGACATTTATGTCAATGTTAGTATTCTAATCAACTACAAGACTAAACAACCATCAAACCTTGCATGAAACATCTCCCTGACTTCCCGACTTTGTGACATAGGTGCCCGCTTTTCCATTCGTCTGTCCGTTCGTCTGTCCGTCTGTTAACAGTTCTGTTATGTCGAAGTTCGACATTTATGTCAAAGTTAGTATTCTAATCAACTACAAGACTAAACAACCATCAAACCTTGCATGAAACATCTCCCTGACCTCCTGACTTTGTGACATAGGTGCCCGCTTTTCCATTTGTCTGTCCGTTCGTCCGTCTGTCTGTCTGTCTGTTAACAGTTTTGTTATGTCGAAGTTCAACATTTACGTCAAAGTTAGTATTCTAATCAACTACAATTCTACAACAACCATCATACCTTGCATGACACATCTCCCTGACCTCCTGACTTGGCAGGTACATTGACCCAGTGACCTTGACCTATATTTTGCGCTCCATTGACTTCAACACAATTTACGTTGACGTTCCAGATCTTCTCAACTATAAGGCGTACAACTACCAAACCTTGCATAGTGCTTCTCTTAGATGTACTGACTCGGCAGGTACCTTGACCCGGTGACCTTGACCTATTTTTTGCGCTCCAGTGACTTGGACACATTTTGCGTCGACGTTCGATATCTCCTCAACTATAAGGCCTACAACTATCAAACCTTGCAAAGTATTTCTTCTCAATGTACTGACTCGGCAGATACCTTGACCTGTTGACCTTGACCTATATTTTGCGCTCCATTGACTTCAACACAATTTACATTGACGTTCCAGATCTTCTCAACTATAAGACGTACAACTACCAAACCTTGCATAGTGCTTTTCCTAGATGTACTGACTCAGCAGGTACCTTGACCCGGTGACCTTGACCTATATTTTGCGCTCCAGTGACTTTGACACATTTTGCGTCGACGTTCAATATCTCCTCAACTATAAGGCCTACAACCATCAAACCTTGCAAAGTGCTTCTTCTCAATGTACTGACTAGGCAGATACCTTGACCTGGTGACCTTGACCTATATTTTGGCTGCAGTGACTTTGACATAATTTACTCCTCAGATCTCCTCAAGTGTAAGACCTCTAGCCACCAAACCTTGCATAGTGCTTCTCCTACATGTACTGACTTGGCAGGTACCTTGACCTGGTGACCTTGACCTATATTTTGCGCTCCAGTGCCTTTTACACATTTTAGGTCAACGGTCACTATCTCCTCAACTATAAGGCCTACACCCATCAAACCTTGCATAGTGCTTCTCCTCAATGTATGGACTCCGCAGGTACCTTGACTGGGTGACCTTGACCTATATTTCGCGCTCCATTGACTTTTACACATTTTACGTCGCCCTTCCATATGTCCTCAACTGTAAGGCCTTCTACCACCAAACCTTACATAGTGCTTCTTCTTGATGTATTGACTCGGCAGGTACCTTGACCTGGTGACCTTGACCTATATTTTGCACTCCAGTGACTTTGACACATTTTACGTTGATGTTCGGTATCTCCTCAAATATAAGACCTACAACCACTAAACCTTGCATAGTGCTTCACCTCATTGCACTGGCTTGGCAAGTACCTTGACCTGGTGACCTTGACCTATATTTTGCACTCCAGTGACTTTGACACATTTTACGTTGATGTTCGGTATCTCCTCAAATATAAGACCTACAACCACTAAACCTTGTATAGTGCTTCACCTCATTGCACTGGCTTGGCAGGTACCTTGACCTGGTGACCTTGACCTATATTTGACACATTTTATGTTGATGTTTGATAACTCCTCAACTATATGGCCTACAACCACCATACCTTGCATACTGCTTCTCCTTGATGTACTGAATTAACAGTTACCTTGACCCGTGACCTGGACCTATATTTCATGCTCCAGTGACTTTTACACATTTTACGTCGACGTTCCATTATCATTGGGCTGTATAATACGAAAAGTCAGTGCTGAAAATATAGCCATTAGAGGGAGTGGCACTGGCCTGGAATATATGTGCCCCACTAGGCACTTTGTCTACATTTTTTTCAACCCAGTTTTCCAACTAAGCACTGCTAAGAATGAAATAAACTTATTTAATAACCACATTCTGATTGTGGCTCCTGTGACTTTTGCCTCAGCAGGTGCGATGACACCTTCCACGGAATTCTTGTTATTATTATTTTTCTTTGTTTATTTGGCGCTGAAATGTACGGTGCCCCCCTTCCCCCCCCCCCCCCCCCCCCTTTTTATTGATTACGTTCTACTGGCCTCTGGTGTGGCCTCTTGCACACCTTTCCTGAGTATGTGTATTTGATGTGAAAGTCTTTTCTCATAGCTTCAGGAAGTTTTGTGTCATATGTGTATGTGGTTTGTGTTTTTCTTGTTTGTTTTATTTATTTATTTATTTTATTTTTATTTTATTTATTTTTTTAACCCCTTTCATTCTTTTTACCGCCCAAGCTTGTTTTCTTTTAGTTCCTTACTGCTTTCCCATTTTTGCCCATCCCCAAGTTCAGAATTTCTCCCATTCTTAAGGACAGGCACGAATCCCTATTTTCGATCATACCTGAACCAGCAGTCACGAGCAAGATGAGATGTACGGTTGCATATATAACACTGTTTATTCTGGTACCTGCTTTTCTCATTACTGTGAGTAAACTGAAAGTCCCACTTACCAGTGTCTATTCCATCTCCGTCCCTGAATTTCATTCACATATATGACAGAAGTGTCCTTCTCCAGGAGTGACTGTCCCATCCTTGAAAACCTTTTCACGTCTGCTAATGTCTTTGGTTCCTTAGTTACCACAAATGTCATAATAGCAGGATGAAGTCCCTGATACACTTGGTTAATAATTTCCTGCTCCCTTTTCTGTAAGTCCTGTCCTAATCGAATTACCTTCTTGATATAATCATCTGTAGATTCCTGAGCCATTTGTACAAGTCCTTGGAAATGACTAACATTTGCTATTCTGTCTGAGTCACTGGGTAAAAATCATTCCACGAAGGCAGTTTTCAGATTCTTATAGTTTCCCTGAATCTCATCCCCCAGTGTGTGATACCACATCTCTGCTTGGCTTTCCAAAAGTAAAAATAATTGAATTGCCTTCTCTTCATTGTTCACTTTCTTAAGTTTCATTACTTGTTCAAACTTGGCCAACCAGAATTTTGCACTTTCACCTTTGTTGCCACTGAAGGCGGGAATTTTTATTCCTTGACTAGAATGTTCTGAACTTGCCATGGTTATAAGTACTGCACTTTCTGTTCTGTTTTTGCTTATTTTCCTTTCTTGATCATTTTGTCCACATTTAGGAATATGCCGTATACGGATTCTAACCACCATGTATAACCCTGCTCCGTCTGGGCTATTTGAACTTTAATAATTTATGGGGAATTAGCTCATTATACATGATTTAAGTCCAAGTTCATTTTCAACATTTTAATTTATTTAGTTTCTTTTCTGTATTTCTCAAATGTTCCCACCTGGCAGTTAAACTATTTACAACATATCTAAAAGGTTTATTTCACTTCTCTCTACATTCTTCTATGTCACATTTTGGCGCCTAAACTTATTTAAATTCTTCTTAACACATATATCAGTCCTTATCATTCAACATCTAAATCTCAACTCTCTGCAGTCTTGCTACTTTCCCATCATGCTCTCTTTCCCTCCTTTTTGCTAACCAATCAAAATGTCCCTTTCAAATCATTTTTCCCATCATGCCTTCTTTCATTCCCATGATGCTCCAGCCACTTTCAAACTACCAATCATAGTCTCTCTTACAAACCCTACAATCTGTGAAACTGATATCTACCCCAAGAGTTTGTCTAATATGGGAGACCCTACTGATAAAAAGAAGGGGGCTGTCATGCTGCTGCTGCATGATCACAGCTTCCACTTGTAGAACACCTTCCAGGGCCTCCCAGTTAGCCATTCTCAGAGGGAGTGCAAGTAATCTGATATGACCACTTCATATCAACACACATATTAATTAAATGACTCTTTCAGACTGCTGATATTCACAAATATATTATTAATTATTATTAATTTTGAAATTAAATAAATTCTAAATAAAATATTATGAAGTTTAATTACATTAATTAAAGTAATTAGTACTTTAATTAAAGTAATTAGTACTTTAATTGCCCTGGTGATACCCCTTTGCCAAAATTGCTAAAATGGTTCTGCTTTGCTGAACAAAATGGTTGCCAGAGCTAAAAATAGAAACAAAAATACCTTTAAAGGACAGGATAAGTAGATGAACCAAATGACTTCTGAAAAATATCTGAACTTTTTTTTACTGATGGCGTTTTGAAAATTTCAGCATTTTTTAACCTTGTAAGCAAGATATCTCAAAACCTGTTTAAGCCATTGCCTTGTCATAAGAGTATTGGAAAAATGTTGCATGCTATCTGCGTATCTGCAGTGGCGGTTTCACTCAGGTGAGCGAGTTGTGGCCCGTGGGCCTCTTGTTTTGTTTTTTGTTGTTGTTTTTTTTAAGATTTTCACATTCCAATATCTTAAATGAAAAACTTACCAGACTGTGCAGTTGCATAGCTCCACATAAGGCGATTTTCAGCCCCAAAACAATTCTCCACGAAAACATGTAGTGCATGGGTACTCAGTAGAAGCGCCTCAGTGAGGCGTATCTGATGAGTACGCACAGCATACATTTTTGACGAGAAATAAGAAAAAGTAATATGTTGATACCACTTCTTATCTGGAGCTATGCAGTTGTGCAGGCTGATCTGAGTCTTTGCTGGATGCACATGAGACATTGTAGGTTTTGCTGTGCTCTGGCTCATTTGTGATTTTGACATTCTTAGAGCACAGCACTGTATTTTTATGAATGTCAAACAGTATTTTACTATAAAGTAGTTGTTTTTTATGCCCCCAACTTCAAAGAAGTTGGAGGGGCATATTGCTTCTTGGTTGTTCATCTGTCCTTCCGTCCGTCCGTCCGTTCCAATTAGAAATCCAAGATGGTGGCCATCTTGAAAATCTGTTTTTCCCTTCTTCTTCTGAACTGAAAGGCCAATTGACTGGAAACTTGGTAGGAAGCATCAGGGTGACTTGTAGATAAAAAATAGCTCAAATCGTTGCGATAGGAATTCCCAAATTGCAGCCATGGCGTCCATCTTGAAGGTCTGTTTTGAACTTTTTCTCCTGAACCGAAAGGGCAATTGACTCAAAGTTCATTGGAAGTATCGAGGTGACTTGTAGATCAGCAGTATCTAAAATCATTCTGATTGGAAATCTAAGATGGCTGCCATCTTGTTTATGTTTATTATATTTCCCTGCCACTGAGCTGTTTACATGTATAAAATCATGATTCTTCAGAAACCACTTAGCCATTTGCCACCAAATTTCACATTGATCCTACTGTTGAAATATGATTGAAAGTTTGTTCAAATGATCACACTCCTTTGACTGTCATGCCATATATATTCTTCTTCAAAATTAAGAACTGCTTAAATGATGATCTTTTCATTAGTTGCAATGACAGGATTGGAAAAATGTTGCATAACATCTGCATATCTGTAGTGGCTATGTCACTCAGGTGAGCAACCCGTAGCCCGTGGGCCTCTTGTTCAAAATTGTTTGCACACTGCCTTCTGATATGCCAGTACAACTAGCTATATCTCTGACAGACAATCGCGCATCCTGTTCAACCACAATCTTTACAGCAGCGATGTTACCCTGGTAACAGAGGTTTTAGGCCTTCCAGGACGGGTATCATCTTCAACAGAAAATTTACCAGCTTTAAAAGCTTTAACCCACCTAAAAACTGTGCACATTGAAATGGTCTGAGGTCCATATATACCACACAATTCATTAAATGCTTTGAATCTATATTAAGCCTAATGCGGCATTTAATATAGCTACGAAATATAGTCTTCTGGTCCATGTTCCAATGCAACAAGTAAATTGGTCAGTGTATGTGACTGCACTTATTTCAATTTGAAATAACTCGGTCAGATGGAAAGCAATTTGCACGAAATAAACGGGTATCATTAGCTATTCAACACACCATTCAAGTGCAGTGAAGCATTTTAAAATATACCTGGGATAAAACGAAGGGAGCCTATTAGTGACAGAACTTTTTTTGCATGACCCTCGTATAAGCTTTTTAGTACTAAAGGTCATGGTGACCTTGACCATGACCTTTGCCTCGGTGTCATCTGCTGATGAGGACCAACATCAGTTCTAAGTTTGAGGGTCCTATCCCCAAGCATTACCAAGTTTGAGGGTCTTAACCATAAGCATTATAGAATTATAAGCTTTTCTGGTACTAAAGGTCACAGTGACCTTGACCTTTGACTTAAAGGTCATCTACTCTTCAGGTCCATCCTCCCTATTAGTTTGATAGTCCTAGGCCTAATCATTGCCAATTGTTTTTTGCTGTATGTAAAACAAGTGACCACACACCCCCACCCCATGTGGGTGAGGCCTCTTTTCACCCCAGGGGCATAATTTGCACTCATATCAAAGGACCTCTAGGCAATGTTGCATACCAAATATCAGACCTAGGCCTTGCACTTTCAGACAAGAAGATTATAAGTTTTTTCCTATATAAATGTATGTAAAAAATGGCAGCCCCGAGGCAGGGCCATTTTTGGCCCAAGGGCTATAATCTGAACAATCTTGGCAGGGGTCCACAAGTTGAAGCTATGTACCAAACATCAAAGACCTGGGCCTTCTGGTAGCAGATAAGAAGATTTTTAAAGGTTTTCTCTATATAAGTCTATGTAAAACATGTCAGCCCCAGGGCGGAGCCATTTTTGGCCCCAGGGCAATAACTTTAACAATCTTGGAAGAGGTCCACTAGGTGAAGCTATGTATCAAATGTCAAAGGCCTGGGCCTTCTGCTTTCAGACAAGAAGATTTTTAAAGTTTTCCCTATATATGAGGGCATGTCAATAAATACCTGCCTATGCCATTTCCGATGGACTAAGACGGTCACGATTTTCATGCTTTGTTTCAATATATGTTTTACATGGGTACAAAATTGCACACGTATCGAGTCATTCTTTAATAAGATACTGAATGTCAGACATGGCTAGTGATGCAAAGGCATGCTTTTCATCTAAAGTTGAGTACTGTGCTGTAATTCAGTACTTGTATTTAAAAGGTCAAACAGGCAAGGAAATACACGGCGAGTTAGCCGATGTTTATGAGTTCTCTGCACCATCTTATGCTCAGGTTAAATTCTGGGTAGGGGAATTCAAACGCGGAAGAACGTCTTTAGAAGATGAAGCCAGATCTGGACGCCCACTGGATGCCACCGACGAAGAAATGTGTAAGAAAGTTCGGGATCTAGTATACTCTGATAGGCGAATTCAGGTGGAAGAAATAACACAGGCACTAGGCATTTCACATGGTAGCGTTTCAACAATCTTACATGATCATTTAGGTATGCGCAAGCTAACAGCCCTTTTGGTCCCCAAATCCCTTAGCGATGAGCAAATGGCAAGCAGAGCATCAGTATGCAGCGCCTTGTTGAAGTGTTTTAGGTCAAAAAATGATTTTCTTTTGCATCTGGTGACTGTAGATGAGACTTGGGTTCATTATTATGAGCCAGAGAATAAAGCTCTCAGTCGTCAGTTGGTAGGGCCTGAGTCCCCGAGGCCAAAGAAGTTCAAGACGCAACCATCTGCTGGCAAGGTGATGGCCACAATATTTTGGGATGCAAAAGGTGTTAATATGTTGGACTTTTTACCCAAGAGAAGTACAATAACTGGAGTGTACTATACAAACTTGTTAGACCAGCTGAGAACCGCCATCCGTGAAAAATGCCGAGGTAAACTCTCTAAAGGTGTTTTGCTGCAACAGGACAATGCGATAGTCCACACTTGCAAAGTTGCAATGGATGCTGTAGAGCGAAACGGGTAAGAATTAATACCACATCCTGCCTATTCGCCTGACTTATCTCCAAGCGACTTCTTCCTATTCCCAAACTTGAAAAAGGATATCCGTGGACTTCATTTCCGATCTGATGAAGAAGTCGTGATGGCAGTTGAGGAGTAGGTCAATGGAAAGGACCCTGACTTTTTCAGTTCTGGGCTGATGGCACTTGAACACCATTGGTCTAAGTGCATCACACTAGAGGGCAATTACATCGAAAAAGAACAGAAAGGCTAATTGACTTGAAACTTTGTGGTAGGAAGCATCATGGTGACTTCTAGATTGAAAAATAGCTAAACTCAGTCAGATAGGAAGTAGCCATCTTCAAAATCTATTTTTCACTTCTTCTCCTGAACCGAAAAGCCAATTGACTTGAAACTTGGTAGGAAGCATCAGGGTGACTAGAACATCAAAAATACTTTAAATGGTTTTGATCGGAAATCCAAGATGGTTGCCACCATGATTATTTTTGGCATCTTTTCCTGAACTGAAAGGCCAAATGACTTGAAACTTGTTAGGAAGCATTGGGGTGACTTGTAGGTCAAAAATAGCTAAAATGGTTCTGATCCGAAATCCAAGATGGCCACCATCTTGAAAATCTAATTTTTGCTTCTTCTGAACTAAGGCCAGTTGACTTGAAATTTGGTAGAACTTGTAGATCATAAATAGTAAAAATCATTTCCATTGGAAATCCAAGATGGCCACCATCTTGAAAACCTATTTTTGGCTTCTTCTCCTGAACTGAAACACCAATTGACTTGAAACTTGGTAAGAAGAATCGGGATGACTTGTAGTTGAAAAATAGCTAAAATCATTTTGATCCAAAATCCAAGCTGGCCACTGTAGCCGCCAGCTTGAAAATCTATTTTTCACTTCTTCTCCCGAACCAAAATGCCAATTGAATTGAAATTTGGTAGGAAGCATTGGGTGTCTTGCAGATCAAAAATAGGTAAAATTGTTCTGATCAGAAATCCTAGATGGACACCATGGCTGTTCTCTTGAGAATCTATTTTTCACTTCTTCTACTGAACTGAAGGGCTAATTGACATGAAACTTGGAAGGAAGCATTGGGTGACTTGTAGATAAAAAATAGCTATTTTTTTTTCCTATGGGAAATCCAAGATGGCCGCCATCTTGAAATCTATTTTTCACATCTTCTTCTGAACCGAAAAGCCAACTGACTCGAAACTTGGTTGGAAGCATTGGGGTGACTTGCAGATAAAACATAGCTTAAATCATTCTGATCAGAAATCTAAGATGGCCAGCATGGCAGCTATCTTCGAAATCTGTTTTGCACTTCTTCTCCTGAACCAAAAGGCCAGTTGACTCAAAACTTGGTAGAAAGCAATATAGCATCAGGTTGACTTGTACATCAAAAATAGCTAAAATTGTTCTGATCTGAAATCCAAGATTGCCGCCATGGCCTCTATCTTAGAAATCTATTTTTCACTTCTTCTCCTGAACTAAAAGGCCAATTTACTTGAAACTTGGTAGGAAATATCAGGCGGACTTGTAGATCAAAAACAGCTAAAATCATTCTGATCGGAAAGCCAAGATAGTCACCCTAGCAGCCATGTTGAAAATCTATTTTGAACATTTTTATCCTGAACCAAAAGGCCAGTTGACTCGAAACTTCATGGAAAGTGTCAGGGAAGTACCAGGAAACATAAAAAGGGATTATAATTATGTAGTTCAAGTTATATCCCCTGCATTTATGTTGAGGGGTATATAGCTCTAAAATTATATTCATACCTTCAGCTAACTGTTCCTCAGGTGAGCAATTGTTGCCCCCCTCTTGGCCGGCTTGTTTTATTTTTATTACTTTTCGGAAATTATAAAGCTTGCCAGTTCATGTGAATATTTACATGAAAAGTCTAGTCTTATTTTCTCTGAAAGATAGTTTAAAAAAATATTCCAAAATGCCATTTGCAACAATTGAGATTGGCACTTTATAAATAACGGGATGTGTGAATAGATTATTTAGGGAAGGGAAGTTATCAGATAAGCAGAGGATTTGGATTCCTTTGTGAAATGGGCAATTATTAGTTGTGCTGCCAGGAGAGACAAATGTCTTAACAGAATCGGTTACTTCCCTATCCTATATTAATGGAATTTGTTAAATCTTACTTCCAATATGGGTATTGTATATTTGTCTGTTTCGGTTTCAGGTAATACTTAGTCATAACAAGCCACGTCTAGTAACAGCCTTGCCAGCAAATGTAACACAGCAAGTTGGAATAGAAAAGTTGACTACTGACTCGATGATATTTTTGAATGGAGTGGAAATGAAAACTGATGTTCTTATGTTGTGCACTGGTTACCGGTATTTCTTCCCCTTTTTGACAGAATCATGTGACATTAGTATTGAGGATGAGAGGGTTACTCCCCTTTACAAACATATCATTCATACCAAGTTTCCATCTTTATCATTCATTGGTATATGTAAAGTAATCTGCCCATTTCCTCAGTTTGATCAGCAGGTAAAATTTGTTCTTTCAACTCTAGATGGGACTTTAGAACTACCAAGTCAGCAAGAAATGGAACTGGATATACAGGAAGATTTTCAAAGGCTGCTGAGAGAGGGATTGCCACCACACTATGCACATACCATGGGGCCTAGACAGTGGGACTATAATGATAGTTTATCAAAACTGGGTCATTTTGAGCCGATTCCTAGAGCCGTGCAAATTTTATATGATGAAGTACACAGGATGAGAGTGAAAAATTTACCTACATATAAGAAAAGACAGTATGAAATAACAGGCCCTTACTCCTTTAGGGAGATAGAACTATGAGGGACAAGGAAGAGGGGAGAGATACATTTATGTTCAAGAAACACACATCTGATTAATAGCTATATATACGTATGTAATTCAGCTATATAGTTTGCTGTCTTTGATCATCGTTGACAGTGATCTGAACTTAAGCTGAATACTTCTCTGAATCGCATTATTGAGCTCATTTCTGAATCTTTGCTGAAATTCGGACTGTTTCAGCCATAATTCAGACATTTTCAGCTATTTAACTCCAAGTTCAGAAGTTTTCAGACAAGATTGAGAAATGTTCAGATATGATTCTGAAATGTTCAGACATATTCAGCTTTGATTCAGAAATGTTCAGAAATATTCAGATGAAATTCAGAAATATTCAGCTAGAACTCAGAAGAATTCAGCATCAATTCAGAAATATACAGATATGGTTCAGAGATATTCAGGTATGATTCAGAAATGTTCAGCTAGAACTCAGAAGAATTCAGCATCAATTCAGAAATATAGATATGATCCAGAAATATTTAGTTAATTCAGATATATTTAGATACCAGAAGTATGTTGTGTAAAAGAAAACCACAATGCTGAAATTTTATTTTGCCTTCTTTGTTTCCATCTCTCACTCCAATGTAATGCATAGGGAAATTTTTGTCAAAGATTTCACATGAACTACTGTACCAAGGATTTTTAGCTCACCTGAGCTCTGCTCAGGATGAGCTATTGTGATCACTTTTCGTCTGTCCGTCCGTGCGTGTGTCCGTCCGTCCATTAACATTTTCAAACGACTTCTCCTCTGAAGCTGCTGAGCCAATTTTGCTCAAATTTCATATGGAGCCTCCTTAGGGTGGGGGAACGAAAAATTGCTAAAATGGTCGCGGTCCGTTGACCAAGATGGCCGCCACGCCCATATATGGTAAAAACCTTTAAAAATCTTCTTCTCCAGAACCAAGAATGCCTTGGGGCTGAACCTTTGCAGGAATCATTGGGGACGGGAGATCTACCAAAATTGCTAAAAGAATTGTCGTACATTGACGTTTGACCTTTTTACGGCAAGGTCAACTTTGCTTCCCTATGCATTTGTATGGGAAAAACCTTTAAAAATCTTCTTCCCCAAAACTGAGCATGCATTATGGCTGAATCTTTGCATATATCATCGGGAACGGGAGGGCTACCAAAATTGCTAAAATAATGGTCGTACATTGACATTTGACCTTTTTACGGTAAGGTCAATTTTGCTTCCTTATGCATTTGTATGGGAAAAATGTTCAGAATTTCAAACAACTTCTCCTCTGGAGCCTCTGGGCCAATTTTGCTCAAATTTCATATGGAGCCTCCTTAGGTAGGGGGAACAAAAGATTGCTAAAATGGTCACGGTTCGTTGACCAAGATGGCCGCCATGCCCATATATGGTAAAAACCTTTAAAACTATTCTTCTCTAGAACTGAGGATGCTTTGGGGCTGAATTTTTGCATAAATCATCAGGGACAAGGGGGTCTACCAAAGTTGCTAAAATAATGGTCATACATTGACATTTGACCTTTTTAACAAGGTCAAGTTTGCTTCCTTATGCATTTGTATGGGAAAAAACATTTAAAAATCTTATTCTCCAAAACCGAGGATGGCTTGTGGCTGAATCTTTGCATATATCATCTGGAACGGGCGGTCTACTAAAATAATTGTCATACATTGACATTTAACCTTTTTACAGCGAGGTCAAGTTTGCTTCTGTATGCATTTGTATGGGCCCCATACCTTTGTATGGAAAAAATGTTGATAATTTCAAATGGCTTTTCCTCTGAAGCCTCGGGGCCAGTGTTGCTCAAATTTCATGCGGAGCTTCCTTGGGCAGGAGAATGAAAGATTGCTAAAATGGGTATGGTCCATTGATCAAAATGGCTGTCATGCCCATATATGGTAAAAACCTTTAAAAATCTTCTTCTCCATAACCAAATAAGCCCTGGGTCCTCTTTGCACAAATTATTGGGGACAGGAGATCTACCAAAATTGCTAAAATGATGGTTCTCTGTTGACATTCGACCTTTTTACCTCCAAGGTCAAATTTGCTTCCCCATTTGTATGGGCCATATACATTTATATTGAAAGTATCGAAGTGACTTGTAGATCAACAGTAGTTAAACTTGTTCTGATTGGAAATCTAAGATGGCCATCATCTGGTTTATATTTATAATATTTCCCTGCCACTGTGCTGTTTACATGTATAAAATCATGATTCTTCAGAAACCCCTTAGCCAATTTCCACCAAATTTCACATTGATCCTTCTGTTGAAATGTGATTGATAGTTTATTCAAATGATCATGCTCCATTGACTGTCAGGCCCATATATTCTTCTTCAAAACTAAGAACTGCTCAAATGATGATATTTTCATTAGTTGCGATGATAGGATTGGAAAAATGTTGCATAACATCTGCATGTCTGCAGTGGCTATGTCACTCAGGTGAGCGAACCGTGGCCCGTGGGCCTCTTGTTAAATTTGGTACAAACATTGGGTATGACTATTTGTATTGTGTAAGAGAGAATAAGCATGCTCATACCATTCCCTATATTTGTCCATTTTTCTTTCTCTCCAATAAAACTGTCACAGACGTCTCGGGTCCTATGAGAGCTAGTCTTCACATTTTGTGTACACCTACAGAGGAATGAAGTCTATCGTGTAAAAGAAAAGCAAGATACTGTGATTTAGTTTGCCTTCTCTTTCCTTTTTATACGCTCATTTGAAAAACAGGACGTATTATGTTACGGGGTATGGCGTCAGTCCGTCCGTAAACTTTTTCGTTTCCGGCTAACTCCTCCTACAGTTTACATCCAATCAAGCTGAAACTTGATATATAGTTAGACCATGATGTGGTGCAGCACTAATTGTTTTGGGGTTACAGTCCACCAAATGTTTGCAGAGTTATGCTCCTTTGAAAATTTCTGTAAACTTTTCATTTCTGGTTAACTCCTCCTACATTTTACATCCGATCAAGCTGAAACTTCATATATAGTTAGACCATGATGTGGAGCAGCGCATATTATTTTGAGGTTAAAGTCCACCAAATATTAGCAAAGTTATGCCCCTTTGAAAATTTCTGTAAATTTTTCATTTCCGGCTAACTCCTCCTACAGTTTACATCTGATCAAGCAAAAACTTGATTTGTAGTTGGACCATAATGTGGAGCACCGCATATTATTTCAAGGTTACAGTCCTCCAAATATTAGCAGAGTTATAGCCCTTTGTGAAAATTTTTATTAATTTTTCGTTTCTGGCTATATCTTCCTACAGTTTACACCCAATCAAGCTGAAACTTCATAAATAGTTGCACAATGATGTGGAGCAGCGCATATTGTTTCGAGGTTACAGTGCACCAAATATTGGCAGGGTTATGCCCCTTTGAAAATTTCTGTAAACTTTTTGTTTCCGGCTAACTACTCCTACAATTTACATCCTATCAAGCTGAAACTTGATTTGTAGTTAGACCATGATGTGGAGCAGTGCATATTGTTTCAAGGTTACAGTCCACCAAATATTAATAGACTTAAACCCCTTTGAAAATTTCTATTAATTTTTTCATTTCCGGCTAAATCCTCCTACAGTTTACATCGGATCAAGCTGAAACTTCATAAATAGTTACACAATGATGTGGAGCAGCACATATTATTTCGAGGTTACAGTGCACCAAATATTGGCAGAGTTATGCCCCTTTGAAAGTTTTTGTAAACTTTTTGCAGCATATTGTTTAGAGGTAAAAGTGTGCTAATTTTATTTTATAATAGGTATATTTATTGCAAATAACTAAAGTTATGGCCATATGGGCAAGTTATTTATTTATTTTTTATTTTTTTTTTTTTTTTACTTCTTCTTTTATTAGATTTGCAAGGAAATGTTGCCATTATTAAATCTTTATAAATACATTTATTAAATGATACAGAATTAAGAAGCTTGACTAATATCAAAACTTATAAACATAATTCTTTTTTGGATTTTTTTTTTTTTTTTTAATACTCTTCTGAGTTGGCTCCCTTGAAGAACAAAAATAAAATCAGTATAAAACAAGTTAAAGGTTTACAAAAAAATTTCCTGCAGCAAATTTTTTTTTTTTTTTTTGGTTGTTTATTTTTATATGCCCGTTTAAAAAACGGAACATATTATGTTACGGGGTATGGCGTCCGTCCGTCCATAATTTTTTTCATTTCCGGCTAATTTCTCCTACAGTTTACATCCAATCAAGCTGAAACTTGGTATACAGTTAGACCATGATGTGGAGCAGCATATATTGTTTCGGGGTTACAGTCCACCAAATGTTTGCAGAGTTATGCCCCTTTAAAAATTTCTGTAAACTTTTCATTTCTGGTTAACTCCTCCTACATTTTACATCCGATCAAGCTGAAACTTCATTTATAGTCAGACCATGATGTGGAGCAGTGCATATTGTTTCACCAAATATTAGCAGAGTTATGCCCCTTTGAAAATTCCTGGAAACTTTTTGTTTCCGGCTAACTCCTCCTACACTTTACATCAGATCAAGCTGAAACTTGATTTGTAGTTAGACCATGATGTGGAGCAGTGCATATTGTTTCAAGGTTACAGTCCACCAAGTATTAGCAGAGTTATGCCCCTTTGAAAATTTCTGGAAACTTTTTGTTATACCTCTTTGAAAAAGTCTATTAATTTTTAGTTTCTGGCTAAATCCTCCTACTGTTTACATCCAGTCAAGCTGAAACTTCATAAATAGTTACACAATGATGTGGAGCAGTGCATATTATTTCGAGGTTACAGTGCACCAAATATTGGCAGAGTTATGCCCCTTTGAAAATTTCTGTAAACTTTTTGTTTCCGGCTAACTCCTACATTTTACATCTGATCAAGCTGAAACTTGATTTGTAGTTAGACCATGATATGGAGCAGAGCATATTGTTTCAGGGTTACAGTCCACCAAATATTAGCAGAGTTAAACCCCATTGAAAATTTCTATTTTTCGTTTCCGGCTAAATCCGATCAAGCTGAAACTTCATAAATAGTTACACGATGATGTGGAGCAGTGCACTTTATTTCGAGGTTACAGTGCACGAAATATTTGCAGGGTTATGCCCCTTTGAAAGTTTTTGTAAACTTTTCGCAGCATATTGTTTAGAGGTAATAGTGTGCAAATTTTATTTTATAATAGGTATAATTTTTGCAAACAACTAAAGTTATGGCCATAACTTCTCCCTATTTCCCAGGAAGGAGAAGTCACACTTCTCCCTTAATTGCTGGGCCAGCTTGGACCCTTAGGTTACAGTTCACCAAATATCAGCAGGGCTATGCCCCAATGAAAATTTTTTATTTTTTTTTTTTTTTAATTTTTTTTTTTTTTTGTAATTCCACTTACAGTTTATATCCGGAGCACTGAATTATACAGGAGCCAGTTTATGTGCTACATCTTTTTCTTGCCACGGGTGTATAATGCCCCGCTTGGCCGAGCTCTTGTTGTTTTGTTATTGTTTGGTCTGATATTGAAGTATAGGAAAAGCAAATTAGCCAAAGGCTCTTATGAGCTTATAATATAGCCATGCTTCTGCCGTATGTCCTCCATCCGGAACACCTCCCTAGACACAGCAAACTTCTCCCTATTTTCCCAGGAGGGAGAAGTCACTTCTCCCTTAATTTCTGGGCCAGCTTGGATCCTTAGGTTATAGTTCACCAAATATCAGCAGAGCTATGCCTCAATGAAAATTTTTTAATTTTTTTTTGTAATTCCACTTACAGTTTATATCTGGAGCACTGAATTATACAGGTGCCAGTTTATGTGCTACATCTTATTACTTGCCACGGGTGTATAATGCCCCGCTTGGCGGAGCTCTTGTTCCATCTGTCACTCAAATGTAATTAAGACATAGGGAAATTTGTGTCAAAGATTTCTCAGGAACTACAGCACTTAGGATTTTGAAAAAGTTTGTACTAACATTATATTTGACTTCTTATATTATGTAAGACAATCAGCATCCTCCTGCTTATCATTCCTTTTATTTGTCCATTTTTCATTTTTTCTCATGAAAATCCATCACAAATTTCTCAGGTTATTAGAGCCAGTCTTCAAATTTTGTATACACCCTCACAATGGTGAAGTATGTTGTAAGAGAAAACCAAGATGCTTAGATTTATTTCTTTTGCCCATCTAATGCAATACTAAGAGAAAATTTGCATCCACAAAATTGGTTCAACATACCTCTGATAGCTGGCCTCGGTGGCTCATTTGGATGCGCCGTCTGACTGGAGACCAGGAGGGCGTGGGTTCAACCCCCGCCGAGGTCGGCAACATTCTTTCGTGGAGATTGATCATGAAATATTTTCTACGGTCATTCTCTCCCTTCTGCTGATTCAAGAAGGGCAGTTGTCAGTTTCTGGCAAAAGAATGTGCACAATACTGTTTAACCGATTAGAGGACTAAGCCTGCCCAGTAAACGTGTGGTTAGTAAACTGACCGCGCCCAACATGACCCCATTAGGTTGACTGGGCTGTAAAACCTCAACACAAACAAAAACCTCTGATAGCTGTGGCCGGGGGTATGTGAGCTTTGCTCACTGTCTGCTATTTTTAAGAAAGTTTGTTTGGATATTGTGTCAAATTAAGCTAATATCACAGGAAGGAACTGTAAAATTGTCTATACACAAATACACCAGAAAAGAAAATACCTTCCCTTGCTGGGCAATTATCAGACAGATCTGCAATGTCAAGCCGTAAGACATTGTCATCACCAGATCCAATGAGCTACTTGTGTGGCTTGGCATTGAGAATCTGGACCTCATTCTGAAGGAGAGAAGGCTCCACTAATATGGATATGTGGAATGTTCCAGTGGTGCAGTCAAGACAGCCTTTGACCTCCAGATTGATGGAAAGCCTGGGCCTGGGAGGCCAAAGATGACATGGAAGCAGCTGACAGAGAGGGATTGCAGAAAGTGGAAGTTCTCGGCTATTGACCCTCATGATAGACATACATGTACATGGAGATCTGGTGTTAGATCTGCCATACGTGCAGCAAGCCAGCTATCTGGAAGGTGGCCCACTGATGTGGATGTTGCCCCTGTACCTGCATGTTAATCAAAAATCAGTTGATGATGATGATGCTGATTAATTTGTTCATCGTTAAATCCCATCATTCTCAGTGTGATAGCGCAGCCTCTTCTGGTTGAGTGCCAAGTCTCAAAATCATACAGATTTATGGTGGTTAAATGCATTTTCAATCAATTGGTAATAAGGCTTGTTGATTATATGACCTGCCTTATCACTTACGTGAAATAAGTATCCTGTGCAATTATCCTATTTTGTAACTTTTCACTGGAAACGATGTAATCGTGCAGATGCCTCATGGGCCAGATATCAATGTTTTTTTGATCGGTATAATACAAAATGTTTGGATGATCAAAAGAAAATGCCTTCCCCGCAACTTGAGACATGAAAACACCCTCAGAATTTGGAAGCTCTAACAACCTCTTGCTAGCTAATAAGCTTTAATCTCCACCCCTATTGCCCGAATGGCACATCAGAGAAAAATATGCTTTGTCTCTTAAAAGCAAATATTTCTTTACTGCATCTTTTTCTCTTGAAGCCTGATATGTGAGATATCTACAAAACATAGCATTTATTAGCAAGCTTGTCGAACATCAAGGGGTCGCTTGTTTTTTGGTTGCACGATGTGATGCCTGTTCAAATGTGATAGATTGCAAATGCTGCTTCATTACGAGTGATGCAGCTGGATTTCCTGTGAGAAAAACAAGACTCCAGTCATCTTCTCTCCCCACATCCCTAAAAATGGCCCTTAATTTGCCTATTATACTGTCTACTGACTTGGCAGCTAAAGTTATGGGGCAGAAACAATTTACTTTTCCTATGATCCCTTTTTGTGGATAAGCCTGGACGTGAAGCTTTGTTCTACCATGTTTTTCCTTAAAAATCAAGAACTTTCTTAAATTGTCTGGAAGTGCGGTATAAACATGCTTTGAGGGTTCTAACAAAACCAAAAACTGTTTTAGTTCAACTTTCTAATTACATTTTTGTTAGGAATAACTTGATGCATCAAGTCTTTGATCTAGTTTAATTCTTTCATCAATAGTGACCATGTGACTTAAATCACCCGTGGCCTGCGGGGCATCTGTGCCTTTTCTCTTGTCTATCATGGCCACAAGATTTGCAGTAATTGAAGTCTGGAGCGAGGATGCATCCATGACAGCTTGCAGGGCCGTCGTCGGCTTCTGAAAAGTGGTCCGGCCCTGGAACGCCAAAGGTGTTCCCCGAGTGCCGTAGGCACGAGCGGAGGGAGAGCACACGGGTCTCCACAGGGGGGTTCGGGGGTCTCCCCGAGAAAATTTTGAAAATTAGGTGTCTCCAGAAGCGATTTTATTGCATTTTAATGCCAATTTTGCTTCTGAAACACAACCGATTTCATGCGTTATTTCATTATTACGAACTCGAACCCAAGCTTTTTTAGACTCCCGCCAAACCAAAACAACTATTTCGACCCCTCGGTAGGTCTCATTAGGTGGTGGCAGCAATATTGACAGTTACTAAATGCAACAGTTAATCCTGATACAGATATCCCCGCTATAGTTGGTTTTTATCGCACCTGCTTGTAGCAGGGTGCGATATAGGCGTCCGATTTTCCGTCCGTCCGTCCGTCCGTCCGTCCGTCCGTCCGTCAGTCCGTCCGTCCGTCCGTCCGTCTGTCAACATTTATGTCGACGTTCGACATTTATGTCAAAGTTAGTATTCTAATCAACTACAAGACTAAACAACCATCAAACCTTGCATGAAACATCTCCCTGACCTCCTGACTTTGCAACATAGGTGTCCGCTTTTCCATTTGTCTGTCCATTCGTCCGTCCGTCTGTCAACATTTATGTCGACGTTCGACATTTATGTCAAAGTTAGTATTTTAATCAACTACAAGACTAAACAACCATCAAACCTTGCATGAAACATCTCCCTGACCTCCTGACTTTGCGACATAGGTGCCCACTTTTCCATTTGTCTGTCTGTTCGTCTGTCTGTCCGTCCGTCCGTCTGTTAACAGTTCTGTTATGTCGAAGTTCGACATTTATGTCAAAGTTAGTATTCTAATCAACTACAAGACTAAACAGCCATCAAACCTTGTATGAAATATCTCCCTGACCTCCTGACTTTGCAACATAGGTGCCCGCTTTTCCATTCGTCTGTCCGTTGTCCGTTCGTCCGTCCGTCTGTCTCTTAACAGTTCTGTTATGTCGAAGTTCGACATTTACGTCGAAGTTAGTATTCTAATCAACTACAATTCTACAACAACCATCATACCTTGCATGACACATCTCCCTGACCTCCTGACTTGGCAGATATGTTGACCCAGTGACCTTGACCTATATTTTGCGCTCCATTGACTTTGACACAATTTACGTTGACGTTCCAGATCTTCTCAACTATAAGGCGTACAACTACCAAACCTTGCATAGTGCTTCTCCTAGAGGTACAGACTTGGAAGGTACCTTGACCCGGTGACCTTGACCTATATTTTGCGCTCCAGTGACTTTGACATATTTTGCGTCGACATTCAATATCTCCTCAACTATAAGGCCTACAACCATCAAACCTTGCAAAGTGCTTCTCCTCAATGTACTGACTTAGCAGATACCTTGACCTGGTGACCGTGACCTATATTTTGGCTGCAGTGACTTTAACATAATTTACGTCAATGTTCCAGATCTCCTCAAGTGTAAGACCTCTAGCTACCAAACCTTGCATAGTGCTTCTCCAATATGTACTGACTTGGCAGGTATCTTGACCCGGTGACCTTGACCTATATTTTGCGCTCCAGTGCCTTTTACACATTTTACGTCAACGTTCAATATCTCCTCAACTATAAGGCCTACAACCATCAAACCTTGCATAGTGCTTCTCCTCAATGTACAGACTCTGCAGGTACCTTGACTGGGTGACCTTGACCTATATTTCACGCTCCTTTGACTTTTACACCATGTACGTCACCCTTCCATATGTCCTCAACTGTAAGGCCTTCAACCACCAAACCTTATATAGCACTTCTTCTCGATGTACTGACTCGACAGATACCTTGACCTAGTGACCTTGACCTATATTGTGCACTCCAGTGACTTTGACACATTTTATATTGATGTTCGGTATCTCCTCAAATATAAGACCTACAACCACTAAACCTTGCATAGTGCTTCACCTCATTGCACTAGCTTGGTAGGTACCTTGACCCAGTGACCTTGACCTATATTTGACAAATTTTATGTTGATGTTTGATAACTCCTCAACTATAAGGCCTACAACCACCATACCTTGCATTGTGCTTCTCCTTGATGTACTGAATTAGCAGGTACCTTGACCCGTGACCTTGACCTAAATTTCATGCTCCAGTGACATACGAAAAGTCAGTGCTGAAGATAAAGCCATTAGAGGGAATGGGACTGGCCTGGAATATATGTGCCCCACTTGGCACTTTGTCTACATTTTTTTCAACCCAGTTTTCCAAGTAAGCACTGCTAAGAATGAAATAAACTTATTTAATAACCACATTCTGATTGTGGCTCCTGTGAGTTTTGCGCCAGCAGGTGCGATGACGCCTTCCGCGGAATTCTTGTTTTTATTTTATTTTTTTTTTATTTATTTTTTTTTTTTTTTTTTCATTTTGTCTCTTGTTTTTTTTTTGTTTTTTTCATCTTCTTTACTGATTTTTTTTTCTTTTTTTGTGTGTGTTTTTTTCTTTTTATTTTTTTTTATACTTTTTTCTCTTTTCTCTTTTTTTGACATAAATATATACATGTACAATATATATAAACAATTTTGAGCCTGGTCACTGTCATGTTTAATACATGTAGGTCCAGTGAGCAAAGACCAATCAGCTTGCACATCAGCACAGTCTGATCAGAGTCTTCACTGGCCGTATGCAGCATCTTCATGTCTGTCTAATAACTCACATGCAAACCCATTGAAGAGTCTTCAATGGGTTTGCATGTGAGTTATAGGATTTGTGACCGGGCTCAAACATCAAGACAATAAGCCTAAGCAATAATACCCAACTTTGGTTTGGTTTGAAGAGGTTAACATTATTTTCTTTGTTTCTTTTGCAAAACATAGATTGCATTTTTGTTTATGTACTTTATAGTTGTACACAATGACAGAATTGCGCTTTCATATTTTAAATTACTAATTCAATGGTCAGTTTTAAACATCCCAAACACACATCTTCGCCGTTTGTTCCCTGCAATGAACTCGTTTGCGATAACTTTCAAGTCCAGGGCGTCTGTTTTGTCTTTGTGTACATGTAAGGTAATACGACTGTTCAGTCTGGTCTGGGTCATTGTACTTCTCAAGTACGTTTTCACTTCATCGTAGAATTCAGCGAAACGTTCATCAGTTCTAAGTTTTGATAGAGTTTCAAGTGTCAGTTGGGCCATGGTTTGCCCTTCACACGCCGACAAATCCTCATGTTGCAGACCTTTGCTTAAATTGTCCGTATGCCACAAAATTGACTGTCCTAGCATGACACCAAACAGATAATCAAATGTTTTCATCTGCGCATCAACTCCCTTGATTCTGGCTCTGATGTCAGTATCCTTAACGTCTGAATAAGATTCTTCCCAGAGGTCCTGCAGCACAACGTAATTGTCCAAAACACTCTGCAGGCTGTTTGCTCTAACAGTCCAACGCGTCGGACACAATGTCCTGAAACCCGTTGTTTCAGGAGTGAGTTCTTGTTTTAGTTTTTCAAACAAACTATCCCGTTTTGGGGAAAACGCCACAAGTTTCGACATCTCATAGGTTGTATCCAAAGCGTCACGCATGATTTTTGATTGTTTCACAGTGTCTCCAACAGCCAAATTTAGGGCATGTCCGTAGCAGTGTGTGTAAACTGCTCGCGGTTCTTTTTCACTGATTCTCTTCGCAACACCGTTCATTGCTCCAGACATGTTGCTTGCACCATCGTAACACTGACCACGACAATTGTTCAACGAAAGATTCATGTGGAGCAGACAGTCCTCAGTCGTCTTTGTCAAAGTATCCGAATCAATGGAATCAACTTTGTAAAGTCCAATGAAATCTTCATGAGCTACGAGATCGTCATCAACATGTCTGAGTACTAACACACACTGTTCACGGTTTTACACATCAGTTGTTTCATCAGCCATATTGGAATAATACACAGAGTTTTTGATGTTCTGGGAGATATCTCTGAGTATCGAAAGAGCCATAATCTGCAACATCTTATTTTGAACTTCAGCACAGGTGTACTTTTCATTTTTACGTTTTAACCAGTCCAGCGTACGCGAATCATCTTCCCCGCGAAGCGTCAGCAGCTGAATATAATTCCCATCGGACTCATCACCATCACCACGAATTGGTTGTCCTTGACGGCCTAGAAAGCGCAAACTAGACAGGATCTTTAACAAACAGTCTCTGTTATTAATCTTGTCTTCATTGTGCTGCGTCGACAATGTTTCACCTATGTCTTCAGTTGTATTTGGCAGAGTTACCACCTTAAGAACGGATTCACGATGACAATTCGACGATTCATTTTTTCGAAATGACACACTGGCATCTTTCCAGTTTGAATATCCATTAACTATAAAGGCTTTGTCAATGGTGTTGCTCTTAAGTTTGCCGTCCTTATAAGCAACCAGACATACATGGCAAAACGCGAGGTCGTTGGTTTCATCGTAGTGCAACCAAGTTCTGTTAGCAAACCACGAAGCCTGAAAACTTCTTTTCACAGGATATTTAACGCTGAAAGAACGTTGTGGAAATTTGAAAGTTTTTGGTTGATTTGGATCCAGCAGTATATCCATGGCAGAAGAATAACATGCACATGCACATGCGACCGTACCTTTTAGAATACTCATGAAGGCATTTTTCAAAAAATTTATGTGTAAATGGTCTGTCGGCATATTGTTTGATTTCATGTAATTAATGTCTCTTTCTTTGGGAAAAGAAGAATACATATTTTTTTAATTTGTCCGCCGTGAAAAACAGTATTGTTTTATGATTTCTGATTCTCTAAAAGCCCTACAAGTCGGTCTCATTATTCATTAAAGAACACTTTGATACGCCAACACTTCAAACGATAATCCCCGGTCTCGTTTTTCATTAAAGAATACTTTGATGCGCCTACACTTCAAACGATAATCCTTTAATATTGATTAGCGTAGTTAATACAGGTGTCAATTTCATAATACCAAATAAACAAGTTTGTATCGTATTATCGTGTTTTCATAACGAGCGTAATTGAATCAAGGTTTAATACCCTGCGGCAGTCAAATAAGTGACAGCGGCACGCCTAAATTATCAATTTTTATCGACTTTTGACCACTGAACCGCAAAACGGGCGAAAAAAGTAGAAAAATATAGGTATGGCCAAACCCATTTTCGGCCAAAAAAGTGGATGGCCGGACCGCCGCCGACGGCCTTGTCTTGTCGTGAGTTGGAAGATAGAAGACTATGTTAGTGATCAGCAGTTCATGCTCTGCACACTTCTTCAAAAGGAGGAGGCCATTGCTGTTGCACTTTCCTATTTCTTCAGTCCCAATCACTCCTTTCCAGGTTTGGTGGTCTGTGCCCACTCTAGCTTTGAAGTCTCCCAGGAGGATGAGTTTGTCCGTTCGGTGTGTAGCAGAAATCACAGAATTCAGATCATCATAGAACTTGTCTTTGACCTCATCTGGGTTGGTCATTGTGGGTGCATAGGCACTTACAATAGTTGCATGCCTCTTACCAGATAAGGGAAGTCGCAGCGTCATCAGGCGGTTATTTATGCCTTTTGGAAGTCATAGTACGAAGGAAGGACAGACAGGATGTCAGAGTGACAAAGACTATGTGTGGTGAAGACTGCTGGACAGTTCACAGGCTTGTTGGCAGCAAACTGAACCTGCACGGCGACCACAAGGCAAGAAAGTGCCAAATAGACCGGATGTCTCCAAGCTGAAGTATCTCGCAAACACCAAGACTCGTTTGACAAGAATGACAAAGAAATCCAGGGACTCCTTGAAGAGAAACACCAAAAACACAAGGCATACCTTAGTGATACCAGCTCAGTATCCAATAAGGCGGTATATTCAAATATATGCAAGACAGTCCAGACTAGGTTCAGAGATATGCAAGACTCCTGGCTAAGCAGTAAGGCTGATGAAATCCAGTCCTTTGCAGATAGAAAGGATATAAAGAAGTTCTTTGATTGGGTATTTGGGATTACCGAAATCCAATGTTTACCGGAATCTACCGGACTTCAATATTAATTACCGAAATCCAACTATATTATCAAGTTTACCATGATTTGTGTGAATTTAGACATATACACTGTTAAATAATATATAAACAGATAATATGGCCAAGTTTGGAAGATTTTTTAGGAATAATAACGATTTTATTGGGTCAGTGTATTCCTTGGACTAAATCACTTGGACCATTGGACTTGGACTGGTCCAAGTGATTATCAGTTGGACCAAATGGGGTGTATTCCTTGGACCAATTTCAGTTGGACCAAGTCATAAATACCTGTTGGACCAATTATTAAACCACATGTTTACAAGTAAATAATATGTATCTACATAAATTGTATTCATTTTCTTTTTTATTTTTTTTTATTTTACCTTTGATATAACAATTTTAGTTGAGATAATTTTGTATTTTTGAAAGAATTCTTATATTTTCTGAAGCCTAATATTTTCACACTACAGTCAACTTGTTTTGACAATTAAATGTACTCTGTAGAAAAAATTCAGCAGATGACATTTTGCTGAAATGTCAAAACCTGTTTTATGGGAAGAAAATAAGAAAACTGTCATCAAATTGTCATCCGATCTGCTGAATTAGCCCAGAGAGTGGTAAAGCTTTCTTTATTTTTATTTTATTTATTTATTTATTTTTTTTTTTTTACATAATTTTAGATGTATATAATGGCTTGAATTTACCATTTCAATTGGTAGGCTATTCTCACTTATTTTGTTAAATAACCCCTGTTAAAAAGTACTTTTTGCAGTGACCTGTATTCCTTGGACCAAATCACTTGGAACTTGGACTGCTTGTCTAAGTGATTATGAGTTGGACCAAATGAGGTGTATTCCTTACCAGTTTCAGTTGGACCAGGTCACAAATACCTGTTGGACAATATTTAACCACATTTAACTAAATAATATGTAGCTACGTAAATTGTTTTTATTTCATTTATTATTATTTTTTTTAACTTTTTCTAAAACAATTTAAATTGAGATAATTTTGTATTTTCAAAAGAATTATTAAATTTTGTTAAGCCTTATATTTTTACACAACAGGCAACTTGTTTTTAACATTTAAATAATTTAAGGCATGGTGCACTGTACAAAGTTTTCAGCAGATGACATTTTGAATTTTTTTTTTTATTTAACCTGAAAACAGGTTGTGGCATTTCATACAAATTGTCTCCACAGGATTTGCCGATCCATGCAAATTTTCTTCCCTGGAGACCATTTGTATGAAATGTCAAACCTGTTTTATGGGGGAAAAAATAAGAAAAATGTCATCAAATTGTCATCTGCTGAATTAGCCCAGAGAGTGGTAAAGGTACAGTTGGTTCAAGTATTATATTTACATTAATCTGAACTTTATCAAATTCCCTTTACCAAGGAAATATTTCTATATTGTTATTTCTATATTTATTTATTTACATAGTTTTACATGTATATAAATGGCTGGGATTTACCATTTCAATTGATAGTTTATTCTCACTGATTTTGTTTTAACCCCCCACTCCCCTGTTAAAAGACGCATTTTGCAGTGATTTGAGAGTTAAAGACCTGTGAAAACTGCATTGCAGCAGTTTGCGATTTGATATGTCATAAGGTGGTTTCTCATTTGTATTCATAGGGGTTTATATATGACCAATGTGGAACAAACCAAATTAGCTTGCGCAGCCTAATCAAGATCAAAGAATTTCGTTATATTTGTTGACTGTTTTGAGTAATATTTCTTTCCTTTCATGAAAAAAAAAATAAAAAAAAAATAAAACATACTGGAACAGACGATACACTTGACTGAAATTTATTGCTAGAAATGTGTGTTATCGGTGCTAATCCTTTCATTATCCAGTGAAAATGTCCCTTTGTGCATATGTGTGTTACTCAGATCAGAGTGCGTGACGCAGCCTGGTGCAGAATGGTGTCCACTCAGTTGGCTGATTAGGTCACTGGTATATAATACTGTAATACATGAATCACAAAGTATCCTGCTAATGCACAGACTGATCAGATTTGTTAAATATGAATAGGTTCATTTTTACTTGTTGGGACCATTACTTTTCAAATAAGATGCACTGTGCACATCATGACAATTGTGTGGTCAGTCGGCAAATAATTTGCTGGAGGGCTTTAATGAAGGTGTTATAATTCCCACCTGGGGGTGGTCGGGTGGTGCGAAGGTGCTGTGTATCTTAGATCACCGGGGCGTCCAACTGATATTGGCTTACAGTTGGGCAAGGCCTGCTATCCTTGTAGTGGGTAAGGGTAGAGGGGGAATGTTTTTATTTCTTCTGTTTCTTCACTTTCATTCCTGTTCCTCTTTCTTCCCTGTCCCTCTCTTTCATCTCCTCTACTCTCTCTTCTATCTCTTTTCTCCCTTTCTCTGGGAGACGACACAAAATGACCCTCAAGGGTTGATGTGTCGTTAAACCCCAACACAATCAATATAATTCCCACCAAGAAAACTTTTTCGCATGATTATTCAAAGCTTGTAATCTTTAGCATGTGGTATTTGTAAATATTAGAAGACGATGTGCTGTAGTAACTGCAGATCCTATCAAATGAAACAAATGTATGGATGAGCAGCAATTACCCAGATCAGAATGCGCGGATGCACATTCTAATGTAGAATTTTGCATATTGCAAGCTCTATCCAAATATTAGAAGACGATGTGCTGGAGTATGATTAAAATAATGTACAAATAGCAACAAACCAGATCAGAATGTGCGGATGCACATTCTAATTTAAAATTTTTGTATTTTATAGTACATTTTATTTAAATATTAGAAGATGATATGCCAGATTCTTGGCTGACTGTATCGAATAAAACAATGTACAGACGGGCAGCAAAGAACCAGACCAGAATGCGGGGATGTTCTATATTTATCACATAGTGGACAAATTCCCAATAGTCAGCTTGAAAGATAATCTAAATACATGCAAATGAGATAAATCAGTTTAATATACCATGGTTCTGCGCGTGTACGTGCGATAATGCCCTCGCTCACGCCCATGCATTATCGCATCATACATGCACATGAGTCGAGACATTGTACAAGAGTAACAACAGATCATATCAAATGAAAAAAATATATAGATGAGCAGCAATAAACCAGATAAGAACGCGTGGATGCACGTAGTAAACTATAATTTTGCATTTAGCAAGCTTTATTTAAATGTTAGAAGATGATTTGTCGGAGTAACGGCAGATAATATCGAATGAAACAATGTATGAACCAGCAGCAACAAACAAGATCAGAATGTGCAAATTTACATGCTAATCTAGAATTTCGCATATAGCATGCTATATTTAACTATTAGAAGACGATGTTGTCTTAGTAACGGCAGATCGTATAGACTAAAACGATGCATGGACGACCAGCGAAGAACTATATCAGATTGCGTGGATTCACATGGTAATCTAGAATTTTGCATATAGCAAGCTAAATTTAAATATTAGATGATGATGTGCCAGACTTATGGCTGATCATATAGAATGAAACAATGTATGGACGAGCAGCAACAAGATCATAATGCGCTGATTCCTGATTCACATGTTAATCTAGAATTTCACATATTGGAAATAAGATTTTAATGACAGGATTTTTCATCTGGTTGGATAACCAAATTTTCTCAAGTTTTCAATAATCTTTGGCATAAATAAATAATAATTTTTGCTACCCAATTGTTTCAAATGGGGTACAGTCTATGATAATGTAACCAACACGGACAACTACCCACCGGACATTTACCCACCTGGACATTTACCCAAACCAAAATTGTGTGAGTAACACTGTCCTTAAATGCAAAAGATATGTTTTAGAAGTGCTCTTTAATTTGTCATATATTATTTTTCATTCATTTATCGCTTTTAATTGGTAAAATTACTTTGTACCTATTCGATAGTTTAAGATGACCATTACTTTGTATCAAGATGAAGGATGAAGGATAAAATTGAATTTTTTTTTTAATTTTCAAATTGGCTTCGCGGTTTTTAAGTTAATTTCATTTGATATGTATTTCTATTTTTCATAAATCATAAATAGCACTTAGTGATATTGATTTCTATATCATAATACAAAATATTACTTGTGTTATTTATAATATATCAAAGATCTTTAAACCTTTTTCTATTTCTTTCATTTTTTTTTTCCTTCCAGTAACTCAATGTCAAGTTTTGTTGTTGTTTTTTTTAATAATTGGTTACAGTGAAAGTTGCAAAACCTGAACATTTTTTTTTTTTTTTTTTTTTTTAAATTAAGTTGTTTTTTTGTGGGTTTTTTTGTTGATTTTTTTTCTTGTCTAACTGATGGAGGGCAAAGACCATATTAAATCACTTTTTAACAACTAAATAACGTATATCCACAATTATTGTTTTTATTTATTTTATATATTTTTATATTTGATAAAACAGTTTTAACTGAGATAATTTGAATTTCTTGAAAGAATTATTATATTTTGTTAAACCCTATATTTTTACACTAAACATAATGCTATAATGAAGTTGAAAGTTCTAATTCATCCATCCAGGCCTGATGTATGTTCATAAATAATTGTATTGTTGTTTATATCTTGGACCCATCAATTTTGATGGGTCCGAGTTTATATGTCATAAAAGTTTCATTTATTTTTTTTTTATTTATTTGTTTATTTATTCATTTTTTTAGTCTTTGTTTCTACCAATTTATTTATTTATTTATTTATTTATTCTGATTTTCATTTACTTTTACATGCACATCCTGAACAATTAATACTTAAACTATTCAACTAACACTATATGTTTTTAAGAAAGAGACAGAGAAGGACAGAGAGAAAGTACATCAACTTATTTATTAATTTATTTATTTTGTGTATTATGGTCATTCAGTTCTCTTGTACTCTGAAATTGTTCATAAAAGCATAATTTTGCGTAACTGTTTACATGTCACAAATCTTATCTGATCCTTATTTCTTTCTAGTTTTGTTTCTTCCTGTGACTTTATCAATTATTTATTTGTTTGTTTGTTTATTTGTTGTATTTAACTGAAAGGCAGTTGTTTTGTCTTAATAATGCAATTTTTGTTTTGTACCCTTAATTAATGCCTTGTATTTGTATTTATTTTGGTATAGTTGCTATTCACTTGTATGTTCATAAAAATATGTTTTGTGTTGTCTATGTCCCAACTGTTTTAAGATTTCATTCATTTCTTTCAGTCTTTGTTTCTTCCAGTGACTCACGTAGCGTCAAGGTTATGTTTTTATTTTTACAAAGAACATGAACGTTTAAATGTGAAAGTTTAAAATTAGACAAAATATTTTTAAATCATAATAGGAATACTTGATTAGTTTGCTTTGATTTTTCTGTGGAATGCTATGCTTTTCAGCTATGGATTTCACTGGCCAGTAGACTTAGGGTATTCTGAGCTGAGATTTAATGACAGGTATTATCAGATGATTGACAGCTCTTATCAGATGATTGACATGTCTTCTCCAGTAATTGACATGTCATATCAGATACTGTAACTGTTATTTACGGGATGGAAAAAAAACTGCAATATTAAGAAGTGATTATAAAACCTTTTTCTAACACATATGGAATGCAAAATCATCCTTTTCACTCAAAGAATTGGATTCTTTAATGCTTAGCATTCTGAATAAATTTTTCTGCAGACGACATTTTGAAATATTTTTTCTTATTTTCCCAGAAAACAGGATTTGACATTTCATGCAAATTGTCTCCAATGGAGACAATTTGCATGAAATGTCAAACCTGTTTCTAAGAAAAATAAGAAAACTATTACCAATTTGTTGTCTGCTGAATTAGCCCAGAGAGTGGTAAAGATTAAGAAGCAATAGGTATGTCTCTGAAGAAAGAACAAAGACAGTAAGAATGAATGAGTTTTCCCCACGATCCAATTATCCCAATTAAAATTGTTTTATCAAAAGAAATAAAAGAAAAAAATAAATAAAATTTACATAAATACCGGTACATATTATCCAGTTATAAAAACATTGTTTAATATAGTCCAACAGGTATATACCTGGTCCAACTGGAACTGGTCCAAGGAATACACCTCATCAGGTCCAACGGATTATCACCTGGACCTGCAGTCCAAGGTCCAAATGATTTGGTCCAAGGAATACAGGGCATTAGCTCGTCACTGCAAAGTGCATTTTTAAAAGGGAAGTTAAAATAAAACAAGTACCAATTGATATGGTAAATCCCAACTATTTATATACATCTAAGATTATTAATAAATAAATAAATAATAATATAAAAAATACTTTCTTGGTAAAGGCAATTTGTTATTGAAAGTCCAACAAACTTCAGATTAATGTTAACTCAATACATGTACATGGTTCAATTCGGGGGTCCAATTGAACCTTTACTTCTCTCTGGGCTAATTCAGCAGATGACAAATTGATGAAATTTTTTCATTTTCCACATAAAACAGGTTTTGACATTTCATGCAAATTGAAAAAAAAACACCAAAAAAACAACAACTTCAAAATGTTATCTGCTGAAAATTTTACACAGAGTACTTAGCCTTAAAACATTTAATTGTCAAAACATGTTGATTATTGTGTGAATATATTAGCCTTCACAAAATATAATAATGCTTTCGAAAATACCAAATTATGTTCAATTAAAATGTTATCAAAAGTAAAAAAAAAAAATAAATAATAATAAACAAAAATAAAATAAATAAAAAGTAATGAATACAATTTACGTAGATACACATTACTTAAGTCGTAAAAACATAGTTTAATATGGTCCAACAGGTATTTATGATTTGGTCCAACTGGAATTGGTCCAAGAAATACACCCCATTTGGTCCAACTGATAATCACTTGGACCAGTCCAAGTCCAATGGTCCAAGTGATTTAGTCCAAGGAATACTCTGACCCGATTTTATTAACGTTTTTTTACAATTTTGGAATCTACCAAAATCCAATATTAATTACCGAAATCCAAATATATTATCAAGTTTACCATGATTTGTGTAAATTTAGACATATACACTGTTAAATAATATATAAACAGATAATATGGCCAAGTTTGGAAGATTTCTTTGGAATAATAACGATTTTATTAACGTTTTTTAGCTCACCTGAGCAAAAGCTCAGGGTGAGCTATTGTCATCACCCTCTGTCCGTCGTTCGTCGTCAACAATTAGTTTAACACTCTAGAGGTCACAGTTTTGACCCAATCTTGATGAAACTTGCTCAGAATATTTGCCTCTATGAAATCTAGGTCAAGTTCGATACTGGGTTACTTGGGGTCAAAAACTAGGTCACCAGGTCAAATCAAAGGAAAAACTTGTTAACACTCTAGAGGTCACAGTTTTGACCCAATCTTGATGAAACTTGCTCAGAATGTTTGCCTCTATGAAATCTAGGTCAAATTCGATACTGGGTTACTTGGGGTCAAAAACTAGGTCACCGGGACAAATCAAAGGAAAAACTTGTTAACACTCTAGAGGTCATAGTTTTGACCCAATCTTGATGAAACTTGCTCAAAATGTTTGCCTCAATTAAATCTAGGTCAAGTTCGAAACTGGGTCACTTAGGGTCAAAAACTAGGTCACAAGCCCAGATCAGCAGAAAACCTTGTTAACACTCTAGCGGTCACATTTTTGAAGCAATCATCATGAATCTTGCTCAATATGTTTGTCTTGATGAGTTCTAGGTCAAGTTTGAAACTGGGTCACTTGGGATCAAAAACTAGGTCACCTGGCCAAATCAGCAGAAAACCTTGTTAACACTCTAGCGGTCACATTTTTGAAGCAATCATCATGAATCTTGCTCAAAATGTTTGTCTTGATGATTTTTAGGTCAAGTTCGAAACTGGGTCACTTGTAGTCAAAAACTAGGTCACTGGGCCAAATCAGCAGAAAACCTTGTTAACACTCTAGCGGTCACATTTTTCAAGCAATCATCATGAATCTTGCTCAAAATGTTTGTCTTGTTGATTTCTAGGTCAGGTTTGAAACTGGGTCACATGGGGTCAAAAACTAGGTCACCAGGCCAAACCATCAGAAAACCTTGTTAAAACTCTAGCGGTCACATTTTTCAAGCAATTATCATGAATCTTGCTCAAAATCTTTGTCTTGATGAGTTCTAGGATATGTTTGAAACTGGGTCACTTGATATCAGAAATTAGGTCACAGGCCCAAATCAGCAGAAAACCTTGTTAACATTCTAGCGGTCAAATTTTTGAAGCAATCATCATGAATCTTGCTCAAAATGTTTGTCTTGATGATTTCTAGGTCAAGTTCAAAACTGGGTCACCTGGGGTCAAAAATTAGGTTACCTGGCCAAATCAGCGGAAAATCTTGTTGTCACTCTAGCGGTCACATTTTTCAAGCAATTATCATGACTCGTGCTCAAAATGTTTGTCTTTATGATTTTTAGGTCAAGTTCGAAACTGGGTCATTTGGGGTCAAAAACTAGGTCACCAGGCCAAACCAGCAGAAAACCTTCTTAACACTCTTGCGGTCACATATTTGAAGCAGTCATCATGAATCTTGCTCAAAATGTTTGTCTTGATGATTTTTAGGTTGTTTGAAACTGGGTCACCTGGCCAGATCAGCGGAAAACCTTGTTAACACTCTAGTGGTCACATTTTTCATGAATCTTGCTCAACATGTTTGTCTTGGTGATTTCTAGGTCAAGTTTGAAACTGGGTCACTTGGGGTCAAAAACTAGGTCACCTGGCCAAATCAGCAGAAAACCTTGTTAACACTCTAGCGGTCACATTTTTGAAGCAGTCATCATGAATCTTGCTCAAAATGTTTGTCTTGATGATTTCAAGGTCAAGTTCGAAACTGGGTCACGTGGGGTCAAAAACTAGGTCACCAGGCCAAATCAGCAGAAAACTATTTACACTCCAGAGGTCACATTTTTTAAATAATCATCATAAATATTGCTCAAAATGTTTGTCTTGATGATGTCTAAGTCTAGTTTAAAACTGGGTCACTTGATATCAGAAACTAGGTCACCTGGCCAAATCAAAGGAAAACCTTGTTGATGCCCTAGAGGTCACATTTTTGAAGTGATCATGAATCTTGCTCAAAATGTTTGTCTTGATGATTTCAAGGTGATGTATATTTTTTTATCCAGTGACTTTCTTAAGTTTTTCTGTTTAGGTCAGTTTCTCAGTAATTATTGGTCCTACAGAGTGGTATTTGGTACTTACTTGTGAAGTGTTTGTGTTTAGGTCAGTTTCTCAGTAACTATTGCTCCTACAGCCAGTGATACTTAGTACATGCATACATCTTAGCATGGCCTCTTGAGTGCAGTCATCCATATTTGACCTTGACCTTTATTCACAGTCCATTAGACATGCTACATTGTCTTACTTGTTAATATAATCATTTTGACTTTGATCAGAATGTTTTCCTTGATCAGTTCTAGATCAGGTTCTCAAAGTGCTATGTTGCTCAGGTGAGCGTTACAGGGCCATCATGGCCCTCTTGTTTTTTTATATTTTTCATAGGTGGAGTTACTTCCCTTCGTAGCTTAGCTCTGTGACGGGTACATAGAAATACGGAGGAACACAGCGAAACATTTTTTCATATTTTTCCAATAAATAAAGCTTTGATTTTTCCTGCAAATTGTCTCCACTGGAGACGATATCAAGCATGAAATGTCAAGATATAAAGCATAGTACTGGTTTTGTTTTGCATATAACTGCATGTAAATTGGTAGCCTAACGATTGTAAAAACTCTCCCACAAATACTTCATTTAAATGGATTTGTCCAAACTTAACCTTTACCACTTTCTGGGCTAATTCAGCAGATGACACAGAATACAGCGTCTGATCAGTCTGTTTTTTTTTTTTTTTTTTTGTTTTTTTTTTTTTTTTTTGTTTTTTTTTTTTTTTTTTTTTTTGTTTTTTTTTTTTTTTTTTTTTGCATTGAATTGCATACAAACTCAAAACTCTCCCATACAAAGTAAATAGAGTTGTATAAGCTTACCCATGGCTAATTCAACAGACGACAATTTGTTATATTTCTTATTTTTCCCAGAAAGGGTGATTTGAAATTGCATGCAAATTATCTCTATTTGGAGAAAATTTGCATCTAATGTCAGAACCTATTTTCTGCGAAAAATAAGAAAAATATTACTAAATGTCGTCTGCTTATAAATAAACCTTAAGGCGCTGCTAATCACAACTGCAGCAGACGACATTTCAAAATATCATTTTTAATATTTTTGATAGAAAATAAGTCTTTTTGACTTTTATTGGCATTCGTGTGAAATCTTCTGCCAAACATACGAATTTACATGGAATGTCAAGACTTATTTACTATGAAATTCTAAACCAAAATGAAAACCGTCTGCTACAAATTTTGCTTTGCGCTTTAAGCGTTAAATGTTAAATTTTATTGCGGTTGCTGCACACCATATCTTCCTTAAATAGTCGGACACCTTAACTCCTTACCATACCTGACCTAAAGTTAGAACACAGCCATTGATTTGTCAAAATACTGCTGAATAAATGAACAGATTTGGCTCTGATCAGACGCCGTTTTTTTTGCGCATGCACGTGCTTAGGTGGCCAGTACTTTTACTTTTAATTGTCGATCAAAAGAAATCAGCGGTCCAAATCATTCAGTTACGAATTTAACACACTTTCGCAGGAATAGACAGAAAATGATTTTTTTTTTTTTTTTTTTTTTTTTTTTTGCAGAACTTTATTCTAATTTTCTCAGAATCTAGAATTACAATAGTTAGTTAAAGTATTTGGACAAGATAAGCAAACCGTAGAGACCCAGATCAAAGGCCGATTTTCATTTTGATTTAGATTTTCATAGTAGAGACAATTTGCATGCAATTCCAAATCATCCTTTCTGGGAAAAATAAGAAATATAACAAATTGTCGGCTGTTGAATTAGCCATGGGTAAGCTTATATAACTCTATTTAGTTGGTGTGGGAGAGTTTTTAGTTTGTATGCAATTCAGTGCAAAAAAAAAAAATCAGACTCTGATCAGACGCTGTATTTCTCTGTCATCTTAGCCCAGAAAGTGGTAAAGGTTAAGTTTGGACAAATCCAAATCCATTTAAATGAAGTATTTGTGGGAGAGTTTTTACAATCGTTAGGCTACCGATTTACATGCAGTTATATGCAAAACAATACAAATACTATGCTTTATATCTTGACATTTCATGCTTGATATCGTCTCTAGTGGAGACAATTTGCAGGAAAAATCAAAGCTTTATTTATTGGAAAAATATGAAAAAATGTTTCGCTGTGTTCCCCCGTATTTCTATATACGCGTCACAGAGCTAAGCTACGAAGGGAAGTAACTCTACCTATAAAAAACAACGTTAATAAATCATTATTTCAAAAAAGTCTTCCAGACTTGGCCATATTATCTGTTTATATATTATTTAACAGTGTATATGTCTAAATTTACACAAATCATGGTAAACTTGATAATATATTTGGATTTCGGTAATTAATATTGGATTTCGGTAGATTCCGAAATTGTAAAAAAACGTTAATAAAATCGTTATTATTTCCAAAAAAAAATCTTCCAAACTTGGCCATATTATCTGTTTATATATTATTTAACAGTGTATATGTCTAAATTCACACAAATCATGGTAAACTTGATAATATAGTTGGATTTCGGTAGTTAATATTGGATTCCGGATATTGGATTTCGGTATTCCCAAATACCAGCTAAAAACATTTTATGGTCCCCAGAGCCCAGGAACCAACCCTCTTTTCAGTGCAGATGGAACTAGTCTTCAGACTGACAAAGAGGCTATCTTGAAAAGATGGGCTGAGCACTTTGATAGTGTTCTCAATCGGCCATCATCTATCAATGATGACGCTATCAACAGACTACCACAGATGGAATGTAATCTGCTGCTTGACGAGTTCCCAACCGTCGCTGAAACAATGAAAGCAATAAAACTTCTGTCATCTGGCAAGGCTCCAGGATCAGCTGCAATACCTGTTGAGATCTACAAAGCAGGAGGAACTCCAGTTGCAAAGAAGATGGCAGAGTTATTTCACATTATGTGGAGAAAAGAAGCCATCCTTCAAGAATCCACCTATTCAAACGGAAAGGGAATACTCAGTTGTGTGATAATCATCGTAGCATCTCTTTATTGTAAGTTGCTGGGAAGGTCCTTGCAAGAGTTCTACTTAACCGACTGAATGTACATCTTGAACAGTCAGGGTTTCTACCAGAAAGCCAGTATGGATTCAGAAAGAACTGAGGAACAATTGACATGATCTTCACAGCAAGGCAGCTTCAAGAGAAATGCCGGGAGGTTGTGGGTTTGATCCCCGACTGAGTCATACCAAAGACTTTCAAGCTGGTATTAGCTGCTCTTTCGTTTGCGCTCAGCATTGAGAAAGCGGAACTGGTCGGTCCGGTGTCAGTATAATGTGACTGGGTCGAATGTCACGTCATGTGTCTGAGGTGTAATATGTCAGTGAGGCAGCACCCTTAAAGTGAGCATTGAGCTCCCTGGCACATCCAGACACTGTCACCATATAACTGAAAGATTGTTGAAAGCCTGAATAAAATAAAAAAAAATAAAACTTTCTTTTTTCACGTTGAAATCTGTCCGATGGATTTTAATGTCATACCAGCGCTTGCGCGGGTCCTTTTCACATGCACATGAAAAAATCAACAAAATGACATGTGCACCCAGCACACTCAGATCAGCCTGGGTATCTGTACAGTGATCAGTTTTCACTTTCTACACGTAGAAACCTTAGCTCCTCAGCAACCCATTGAGTGCACAGCGAAGACTGATCAGACTGGGGGGATACCCATGTTGCTCTAATTTTTCCATTTTGTTAGTTTTGTCATGCACTGGCTCACTTATGGTAAAACACCATTCAAATCAGCAGGCCGATTACGTTCGAATCTACTGGCGCAGTGGCTCAGTTATTAGAGCGTCCGGTTTGTGTCCGCGAGTTTGTGGGTTCGATCCCCCGCCGAGTCATACCAAAGACTTTCAAAATGGTATTAGCCGCTCTTTCTTTTGCGCTCAGCTTTGAGAAAGCGGAACTGGTATGTCTATTAGAATGTCACGTCATGTGTCTGAGGTGTGATATGTCAGTGACAGGGTGGATTGTGTCTGAGGTGTGATATATCATGTGACTGGGTGGAATGTCACGTCATGTGTCTGAGGTGTGATATGTCAGTGAGGCAGCACTCTTAAAGGGAGCATTGAGCTCCCTGTCACATCCAGAACATGAATCTCTATATGACCTTTGCTGACCTTACCAAAGCATTTGATACAGTCAGTCGTAAGGGTCTTTGGAAAATTATGGCGAAGTTTGGCTGTCCGACCAAGTTCATAGCAATGGTAAGGCAGTTCCACGATGGTATGCTTGCACGGGTCCAAAATGATGGTGAGTTGTTTTATCCATTCCCTGTGACAAATGGTGTCAAGCAAGGCTGTGTACTAGCCCCAACTCTGTTCAGCATGATGTTCTCTGTCATGCTCACAGCTGCTTTCCAGGATGGTGACAATGGTATACCTATTAGGTATTGCTTTGATGGGAAGCTTTTCAACCTAAGAAGATTGCAAGCCAAATCCAAGGTGCAGACAGAGGTGCTAGACGAGTTCCTCTTTGCTGATTACATGGCAAAGGGTGCTTCAACAGAAAAGAAGATGCAAAAAGATGTAGATCAAGTATCTGACTCCTATGACAGTTACGACCTCACAACTAGCACCAATAAGACCGAGGTCGTTTATCAACCAGCACCTGGCTAGCCTTACAAGGAGCCCACCATTACAGTGAAAGGTCAAAGATTGCAAGTGGTAGACAAGTTCACCTACCTTGGAAGCACATTGCCAAGGGTCGTGCACATTGACGATGAAGTCAGTGCGAGGATTGCCAAAGCTAGTGCAGCATTTGGCCGACTATGTGGTAGTGTTTGGGATCGAAGTGGAATCAGGCTTGACACAAAGCTGAAAGTCTACAAAGCTGTGGTGCCGCCATCACTATTGTTTGCATGCGAAACATGGACAGTTTACCAACAGCACGCAGTGCTCCAGCTAGCCCTATAGAGGGGCGGGCCACCCCTCTTGCCCTCTCCTGCCACACCTCTGCCCTTTTTATGCTGCCCTCTATCTGATTTCAGCTCCAGACATAAAACCCTACATTTTGGTGAAAATTTTATGAAAATCGGACCAAAATTAAAAAAAAATTATCAATGAGAGTAGGTGCCAAAATCACTCAGGAGTCGTTACATATATTGTCACATTTTTTTGTTTAAATACTCGGATTTGTTCTCAAATTTTAATTCGGAAAACATAAAAAAAAATGTCCTTGATGATCATGGTATGTCTCTTGGAATAAGATGTGCCTGGTTGCATGACCACAGGCGTTATGCATTTCCTTTTTATGTGCGACTGATCGTTTTGCATCGGGATACCTGACAATTGTGCCTCATCTCCTGCAAAGACGACTTTACATACTACATCACAAACGTTGCGAATAAATACTGTAATTCCTTTAAAGTCCCGTAAGAATTTAAATACCTTCCAGTTCAAGGCGTGTTCCTTTTGAGGGTGAAAAGAAATCTCTGTGTGTATGTGTAAACACAAAATCCACCCAGGAGCCGGTACTTGATCCCGCAGGAGGCGTTATGAGAGATTTCATCACTCAGGATCCGTTGTGGCTACCCACCGTGTCTATGGAGAACTAGAAATGGGCAAACGCTCCCATGGTGGTCAGAAAAAGCAATAAAGACACCCTCAAAGCCTCCCTCAAGGATTTCAACATACCAACAGAGTCATGGGAACAAATTGCACAGGACCGAGCAAAGTGGCGAGGCCTCATCAGAATAGGTGCTAGTGAATATGAGACAAAAAAGAATCAGCGAAGCCGAGCAGAACCGTGCACAGCGCAAAGCCAGAGCTAAGGTATCACCAACAGAGCTGTCTTGCTCTGAAATCTATTGTTCTATCTGCAATAGACAGTTTAGAGCTAGAATTGGTCTAATCAGCCATCTTAGAACACACAAACAGTAGCATTTCTCGCAAGTGATTAAGATTGGTCATTGTCAGTAATGACAATCAAACCATTATTATTATAATAGAAGTCTAGGTCATTTGCGCATTTGCATTTTGTGCAAACAAGTTTGGATAGAGCCAGTCTTGCACTTGTAAAGTCCTGCAATTTATGACAAATTGCATTAAGAACATGTAAAGAAACCTGCAAAATACAATATCAAAAACGTATACTGACTAGTAAGTATAAAACTGAATGTACACGTATAATGTAATAAAAGTGAGAAAGGTAATAAAATGTTACATTTCTCACTTTTGTTGTGGCAATGTCTGCGACTAGAAATGTAATAAAATAAGTTGAGAAATGTAATAACTTTTTATATTTGTGTACATCGCATTGGGTTAGTATTTGACTATTTGGATGAATACATAACACAGGAAAAAACACATAGTTTCTGAAATTGGGTTGTTAGAACGATCCTTTACATATAATTTCATGTATATCAGAAGCTAGTTAAAAGTATTATATTTCTCACTTTTGTTTCGACTTTCTCCACGATGTCTGCAAAAATGTGAGAAATGTAATAACTTTTTCAAATAGTTTTAAGTCGCTTTTTGCAAGCGATTGGCCATTTTAATGAACTAATAGCACAGGTAAAGTTATTTTCTTGATTGGGGGTTTACCACCTTTCCACGGTTATCTCATGTGTACCGCAGTGATGGTTGATCAGAAAATGGCGAATGAATTGCATTTCTCGGTTCGCGCCTGGCTCGGGTCACATGTGAGACGCCAAGTCCAGGTGTTTTTTTCTCCGGGTACTCCTGTTTTCGCCCACCTCTGATTTACGATCGGCTCGAAATAAGTGAAATAATCTTGATAGGGCCGTAAAACCAAAGCCAAAGGAAAGAAACTGCATTTTTCACTTTTGTAACATTTCTCGCCGCAGTAGCCGCAACAAAGTGTGTAATGTAACAACCCTTTCGTATAGAGAAATCGTTTTATTAAGGTTCGGGAGAAATAGCTATCCGTCCCTCCGTCCGTCTGTTCGTCCGTTCTAACGTCCGGACACGTACTAACGTCCGCACATTTAGGTGGCAAAAGTGTGGACAGTTTTCCACCTTGCTAGTAATTTCTGAGTACAAATGTGATTTATTTCGTAAAATTGACATTTAAGTTGCAAACATTTGCTCTTAGGTGGCTATTTTGCCACGTATGTAGTTGTTATGCTGAGCCACATAAATGTCCGTTCGTAAGAACCTTCCGTCCACCCGTCCATCTATCCATAAACAAGCTAGTGATGGCCATGACTCCAATAACCTTTATAAGAAAATATTACATTTTTCACTTTGTTACTTTTCTCGTCGCAAATGCCTGCAACCAGAAATGTTATGAAATAAGATGAGAAATGTAATAACTTTATTTTTTATTTGTTTACATCGCATTGGGTTAGTATTTGGCTATTTTGATGAATTCATAACACACGAAAAGACACATATTAAATTGGGTTGTTAGTACGGTCATGTACATCTTTTTTCACGTATATCAGAAGCTAGTGAAAATTATTAATTTCTCACTTTTGTTTCGATTTTCCCCACGATGTCTGCAAAAATGTGAGAAATGTAATAACTTTTTCAAATAGTTTTAAATCGCTTTTTGCAAGCGTTTGGCCATTTTAATGAACTAATAGCACAGGTAAAATTATTTTCTTGATTGGCGGTAAACCGCCTTTCCACGGTTATCTCATATATACCGCAGTGATGGTTGATCAGAAAATGGCGAATGAAATGCATTTCTCGGTTCGCGCCTGGCTCGGGTCACATGTGAGACGCCAAGTTCTGCAACGGAAGGTCAGGCGGGTTTTTCTCCGGGTACTCCTGTTTTCGCCCACCTCTGATTTACGATCGGCTCGAAATAAGTGAAATAATCTTGATAGGGCCGTAAAACAAAGCCAAAGGAAAGAAACTGCAATTTTCACTTTTGTAGCATTTCTCGCCGCAGGAGCCGCAACAAAGTGTGTAATGTAACAACCCTTTCAAATAGAGTTTAATCGTTTTAATAAGGTTCGGGAGAAATAGCTATCAGTCTGGTGTCCGTGCGTCTGTCCGTCCATACTAACGTCCGGACACGTACTAACGTCCGGACATTTAAGTGGCAAAAAGTGTGGAAGTCGCCACCTTACTAGTCAATACGATCTATTCCGTAAATTGACATATACGTGGCAAACATTTGCTCTTAGGTGGCTTGCCGCTTAAGAGAATTTGTCACTTATGCAGTTGTTATTCTAATGACTAGCCACATAAATGTCCGTTCGTAAGAACCGTCCGTCCGTCCGTATGTCCATCCATCCATAGACAAGCTAGTGATGGCCATGACTCCCAATACCATTTATAAGAAAATATCTCACTTTTGTTACATTTCTTGTCGCAATGTCTGCAACCAGAAATGTTATGAAATAAGGTGAACAATGTAATAACTTTTTTGTATTTGTTTACATCGCATTGGGTTAGTATTTGGATATTTTGAGGAATACATAACGCACGAAAAGACACTTATGTTCTTAAATTGGGTTGTTAGTACGGTCGTGTATGTATTATTTCGCGTATATCAGAAGCTAGTGAAAATTATTACATTTCTCACTTTTGTTTCGATTTTCCCCACGATGTCTGCAAAATGTGAGAAATGTAATAACTTTTTCAAATAGTTTTAAATCGCTTTTGGTAAGCGTTTGGCCATTTTAATGAACTAATAGCACAGGTAAAATTATTTTCTTGATTGGGGGTTTACCGCCTTTCCACGGTTATTTCATATATACCGCAGTGATGGTTGATCAGAAAATGGCGAATGAATTGCATTTCTCGGTTCGCGCCTGGCTCGGGTCACATGTGAGACGCCAAGTTCTGCAACGGAAGGTCAGGTGGATTTTCTCCGGGTACTCCGGTTTTCGACCACCTCTGATTTACGATCGGCTCAAAATAGTGAAATAATCTTGATAGGGTCGTAAAACCAAAGCCAAAGGAAACAAAACTGCAATTTTCACTTTTGTAACATTTCTCGCCGCAGTATCCGCAACAAAGTGTGTAATGTAACAACCCTTAGATTAATCGTTTTAATAAGATTCGGGAGAAATAGCTGTCAGTCTGGTGTCCGCCCCTCCGTGCGTCTGTCCGTCCGTTGTAATGTCCGGACACGTACTAACGTCCGGACATTTAGGTGGCAAAAAGTGTAGACAGCCGGCACCTTACTAGTAACTGCTATCTATTCCGTAAAATTGACATTTACGTGGCAATCATTTGCTCTTAGGTAACTTGCCGCTTAAGAGAATTTGTCACTTATATAGTTGTTATTCTGATGACTAGCCACATAAATGTCCGTACGTAAGAACCATCCGTCCGTCCGTATGTCCATCCATCCATAGACAAGCTAGTGATGGCCATGACTCCAATACCTTTTATAAGAAACTATTACATTTCTCACTTTTGTTACTTATCTCGTCGCAATGTCTGCAACCAGAAATGTTATGAAATAAGGTGAGAAATGTAATAACTTTTCTCACCTTGGGTCGGGTTGGGTTAGTATTTGGATATTTTGATGAATACATAGCACTCGAAAAGACACTTATGTCCTTAAATTGGGTTGTTAGTACTGTCCTGTACATACTACGAGGGTGAGTCAATAAGTAACCAGCCTAACTTATTTCCGGTTGACCGAGACGGTCACGATTTTCATGCTTTGTTTCAATACATGTTTTATACATGGGTACAAAATTGTACACGTATCGAGTCATTCTTTAATAAGATCTTGAATGTCAAACATGGCTAGTGATGCAAAGGCATGCTTTTCATCTAAAGTTGAGTACCGTGCTGTAATTCGGTACTTGTATTTAAAAGGTAAAACAGGCAAGGAAATACACGCGAGTTAGCCGATGTTTATGGGTCTTCTGCACCATCTTATGCTCAGGTTAAATTCTGGGTAGGGGAATTCAAACGCGGTAGAACGTCTTTAGAAGATGAAGCCAGGTCTGGACGCCCACTGGATGCCACCGACGAAGAAATGTGTAAGAAAGTTCGGGATCTGGTTACTCTGATAGGCGAATTCAGGTGGAAGAAATAGCGCAGGCATTAGGCATTTCACATGGTAGCGTTTCAACAATCTTACATGATCGTTTAGGTATGCGCAAGCTAACAGCCCGTTGGGTCCCCAAGTCCCTTAGCGATGAGCAAATGGCAAGCAGAGCATCAGTATGCAGCGCCTTGTTGAAGCGTTTTAGGTCAAAAGATGATTTTCTTTTGCGTCTGGTGACTGTAGATGAGACTTGGGTTCATTATTATGAGCCAGAGAATAAAGCTCAGAGTCGTCAGTGGGTAGGGCCTGGGTCCCCGAGGCCAAAGAAGTTCAAGACGCAACCATCTGCTGGCAAGGTGATGGCCAGAGTATTTTGGGACGCAAAAGGCGTTATTATGTTGGACTTTTTACCCAAGAGAAGTACAATAACTGGTGTATACTATGCAAACTTGTTAGACCAGCTGAGAAACGCCATCCGTGAAAAACGCCGAGGTAAACTCTCTAAAGGTGTTTTTCTGCAACAGGACAACGCGAGAGTCCCAACTTGCAAAGTTGCAATGGGTGCTGTAGAGCGAAACGGGTATGAATTAATACCACATCCTGCCTATTCGCCTGGCCTAGCTCCTAGCGCCTTCTTCCTATTCCCAAACTTGAAAAAGGATATCCGTGGACTTCATTTCCGGTCTGATGAAGAAGTCGTGACGGCAGTTGAGGAGTGGGTCAATGGAAAGGACCCTGACTTTTTCAATTCTGGGCTGAATGTACTTGAACACCGTTGGTCTAAGTGCATCACACTAGAGGGCAATTACATCGAAAAAGAAGAGGTGGATCTCAAACGGAAATAAGTTAGGCTGGTTACTTATTGACTCACCCTCGTATTTCACGTCATATCAGAAGCTAGTGAAAATCATTACATTTCTAACTTTTGTTTCGATTTTCCCCATAATGTCAGTAAAAATGTGAGAAATGTACATTGTGTAATATGTTTTTCAAATAGTTTAAAATCTGTTTTGGCAAGCGTTTGGCCATTTTAACGAACTAATAGCACAGGTAAAGTTATTTTCTTGATTGGGGGTTTACCGCTTTTCCACGGTTATCTCATATATACCGCAGTGATGGTTGATCAGAAAATGGCGAATGAATTGCATTTCTCGGTTTGCGCCTGGCTCGGGTCACATGTGAGACGCCAAGTTCTGCAACTGAAGGTCAGGTGGATTTTTTCTGGGTACTCCTGTTTTCGCCCACCTCTGATTTACGATCGGCTCGAAATAAGTGAAATAATCTTGATAGGGCCGTAAAACCAAAGCCAAAGGAAAGAAACTGCATTTTTAGCTCACCTGAGCTATGCTCAGGATGAGCTATTGTGATCACTTTTCGTCCGTCGTCCGTCCGTGCGTCCGTCCGTTAACATTTTTCAAACGACTTCTCCTCTGAAGCCCCTGAGCCAATTTTGCTCAAATTTCATATGGAGCCTCCTTAGGTTGGGGGAACGAAAAATTGCTAAAATGGTCGCAGTCCATTGACCAAGATGGCCGCCATGCCCATATATGGTAAAAACCTTTAAAAATCTTCCTCTCCAGAACCGAGGATGCCTTGGGGCTGAATCTTGCATAAGTCATCGGGGACGGGAGGTCTACCAAAATTGCTAAAATAATTGTCGTATATTGACATTTGACCTTTTTACGGCAAGGTCAAGTTTGCTTCTCTAAGCATTTGTATGGGAAAAACCTTTAAACATCTTGTTCTCCAAAACCGAGGATGCCTTATGGCTGAACCTTTACATATATCATTGGAAACTGAAGGTCTACCAAAGTTGCTAAAATAATGGTCGTACATTGACATTTGACCTTTTTATGGTAAGGTCAGTTTTACTTCCTTATGCATTTGTATGGGAAAAATGTTCAGAAGTTCAAACGACTTCTTCTCTGGAGCCTCTGGGCCAATTTTGCTCAAATTTCATATGGAGCCTCCTTAAGTTGGGGGAATGAAAGATTGCTAAAATGGTCACGGTTAGTTGACCAAGATGGCCGCCATGCCCATATATGGTAAAAACCTTTAAAAATCTTCTCCTCCAGAGCCGAGGATGCCTTGGGGCTGAATCTTTGCATAAGTCATTGGGGACGGGAGGTCTACCAAAGTTGCTAAAATAAATGTTGTATATTGACATTTGACCTTTTTACGGCAAGGTCGTTTGCTTCCCTATGCATTTGTATGGGAAAAACCTTTAAAAATCTTGTTCTCCAAAACCGAGGATGCCTTGTGGCTGAATCTTTACATATATCATCGGAAACTGGAGGTCTACCGAAGTTGCTAAAATAATGGTCGTACATTGACATTTGACCTTTTTACCGTGAGGTCAATTTTGCTTCCTTATGCATTTGTATGGGAAAAATATTCAGAATTTCAAACGACTTCTCCTCTGGAGCCTCTGGGCCAGTTTTGCACAAATTTCATATGGAGCCTCCTTAGGTTGGGGGAATGAAAGATTGCTAAAATGGTCGCGGTTCAATGACCAAGATGGCCGCCATGCCCATGTATGGTAAAACCCTTTAAAAATCTTCTCCTCCAGAACCGAGGACGCCTTGGGCTGAATCTTTGCTTAAATCATCGGGGACAGGGGTCTACCAAAGTTGCTAAAATAATGGTCGTACAAGTTTTCTTCCCTATGCATTTGTATGGGAAAAACATTTAAAAATCTTATTCTCCAAAACCGAGGATGCCTTATGGCTGAATCTTTGCATATATTATTGGGAACATCTGCATGTCTGCAGTGGCTATGTCACTCAGGTGAGCGAACCGTGGCCCGTGGGCCTCTTGTTCACTTTTGTAACATTTCTCGCCGCAGTAGCCGCAGCAAAGTGTGTAATGTAACAACCCTTTCAAATAGAGATTAAACGTTTTAATAAGGTTCGGGAGAAATAGCCTGGTGTCCGTCCCTCCATCCGTCTGTCCGTCCGTACTAACGTCCGGACACGTACTAACGTCCGGACATTTAGGTGACAAAAGTGTGGACAGTCGCCACCTTACTAGTCAATGCGATCTATTCCGCAAAATTGACATTTGAGTGGCAAACATTTGCTCTTAGGTGGCTTGCCGCTTAAGAGAATTTGCCACTTGTGTAGTTTTTATTCTGATGACTAGCCACATAGATGTCCGTTCGTAAGAACCGTCCGTCCGTATGTCCATCTATCCATAGACAAGCTAGTGATGGCCATGACTCCAATAGCCTTTATAAGAAAATATTACATTTCTCACTTTTGTTACTTTTCTCGTCGCAATGTCTGCAACCAGAAATGTTATGAAATAAGGTGAGAAATGTAATAACTTTTTAGCTCCCCTGAGCTATGCTCAGGATGAGCTATTATGATCATTTTCGTCCGTCGTCCGTCCGTCCGTCCGCCGTCCGTTAACATTTTCAAACGACTTCTCTGAAGCCGCTGAGCCAGTTTTGCCCAAATTTCAATTGGCGCCTTCTTAAGTTGGGGAAACGAAAGATTGCTAAAATGGTCGCGGTCCGTTGACCAAGATGGCCGCCATGCCCATATATGGTAAAAACCTTTAAAAATCTTTTTCTCCAGAACCGAGAATGGCTGAATCTTTGCACAAATCATCGGGGGCGAGAGGTCTACCAAAGTTGCTAAAATAATTGTTGTACATTGACGTTTGACCTTTTTACGGTGAGGTCAAGTTTGCTTCCCTATGCATTTGTATGAGCACCATACATTTGTATGGGAAAACTGTTGAGCATTTCAAACGACTTCTCCTCTGAAGCCTCTTGGCCACTGTTGCTCAAATTTCATGTGGAGCCTCCTTAGGTTAGGGGAACGAAAGATTGCTAAAATGGTCGCGGTCCATTGACCAAGATGGCCGCCATACCCATATATGGTAAAACCCTTTTAAAATCTTCTTCTCTAGAACCGAGGATGCCTTGGGGCTGAATGTTTGCACAAATCATCAGGGACGGGAGGTCTACCAAAGTTGATAAAATGATGGTCTTACATCGACGTTTGACCTTTTTACGGCGAGGTCAAGTTTGCTTCCCTATGCATTTGTATGGGCACCATACATTTGTATGGGAAAATGTTGAGAATTTCAAACGACTTCTCCACTGAAGCCTCTGGGCCAATGTTGCTCAAATTTCATGTGGAGCCTCCTTAGGTTGGGGGAACGAAAGATTGCTAAAATGGTCGCGGTCTATTGACCAATATGACTGCCATGTCCATATATGGTAAAAACCTTTAGAAATCTTCTCCAGAACCAAATAAGCCCTTGGGTCTTACCTTTGCACAAATCCTCGGGGACAGGAGATCTACCAAAATTGCTAAAATGATGGTCCTACGTAAACATTTGACCTTTTTACGGCAAGATCAAATTTGTGTCCCATGCATTTGCTAGTGGGGAGGTCTTCATTTTCTCCTGTTGAAATACATAAAGAGACCAATGAAAATTTCAGAATAACATAATTTGCATGGCATTATATTGACATTCATGAGGCCTTCCCAGGTGTTTTGGGGAACAGGGGAATAATACCATTTATTTCAGGGGAACAAGGGAACAAAGGTCTAAAACTGAAGGGAACAGGGGAACAAAGGCAATTTTGGGGAACAGGGAACATAGAAAATCAAGATTTTGATTTTGGGGAACAAGGGAAGATACCATTTTTTTTTTCAGGGGAACAAGGGAACAGGTACCACCCCCCACACTGGGCGGGCCTCATTAACGTTTGCCCAAACACACACACGCACGCACACACACACACACACACACACACACACAGAGGACTGTATCATTTTTCGACAATTAAACAATTATTCATCAACTCTTACGTCATGTCTCATCTGAGCTTTTGCTCGAATGCCAAATGAGTTTCACGACAACGCAATTAACAGACCATGTGATTGAAAATCACCAAGGAGTTTCTAAAACACCCAGTCCCACCATTATGCTTGCTCGTAAAAATTTATGCAACATACAATGGCCGAAATGACACACTATGCAAACCGGGAAGATGAAACTGTTTTGTTGAAATCAATTTTTATATAAATGTTCATGTATCTCAATAATTGAACAGAAATCGTTTCTTAATCAGACAAATGGTATTAAAAGGTATGAATAATTCAAGATTTTTCTACATCATGGAAGTTAAGACCAAGCGGATAGCATGTTGAAATAAATTAACTTCAATATCAGTCAGAACATATCATTCAAACTTTCGAATAACTCAAAGCGTTCTGTCTGAATTTTGGTTTGAAAGCAAATGCAGTATGGAAAACACACGACTTATGGGACAGTTCTCTTTTGTTCAAACTCGACAAATGCGTGCAGTGACGCCCCGATCACTGGGCCAGTGCACGCAACATGTATTACTGTGCGTACAGTATGAAAACCTCGAATAACTTCCAAAATCTACTACGAGCGTACCTACAAGTTTCGAACTTTTGCACATTATAAATATCGATTTTTTCATTTTTATACGCCGCCACACAATAGTGGCGGGGTATTATGGTTTCACGTTGGACGTCCGTGTGTCTGTCCGTCCGTCAGTCGTATGTCCGTCCGTCCGTCCGTTTTTCGTTTCCGGATGATAACTTGAGTAAACATCAATGGATTTTCACCAAACTTGGTATGTGCATTGATATTGTGGATATCTGGTTTGGGATTGCTAATGGGCAAATTTCGTCAAATTTTTACGGAGTTATCTGCCCGAGACACGCCCATATTTTCGTTTCCGGAGGATAACTTAAGTAAATAACAAGGGATTTTAACCAAACTTGCTATATATATTGACATTAAGGAGATCCGGTTTGGAATCGCTAATGGGCAAGTTTCGTCAAATGTTTACGGAGTTATCTGCCCGAGACACGCCCATATTTTCGTTTCCGGACAATAACTTGAGTAAATAACAAGGGATTTTAACCAAACTTGCTGTATGCATTGTCATTAAGGAGCTCTGTTTTGGAATTGCTAATGGGCAAATTTCGTCAAATTTTTACGGAGTTATCTGCCCGAGACACGCCCATATTTTCGTTTCGGGAGGATAACTTGAGTAAATAACAAGGCCTTTTAACCAAACTTGCTATATGCATTGATATTATCAAGATCTGGTTTAGGATTGTTATCTGTCCATTGATATTATCAAGATCTGGTTTAGGATTGTTCTCTGTCCCTTTGTCAGTTTCTTTCCAGACATTTTCGCAATGATAACTTTAAATACATAAACAAATAATTGCTGTGGCGGGGTATTATGCTTGCGGTACTTTTATTTCTAAAGTAAAAATAAATTCCAGAACAATTCCATAAATGAATAAAAACTGCTTTTTACCCTTTTTTCAAAAAAATCAAATCACATGCTTGCATAAATCGGGTGTTGCATCGGCTATCGCTTAACTCACATGTTAGGCAAATATGAAGCTGGATATATGTGACAATAATCAGTGAAGGCTATTTTAAAAAGTAAAATATTTATAAATACATACTTTTTTTGATATCCCGGTACACACAAAAAAAAAGTCCAATTTCTGCCCTCGTCGACTGCAGCCAACCCGCGACTACTGCGAATTTCGAGTACAGTGTGCAGATTGCAGATTGGGATTTCAGATCTTCACCTTGTTGTCAGTTCCAATGTCTTAATTTTTCTTTAATTAGGTAATTAAAATATTGAACCATTTTATGGACACGGACCAGTCAGGGCATTATGCTGGAACTTATTTGAACTAGAACAAAACAGAACATACGAAGACTCAGATCAGACTTCACAAATGTCTTCGCTGAATGCGTGGATAAAAACAAGAATTTTTCTTTCTTTCTTTCTTTCTTTCTTTATTTATTTATTTATTTATTCATATAAAACGTGTGGCTTAATAAAACCTAATTTATTCAGTCAATATGTATTTATTTCAATCTGATCCGCTAACTGTATTCATTTGCTTTTCAGCGAATTATACCTTTTACTTATTTATTTATTTATTTATTTATTTATTTATTTATTTATTTACTAAAATCGTTTTATAATAAAACCTCATCGTCTCATTTCAATAAACCACTTCTTAAAGGGGTTAATTATCTATTTGTTTTCGACGCATCTCCTTTGTCTTTAAAGGGAATGGCTACGTCTTCAGGGAACACAACTCTTTCAAAAATAGTAGTATACTTCGTTAACACGAATCTAATGTCAGAGGAAAGAATTTGCTCCGGAGGAGCAAAATCCTTTCTGTGAGAGTAGCTCACTGTCAAAAGAAAGAATTTGCTTTTTATCCTATTTTAGGGGTGGCTTGTGATATACAGAAACAAACAGGAAGTTACAAACATTGACTCAAATGCAAATCAAACGAATAAAAAATGGCAGAAAAGGTTTATCCATTCCTCTTAAAAAGTTTTTTTTTTTTTTTTTTTTTTGTGGGGTGTGGGGGGGGGGGGGGGGGGTTACGGCCATTTCAAGATTATTTCAGTGATATCGAGCCGATCGTTAATTAGAGGTGGGCGAAAACCGGAGTACCCGGAGAAAAACCACCTGGCCTTCCGTTGCAGAACTTGGCGTCTCACATGTGACCCGAGCCAGGCTCGAACCCACAGCGGTGAGAGGCCTAATAATTAAGAGTCAGTGCTCTTATCCACTAGGCCAGCCCCCTTCCCAACCGAAGTGCTCATGGTGAGCTATTGTGGTCAGTCAATGTCCGTCGTCCGTCGTGCGTCGTCCGTCGTGCGGCGTCAACAATTGCGTTAAAAGCCTACTCCTCCTACACCCCTGGGCCAATTGACTTGATACTTGGTAGGAAGCATCGGGGTGACTTGTAGATCAAAAATAGCTAAAATCGTTCCGATCGGAAATCCAAGATGGCCGCCATGGCCGCCATCTTGAAAATCTATTTTTCGCTTCTTCTCCTGAACCGAAAGGCCAATTGACTCCAAACTTGCTAGGAACTATTAGGGTGACTTGTAGATCAAAAATAGCTAAAATCGTGCCAATCGGAAATCCAAGATGGCCGCCATCTTGAAAATCTATTTTTCGCTTCTTCTCCTGAACCGAAAGGCCAGTTGACTCCAAACTTGCTAGGAAGCATCAGGGTGACTTTTAGATCAAAAATAGCTAAAATCGTGCCGATCGGAAATCCAAGATGGCCGCCATGGCCGCCATCTTGAAAATCTATTTTTCGCTTCTTCTCCTGAACCGAAAGGCCAGTTGACTCCAAACTTGCTAGGAAGCATCGGGGTGACTTGTAGATCAAAAATAGCTAAAATCGTGCCGATCGGAAATCCAAGATGGCCGCCATGGCAGCCATCTTGAAAATCTATTTTTTGCTTCTTCTCCTGAACCGAAAGGCCAATTGACTCCAAACTTGCTAGGAAGCATCAGGATGACTTGTAGATTAAAAATAGCTAAAATCGTGCCGATCGGAAATCCAAGATGGCCGCCATGGCCGCCATCTTGAAAATCCATTTTTCGCTTCTACTCCTAAACCCAAAAGTCACTTGACTCGAAACTTAATAGGAAGCATCAGGGTGACTTGTAGATCAAATATAGCTAAACTTGGTAGGAGGCATTGGGGTGACTTATAGATCAAAAATAGCTAAAATCATGCCTATCGGAAATCCAAGATGGCCGCCATGGCAGCCATCTTGAAAATCTATTTTTCGCTTCTTCTCCTGAACCGAAAGGCCAGTTGACTCCAAACTTGGTAGGAAGCATCGGGGTGACTTGTAGATCAAAAATAGCTAAAATCATGCCGATCGTAAAACCAGGATGGGCGCCATGGCAGCCATCTTGAAAATCTATTTTTTGCTTCTTCTCCTGAACCGAAAGGCCAGTTGACTCGAAACTTGGTAGGAAGCATTTGGGTGACTTGTAGATCAAAAATGGCGAAAATCATGCCGATCGTAAATCCAAGATGGCCGCCATGGCGGCTATCTTGAAAATCTATTTTTCGCTTCTTCCCCTAAACCCAAAAGTCACTTGACTCGAAACTAAGTAGGAAGCATCAGGGTGACTTGTAGATCAAATATAGCTAAAATCGTTCTGATCAGAAATCCCAGATGGCCCCCATGGCGGCCATCTTGAAAATCTATTTAGCTATTTCTCCTGCACCGAAAGGCCAATTGACTCCAAACTTCGTAGGAGACATTGGGGTGACTTGTAGATCAAAAATAGCTAAAATTGTGCAATCGGATATCCAAGATGGCCGCCATGGCAGCCATCTTGAAAATCTATTTTTCTCCTCTTCTCCTGAACTGAAAGGCCAGTTGACTCGAAACTTGGTAGGAAGCATTGGGGTGACTTGTAGATCAAAAATAGCTAAAATCGTGCCGATCGTAAATCCAAGTTGGCTGCCATTTAGAGTTTGTTCAAATGATCACGCTCATTTGATTGGCATGTCATATATCTTCTTCTTCAAAATAAAGAACTGCTTAAATGATGATCTTTTCATTAGTTGCGATGACAGAGGATTGGAAAAATGTTGCATAACATCTGCATATCTGCAGTGGCTATGTCACTCAGGTGAGCGACCCGTGGCCCGTGAGCCTCTTGTATAAATCTTATTTCAGGAAAGACGGTATAATTATTCTGGAATCTATCATACTTTTCTTATAAGGGCTTCTTCAGACTGTCGGACGAGTCTTTAAACCGAGGTCCGGCTCCATATGACCTTAGTTGTTGATGGGACGTAAAACTCAAAAACATACATTTTTCTCATTATATGCTATAATTTCATTACCATTAGTACCAGTATCATTGTTATTATAACTATCCTCGATTATAGACACTTTAGCTCATAGTTGGCAAAAAGAACTCACTTCGCGCCTGCAAAGTTCCGGAAAATAAAGTAACTAGAAATGGTGTTTGTAAAACACTATGCCCCAACCATATGCTTGCCCCTAAATGCCAAAATTTTCAGAGGGCCATAACTGAAGATAAAAATTTCAGATTTTTCAAAAGTTGACCAAGTCATCTACTCCTCATTCTCTATCAGCCTGTCGAGTTTCAAGATATCTTGCTTACAAGGTTAAAATAATGAATGGTTCAAAGGGCCATAACTCAAGAAGAAAATTTTGGATTTTTTTTCAAAAGTTAATCAGCTCTTCTACTCATCATTCCCGATCAGCCTTTCAAGTTTCAAGACAATAGCACAAATAAATTAGAGATATTTTGCTTACAAAGTCAAAATGTCCAAATTTTCAAAAGGACATAACTCAAGAAAAAAAAATCAGATTTTTTTAAAAATCAGATTTTTTTTTCAAAGGTTGATCAGGTCATCTACTAATCATTCCCTATCAGTCTGTAAATTTTTAAAGCAATAACTTAAACAAGTTTCTAGATATCTTGCTTGCAAGGTTAAAATGCCGAAATTTTCAAAGGGCAATAACTCAAGAATTTTTTTTCAGATTTTTTCAAAAGTTAATCAGGTCATCTACTCATCATTCCCTATCAGTCTGTCAAGTTTCAAGGCAATATCTCAAACAGTTTTCGAAATATCTTGCTTACAAAGTTAAAAAAGATAAATTGTACAAAGGGCCATGACTCAAGAAGAAAATTTTGGATTTTATTTTTCAGAAGTTAATCAGGTCATATACTCATCATCCCTTATCAGCCTTTCAAGTTTCAAGACAATACCTTGTGTAGTTTTAGAGATATTTTGCTTACAAAGTTAAAAAGCCCAAATTTTCAAAGGGCAATAACTCGACTTGCTACTGTCCAGTAGGGACAATCTGGTAATCTCGAGGAATTAGGGCCTTACCCCTACTGTTCCCGTGGAACATCTGCGGGGGTGCGGCCGTCTAAATTCTTAAACGCAAATAAAATCTAACATATCAGAATCAGTGCATTTACTTTCTGATAAATTAGCCTCAGAAATGCAATTCAAGTTAATGTAAAATAAAATACGTAAATTTTGCCAGTCTTGTTGGATTCTTTTTTTTTATCACTGTATCACCACATCCAGAGATTCGAATCAAATACCTTGTCTGCCTCAACTTGCAGGAAAATAAAATCTAAAAATACTAAAACACAACGCGAAGTCTAATTCTACACTTTCCTGTGAGTCGGGGTGGAATATTGGCCCAACCGTCGGTCCGAGACTAGACGCTCAATCCTAGCCCGACCCCGGTGGCCCTACCCTACTACATAAGTCATTTATAGCCGTTCAGTTTACTAAACAATACTTTTTCAGGAGAACAATTGCTGAAACAATTTATACAAAGAGAAAAGATGATTACAAGGACTCGCTAAAAACTATTTGAGCTAGAGCCTAGATATTTAGCATTTTCTTGCCTGGGGGTTTACCACCTTTTCCACGGTTATCTCATGTGTACCGCAGTGATGGTTGATCAGAAAATGGCGAATGAATTGCATTTCTCGGTTCGCGTCTGGCTCGGGTCACATGTGAGATCCCAAGTCCATGTGTTTTTTCACCGGATACTCGGTTATCGCCCACCTCTGATTACGATCGACTCGAAATAAGTGAAATAATCTTGACAGGGCCGTAAAACCAAAGCCAGAGGAAAGAAACTGCATTTTTCACTTTTGTAACATTTCTCGCCGCAGTATCCGCAACAAAGTATGTAATGTAACAACCCTTTCAAATAAAGATAAATCGTTTTAATAAGGTTCGGGAGAAATAGCTATCCGTCCCTCCATCCGTCTGTCCGTCCGTTCTAACGTCCGGACACGTACTAACGTCCGGACATTTAGGTCGCAAAAGTGTGGACAGTTTTCCACCTTATTAGTCACTTCGGAGTACCAGTGTGATTTATTTCGTAAAATTGACATTTAAGTGGCAAACATTTGCTCTTAGGTGGCTTGCCGCTTAAGAGAATTTGTGCTTATGCAGTTGTTATTCTGATGACTAGCCACATAAATGTCCGTTCGTAAGTACCGTCCGTCCGTATGTCCACCTATCCATAGACAAGCTAGTGATGGCCATGACTCCAATACCCTTTATAAGAAAATATTACATTTCTCACTTTTGTTACATTTCTCGTGTCTTTTTGTGTGTTGTGCAGCCATCAAAATATCCAAATACTAACCCAGTGCGATGTAAACAAATATAAAAAAGTTATTACATTTCTCAACTTATTTCATAACATTTCTGGTTGCAGTCATTGCGACGAGAAATGTAACAAAAGTGAGAAATGTAATATTTTCTAACTGCGGGTCTTCTTGACGGCCCGCAAATATAGGAGTTGAGCTAATCACACATCAAATTCGGGAATTATACCGAACCGGAAGCGGCTGTTGACATGGTAGTCGTGCATCGGTTAACGAATAGAATAGAATATTATAGCCTCTCTTAAGCCTAACGTCCCATAAAAACATAAAAGGACAGTGGCAAACAGTATAGACCCAGATCAGACGCCGCGTTTTAGACGGCACAAAACGCGACGGCTGATATCTAGGTCTTCTCTGTATTGGGGATAGAAATCTTTACAATACATGATAATTACGGGGAATGGCTACAGCGTCCTTTTTTTTTTTTTTTTTTTTTTTTTTTTTTTTTTTTTTTTGATTACCGAACTTCTCGATCGCAGAAGAATAGCAAGGGAGAGTTTTAAAAAAATATTCTTCTTGGTCAGTTTCAGTTTAGTTTTCAGATTTTTAACGCTAACAGGCAACTGAGTCACATAGAGGCAGCGCCAGATAAATCTGGATTAGTTTTACTGGACCAATTGGTTGGCTTGAAACGGTGCCTAGTTATAATTCATAACTTGGTCACCTTGCCCAGACACGGAGTGCGTGCACTGCCAGACACGGTGCGGGCGTGTCCAGACCTCGTGCGAGAGTAGTAGTCAAGCCTGTAAGTTGCTGAATTTTGCACATCGGTCGAAAAGATTGAGCTTTAAATCTCGTACCTAATGCGTGTCAATTCCGACCGCATATTGCATTAGGCACACAGCTCGAGTCGTGCGAAAGTTTCAGACACAGGCCACATGTCAGTCGATCGGGCGCCGGAAAGGGTGCAAGGTGGGTGTCCTCACCCAGGATCCGAGTGGGTGTCCTCACCCAAAAGCCGAGAAAGGCGTGTCCTCGCCCAGGAGCAGAGAGAGTGTCCTCACTCAGGAGCCAAGAGGGTGTCCTCACCCTAGGAACTATTGGGTGTCCTTACCCGAGTCCGCGTGCCGCCAGCTGACCTACTTAGAGTAAGTCATGCCAAGGTAACTTGGCGGCACGAGCCGAAGTAGCGGTGGTCCTCTACCTTCCCCTAAGGGATCTCTACAGGATTTTTCCAGGACGTCGTACCAATACACCGTGTTTGTCTGTCGTACGCCGGTCGCCCCCATCAGCATCTCGATGTTGGTGTACAACGGGTCATCATAAAACTTGCTGGTAGGCCCCTTGATCTGTAGCCAATGTGGTAGACGAAGAATACTGGAAGATCTTTGTTGAGTTCTTCGTCTTCCCCAGGCAGTCTTGATGCTGTAATGATGACATTGTAGGTGGTGGCGTGGACGTCCTGGAGGTCGTATTACTCGTGTAGAGGATATTTGTTCTCTATGTTGACATGGAAATACTGTGTCGGCTGTTTAGTCGTGTACTTCAGCGACTTTGTTCTAGGTCTCTTGGCACGAGCTGAGCCGGTGCTGTCTTTGGTGGCCTTGTTACTGTGATGGTATCTAGTGTGTTGATCTCCAGTGTCTGTAGTGCTGGCGGTGAGGTCTTCTTCGGTGCTGTCGGTTCTCGGCGTGCTGTAGGCGTCGATCTGGTCTTAGGAGGTCTTAGGAGGTGATGTCTAGCAGCTGTGGGCTGGCGAGGCCACTCGCCAGCAGAGGGTGCAGGCTGCCTCCTGCTTTCGGCCCTCCTCTTGTAGACTGGTAGCGTTGGTAAATTCTTATGGAAGGTCAGTTCAACGCGAACATGATCCTTCCCGTCAGTCCTCCAGAGAGGATGACCAACAAACTTGTACTCACTCAGGGCACTGAGTAGTACTGCAGGTTTAACAGACTCAGACATGATTATTCTTTATTTAGTCATTCTGCAAACGATGTTGACACTTCAGAGGTCGAAGGTCGAATGAGTATGTGAGTATGTATCTTATAGGCCAGTTCAGTTCAGTTTTCAGATTTTTAACGCTGCCAGGCAACTGAGTCACATAGAGGCAGCGCCAGATAAATCTGGATTACTTTTACTGGACTACTGGGTTGGCTTGAAACGGTGCCTAGTTATAATTCATAACTAGGTCACCTCGCGCAGACACGGAGTGCGTGCACGTCCAGACCTCGTGCGTGTCCAGACCTCGTGCGAGAGTAGTAGTCCAGCCTGTAAGTTGCTGAATTTTGCGTATCGGTCGAAAAATTTGAGCTTTTAATCTCGTACCTAATGCGTGTCAATTCCGACTGCGTAATGCATTAGGCACTCAGCTCGAGTCGTGCGAAAGTTTCAGACACAGGCCACATGTCATAGATCGGGCGCCGGAAAGGGTGCAAGGTGGGTGTCCTCACCCAGGAGCCAAGTGGGTGTCCTCACCCAAGAGCAGAGAGAGTGTCTCTCTCAGGAGCCGAGAGGGTGTCCTCACCCTTGGACCTACTGGGTGTCCTCACCGAGTCCGCGTGCCGCCAGTTGACCTACTTAGAGTAAGTCTTGCTAAGATAACTTGGCGGCACGAGCCGAAGTAGCGGTGGTCCTCCACCATCCCCTAAGGGATCCCGACATGACTTTTCCAGGACGTCGTACCAATACGCTGTGTTAGTCTGTTTCACGCCGGTCGCCCCCATCAGCATCTCGATGTTGGAGTACCACGGGTCATCGTAGAACTTGCTGGTTGGCCCCTTGATCTGTAACCAGTGTTTGTTTTCTTTCTGGTAGTCGAAGAATACTGGTAGATCGATGTTGAGTTCTTCGTCTTCCCTGGGCAGTCTTGTTGCTTTGATGATGACCTTGTAGGTGGTGGCGTTGACGTCCTGGAGGTCGTATTTCTCATGTAGAGGATATTCGTCCTCTATGTTGACGTGGAAATACTGTGTCGGCTGTTTATTTGTATACTTCGGCGACTTCGTTCTCGGTCTCTTGGCACGTGGAGTCTCTGGAGAAGGAGCCGGTGTAGTTGGTTTCTTGATGCATGGAGATGGTGTAAGCTGTGCTGTCTTTGGTGCTTTGTGTTTTTGTAACTGTGATGGTGTCTGGTGTGTTGATCTCCAGTGTCTGTAGTGCTGGCGGTGAGGTCTCCTTCTCCGGTGCTGTTGATTCTCGGCGTACTGTAGGCGTCGATCTGGTAGGCGGTGGTCGTCTAGCAGCTGTGGGCTGGCGAGTCCGAGGCCACTCGCCAGCAGAGGGTGCAGGCTGCCTCCTGCTTTCGGCCCTCTTCTTGTAGATTGGTAGCGTTGGTAAATTCTTGTGGAAGGTCAGTTCAACGCGAACATGATCCTTCCCGTCGGCCATCCTCCAGAGAGGATGACCAACAAACTTGTACTCACTCAGGGCCTTGAGTAGTAGTGCAGGTATAACAGACTGAGACATGGTTATTCTTTAATTATTCAGCAGACGATGTTGACACTTCAGAGGTCGAAGGTCGAATGGGGGGCTTAGGGGCGGGGGGTGGGGGAGGCCACTGCGAAGTACACTTTATATTATTAGAGCTAAATGTTTGTATCGATACAACGACTTTATTTGATTATTGTCATTGTATGATGCTAAATGAAAAGGTATATCACAGTTCAGTATATTGGCCTGCATTCAGTAGCATAAAATTTTACTTCAGTGTCTTCACCTCGGTCTTCACAGTGTTGAAAACGGAGATAAAGTATGATTATTTATAAAGTATGTGACTTAAGGGAGAATACTCTATTCATTTTTTTTTTAATTTATTTGTACAAGTATCGGCTTTCAAACAATCCGAAAAACATAATAACATAATAAGTTTACAATCCAAAGAAGTGCTATGGATGATATTTGTTCAGGATTTGCCTACTGGCCTCCGAGATCCTGACATTTGTTCATTTGTAACAGGCAAGAAAATGAAATACTAGGTGGATTATGTAAACCATTGTTCCTTAAGAATATTGCTATCAAATAGAAGTTTCATTATTATCATCATTTATTTTTTCATGGTGGAGTATTTCTATGAATAAGAATTCTGGCAACAAGCAAGAATTTTGTGCACAGACATAGTATAGAAAAAAACCTTATTTTCATTAAAACTTGCAGTTCAAAGCTTATTCGGACCTTGAACTTCACCTTGAACTAATGTCACTATCATTTTATCACGCGAGCGTAAAGTTAGCATTTGGTTCACGGTTCATTATTCACGGTTCAGGATTCAGCGTCTGGTTCAGTATTCAGGGTATTATTCAAAATACGATCTGCAGCGTCTGGTTCAGGATCCAGCGTATTATTCAAAAATGCCCAGGGTATTATTCAGCCTCTGGGTCAGTATTCAGGGTATTATTCAAAATACGACCTGCAGCGTCTGGTTCAGGATTCAGCGTATTATTAAAAAATGTCCAGGGTATTATTCAGCCTCTGGGTCAGTATTCAGGATAATATTCAAAATACGACTTGCAGCGTCTGGTTCAGGATTCAGCGTATTATTAAAAATGTCCAGGGTATTATTCAGCGTCCGATTCAGTATTCAGGGTATTATTCAAAATACGACCTGCAGTGTCTGGTTCAGGATTTAGCGTATTATTAAAAAATGTCCAGGTTATTATTCAGCGTCTGGTTCAGTATTCAGGGTAGTATTCAAAATACGACCTGCAGCGTCTGGCTCAGGATTCAGCGTATTGTTAAAAACTGTCTAGGGTATTATTCAGCGTCTGGTTCATTATTCAGGGTATTATTCAAAATACGACCTGCAGCGTCTGGTTCAGGATTTAGCGTATTATTAAAAAATGTCCAGGGTATTATTCAGCGTCTGGTTTAGTATTCAGGGTATTATTCAAAATAGGACCTGCAGCGTCTGGTTCAGGATCCAGCGTATTATTAAAAAATGTCCAGGGTATTATTCAGCGTCTGGTTCATTATTCAGGGTATTATTCAAAATACGACCTGCAGCGTCTGGTTCAGGATTCAGCATATTATTAAAAAATGGTATTATTCGGCATCTGGTGCAGGATTCAGCGTATTATTTAAAAATGTCCTGGGTATTATTCAGCGTCTGGTTCAGTATTCAGGGTATTATTTAAAATACGACCTGCAGCGTCTGGTTCAGGATTCAGCGTATTATTCAAATATGTCCAGGTATTATTCAGCGTCTGGTTCATTATTCAGGGTATTATTCAAAATACGACCTGCAGCGTCTGGTTCAGGATTCAGCATATTATTATAAAATGTCCAGGGTATTATTCAGCGTCTGGTTCAGTATTCAGGGTATTATTTAAAATACGACCTGCAACGTCTGGTTCAGGATTCAGCGTATTATTCAAATATGTCCAGGGTTTCAGCGTCTGGTTCAGTATTCAGGGTATTATTCAAAATACGATCTGCAGCGTCTGGTTCAGGATTCAGCGTATTATTAAAAAAAACTGTCCAGGATATTATTCAGCGTCTGGTTCAGTATTCAGGGTATTATTCAAAATACGACCTGCAACGTCTGGTTCAGGATTCAGCGTATTATTCAGGGTATTATTCAAAATACGACCAGCATATTATTCAGCGTCTGGTTCAGGATTCAGGGTATTATTAAAAAATGTCCAGGATATTATCAGCGTCTGTTTCAGTATTCAGCGTATTATTCAGGGTATTATTCAAAATACGACCAGGTATTATTCGGCATCTGGTGCAGGATTCAGCGTATTATTTAAAAATGTCCTGGGTATTATTCAGCGTCTGGTTCAGTATTCAGGATATTATTCAAAATACGACTTGCAGCATCTGGTTCAAGAGTCAGTGTATTATTAAAAAAAATGTCCAGGGTATTATTCAGCGTCTGGTTCAGTATTCAGGGTATTTTTCAAAATACGACCTGCAACGTCTGGTTCAGGATTCAGTGTATTATTCAAGGTATTATTCAAAATACGACCAGCGTATAATTCAGCGTCTGGTTCAGGATTCAGGTTATTATTAAAAAATGTCCAGGGTATTATTCAGCGTCTGTTTCAGTATTCAGCGTATTATTCAGGGTATTATTCAAAATACGACCAGCGTATTATTCGGCGTCTGATGCAGGATTCAGCGTATTATTTAAGTGCTGATGTTGATATTGCGGTGTTAACGTCGGTACGTAAGTACTGAATTAAACTAGAAATGTGTCAGTATGACACAGATGCCCCCGCCCAGGGCCATCCTCACCCACACGCAGGCATTTTGCAAAAAATGAAGTTGAAAAAAAGGCCATAATTCTCATAATAATTGGCAGATTTTACCCTAAATCGAACTTGATCATATTTTATGATTATATGCCTGTGTACAAAATATGAATCCAATACACAAATCAATCTTTTTTAAAAAAAAATATCGGAAGGAAACATCATTTGAAGGTGAAAAAGCGCCATAACTCCCAAAATAATGGTTTGATTTTACCCTAATTGGAACTTGACCTCAATTTTATGAATATATACCTGTGTGTTAAATATGAATTCAATACACCAATGGTTTCAAAAGATATCAAACTGAAACTATTTTTCAACGTTGAAAAAGGGCCATAACTCCAAACATAATTGGTGGATTTAACCCTAAATCAAACTTGATCTATATTCTATAATTTTATGCTTGTGTATAAAATATGAATCCAATTCACTAATCTTTTCAAAAGTTATTGAACAGAAACCATTTTTAAAGTGTAAAAAGGGCCATAACTCCCAAAACAATTGGTGGATTTTACCCTAAATTGAACTTGACCTACATTTTATGATTATATACCTGCGACAAGAAATGTAACAAAAGTGAGAAATGTAACATTTTATTAATTTCTCACTTTTATTGCATTTCTTGTCGTAACAATCCCTGCCAATTTTGGACTGATTCACGTTACTTTCTCAAGCCAAGTATAAAGTAGTCTGCATTGGAGCGAAAATGCTCTTTTTTATGCATATATACCTGTGTGTTAAATATGAATTCAATACACCAATGGTTTCAAAAGATATCAAACTGAAACTATTTTTCAACGTTGAAAAAGGGCCGTAACTCCAAAAATATTGGTGGATTTAACCCTAAATCAAACTTGATCTATATTTTATAATTTTATGCTTGTGTATAAAATATGAATCCAATTCACTAATCTCTTCAAAAGTATTACATTTCTCACTTTTATTACATTTATTGTCGTAACAATCCCTGCCAATTTTGGACTGATTCACGTTATTTTCTCAAGCCAAGTATAAAGTAGTCTGCACTGGAGCGAAAATGCTCTATTTCAAAGTAAAAACTATGTAAAGGTCCTGAGGGACCTTTCCAATGAAGCTTTGTCCAGTGTTTGACACATATATCAAATGTGTCTAAAGGCAATTCATGAAGCATTGTCCATTCGTTTGACAATTAAGCCCCTTTAACAAGGAAAATCACTGCAAATGTATTCTACAATCCTATATAAGGGTTTACATTTGATACGACTCATCAAAATAAACAATTATTACTGCATGCAGAGACCGTCTTATAGCTGTCTCCTTATGCAGCATTGTTCCTCCGGACAAGTCAGTTGCGTTCTGAACAAGAGTGAATTCCCCTGGTTTATTCACCCTTTGAACGAGTTATTGTCCTTTGAACGTTGAACGTTGAACATAGCCATTTCCACCATGCATTCATGTCCGCTCTATAAGTTGTAAACCATTTGAGATATTTTCATGAAATCACGCACAAATGCAATGCACCATGACATGAACACAAGAACCATAACTCTGCTTAACCTACCTTTGCATTTACGGCCCTTTGAACATTGTAAATATTGAAATAGCCATCTCTACCATGTACCAGTGTCCGGTCTGTAAGTTGGAAACAGTTTCAGATATTTTGATGAAACTTCACACAAATTTAAAGCTTTATAAGATAATATGCAGCACTTATAAACCGTAACTCTTGTTTGCCTACTTTTGGAGTTATTGCCATTTTAACATTGAACATAGCCATTTCTACCATATACTTGTGTCTCTGTAAGTTGAAAACCGTTTGAGATATTTTCATGAAATTTCTCACAAATATAAAGCACTACAAGATAATGTGCAGAACACAAGAATCGTAGTCGTGGTTAACTTACTTTTGGAGTTACCACCCTTTGAACATAGTAAATATTGAAAATAGCAATATATACCATGTACTCGTGTCAACTCTTTAACTTGTAAACCGTTTCAGATATTTTGATAAAACTTCACACAAATGTAAAGCATCATAAGACAAGGTTCAGAACACACAAACCATACTTCTGCTTATTCTACTTTTGAGTTATGGGCTATTACTTAAATATTTAAAATAGTGATTTCTGTAATATATGCGTCCGCTCTTTAACTTGAAAACTGTTTGAGATATTTTTTTGAAAGTTTATGCAAATGTATATCACCATGATATGATGTGCAGAACACAAGAACCATAACTCTGAATTACCTGCTTTTGAAGTTACTACCCTTAGACATTATAAATAGTGATCCCAGTCATATACTTGCGCTCTTTCTATAACTTGAAAACGATCTCAGAGATTTTCTTGATGCCTTGCAAAAAATGTAAAGCAGCGTAAAACATGTAGATCACAAGAACCGTAAAAAAACATAAGTCTGGCTTATTTACTTTTTGAGTTATGGGTCTTTGAACATTGAAAATAAAAGTTTCTGTGATATAATTGTAAACTTTACACGAATGTGAATCACCATGAAGGGATCTGCAGAAAATAAGAACTCTTTATCTGGTTTACTTACTTTTGAGTTATGGCCCTTTGAACGTTGAAAATAGTCATCTCAGTCATTTATTCATGTGAACTTTATGTAGGGAAAGGCTAGTGCACCTTCCCTTTGATTTCATTTTTAACATAGTTTTGACACTTACTTGATGTAAGCGCAGTGCTTTCATTGATTTTAAATTTCTTGAAGAACATTTTTTTCTTATTCAATGGATCCCAGTAAACACTTTGGCACACACGAGAATTAGTCATGCTTGTCAGACTAAATTGGCACCCAACCTTTATACCCCTTTTTATATTTCGTTTTATGTTAATTCTGTGTATAATTCATGATGATATCATTATACTCATAGAAATCCTAAACCCAAACCAAAAAAATGGCAACATCCTTTTTCACATGGACCCAGATTACAAAATCGACAAACAAAATCAATTTTAACAAACCATACACACGGGATCTACCATGTGGCCTACACTATTTGTGGCCTCACCCGAAGGTTATATACATGTTGAAAATGAGTGCCAACTAGTAAAACTCAGTCTTCACTTTCTAGGAATTTTGTTGAAACCTTATATTATATGAATCTTTGGAAAGATAAGTGCTTTCCTCAAAAACATTTGCCCTAGGGCACTTACAGCCTGCTTCAAGATTATATTCATGTAGGAATTTTTTTAAATAAAATTATCAAAGTTTGAAGCCATTTTTACACTAAGGAATGCTTAGAGGGATAGCAGATTCCATTGCTTCTTGTCCTCATTTTCTCTTCTCCAGCATTCATTCATTAAATGCTATTCAGGCTCACTTGGGCCTCTTGTTATTCATCCTGTTATTTTGTTAATTTTTTGCTCTAAAGGGGATTTTTTTTTTTTGAGAAATAAATACCAATCATGTGTGAAAACGTTCATTTTTATACGCCCGTTTTATTATGTTATGGTGTTGTCCGGCTATCTGTCTGTCGATCCGACTGTCGTAAACATTTCTTGTGTGCGCCATATTTAGGTACCCGTAAGGAATATTCTGATAAAGCTTTATAGCAATGTGTATGAGGTCAAGACGATGTGTTGCGTACAAAAATGATTGTTCCCTTTTCTGAGTAACTTCCCTTTGATTAGTTTTTTAGACTATCCTTGTGCGCATCATACGAGGGATGTTCGAAATGAATTGCTTATTGTCCTCTAGCTCGATATCCACGTGGGGCACGATAAAAACCAATACATACCTGTATAGGGTTATTCAATATCTACACAATGGTGTATAAATGTACATGTTAGACTAAGTGTAAGACATAAAAGTTGCCATTTGAATACACGCAGTCATTGACCACTGCAGTAAAAATGGTTGGTAGAAGCGTCGACAAAAAAGATGAAATACGGGCTTACATCAAAGCTCGCTCAAAACTTGGTTGTTCTTTGAAGAAGCTGATGACTGAAATTTCTACTGCTTTTGGACCTTCTTGTGTGTCTTATGACACAGTTCGGCGGTGGAAAAAGAAATTTGAGTCTGGTGTAGAGTCCATCAAAAATGCACCGAAATCAGGTAGGCCAAAATCTGCATCTCGTAAAGAAATCGTTTCCAAAATAAAGGAAATCATTGAAGGAGATGCCAGATTTACAGTTCGTGATATTGCACGAAAGGTAGGCATATCACTTTCAACGGTTCACCTTATTTTGAAGAAGCATTTGAAAGTCAGAAAGATTTCTGCTAGATGGGTGCCACATCTGTTGACTGACGAGCAAAAGAGGCAACGGGTTAAAGTGGCCAAAAAGCTGCTTCAAATGTTTCCAAAATATGACAAAAAGCAGTTTGCCAATGTCGTCACAGGTGATGAAATCTGGGTCCATTATTTTGAGCCCGTCAGAAAGGTTAGCAATAAGATCTGGGCCACTAAACACAGCAAACGCCCAATAATTGCCAAACGTTCTTTGAGTACAAAGAAGGTTTTGTATGCAATCTTCTTCTCTGGTGAAGGAGTCGCAATAAAAGTGCCAGTGAAAAAGGGCAAAAGCATCACCGGAAAGTACTACAAAGACGTAGTACTGAAGAAACTGAAAAAGTATTATCAGAAACAACGCCCTGCCACTGGTTTTAAACATGTCCGTCTTCTACATGACAATGCCCCAGCTCATACCTCCGCAATAGTTACGGCGTTTTTGATGAAAGAAAAAGTAACTGTTTTGCCTCACCCCCCGTATTCCCCAGACCTTGCCCCATGTGATTTCGTTTTGTTTCCGAAACTGAAAGCATTCCTTGCTGGGCGGAAATACCAGTCCCGACAGGCACTTGGATCTGCCATTCATCAGTACCTTATTACTGTGCCCAAATCAGCGTACCGTGACGCCTTCAAGAAGTGGATACATTGGCTGAAACTTTGCATTTCTAGCCACGGGGAGTACTTCGAGGGCATGAAATGAGTACTTTTGGGCTGACTTGAAATTTGAAGTCTCCAATAGAAATAAGCAATTCATTTCGAACATCCCTCGTAACTCAATAACCGTATGAAATATCTGGATGAAATTTCATAGCAATCTGTATGAGACCAAGTCGGTGTGTCACGTGCGAAAATAGTTGCTCTCCCTTTCTTAGTTTCTGAGTTATTTACCTTTGATTAGGTTTTTAGCTCACCTGAGCTCTGCTCAGGATGAGCTATTGTGATCACTTTTCGTCCGTCGTCCGTCCGTCCGTGCGTCCGTCCGTTAACATTTTCAAACGACTTCTCCTCTGAAGCCGCTGAGCCAATTTTGCTCAAATTTCATATGGAGCCTCCTTAGGGTGGGGGAACGAAAAATTGCTAAAATGGTCACGGTCCGTTGACCAAGATGGCCGCCACGCCCATATATGGTAAAAACCTTTAAAAATCTTCTCCTCCAGAACCGAGAATGCCTTGGGGCTGAACCTTTGCAGGAATCATCGGGGACGGGAGGTCTACCAAAATTGCTAAAAGAATTGTCGTACGTTGACGTTTGACCTTTTTACGGCAAGGTCAAGTTTGCTTCCCTATGCATTTGTATGGGAAAAACCTTTAAAAATCTTCTTCTTTAAAACCGAGCATGCCTTATGGCTGACTCTTTGCATATATCTTCGGGAACAGGAGGGCTACCAAAATTGCTAAAATAATGGTCGTACATTGACATTTGACCTTTTTACGGTAAGGTCAATTTTGCTTCCTTATGCATTTGTATGGGAAAAATGTTCAGAATTTCAAACAATTTCTCCTCTGGAGCCTCTGGGCCAATTTTGCTCAAATTTCATATGGAGCCTCCTTAGGTAGGGGGAACAAAAGATTGCTAAAATGGTCACGGTTCGTTGACCAAGATGGCCGCCATGACCATATATGGTAAAAACCTTTAAAAATCTTCTTCTCTAGAACCGAGGATGCTTTGGGGCTGAATGTTTGCATAAATCATCGGGGACAGGGGATCTACCAAAGTTGCTAAAATAATGGTCATACATTGACATTTGACCTTTTTACGGCAAGGTCAAGTTTGCTTCCTTATGCATTTGTATGGGAAAAAACATTTAAAAATCTTATTCTCCAAAACCGAGGATAGCTTGTGGCTGAATCTTTGCATATATCATCTGGAACGGGCGGTCTGCCAAAGTTGCTAAAAAAAATTGTCATACATTGACATTTAACCTTTTTATGGCGAGGTCAAGTTTGCTTTTGTATGCATTTGTATGGGCCCCATACATTTGTATGGAAAAAATGTTGATAATTTCAAATGGCTTTTCCTCTGAAGCCTCCGGGCCAGTGTTGCTCAAATTTCATGCGGAGCCTCCGTGGGCAGGAGAATGAAAGATTGCTAAAATGGGTATGGTCCATTGATCAAAATGGCTGCCATGCCCATATATGGTAAAAACCTTTAAAAATCTTCTTCTCCATAACCAAATAAGCCCTGGGTCCTAATCTTTGCACAAATTACGGGGGACAGGAGATCTACCAAAATTGCTAAAATGATGGTTCTATGTTGACATTTGACCTTTTTACCTCCAAGGTCAAATTTGCTTCCCCATTTGTATGGGCCATATACATTTATATTGAAAGTATCGAAGTGACTTGTAGATCAACAGTAGTTAAAATTGTTCTGATTGGAAATCTAAGATGGCCATCATCTGGTTTATATTTGTAATATTTCCCTGCCACTGTGCTGTTTACATGTATAAAATCATGATTCTTCAGAAACCACTTAGCCAATTTTCACCAAATTTTACATTGATCCTTCTGTTGAAATGTGATTGATAGTTTATTCAAATGATCATGCTCCATTGACTGTCAGGCCTATATATTCTTCTTCAAAACTAAGAACTGCTCAAATGATGATATTTTCATTAGTTGCGATGATAGGATTGGAAAAATGTTGCATAATATCTGCATGTCTGCAGTGGCTATGTCACTCAGGTGAGCAAACCGTGGCCCGTGGGCCTCTTGTTTAAATAGTATCCCTGTGCACGCCATATCTTGATGAAACGTTATAGCAATGTGTATGAGGTTACGACGGTATTTCGCGTACAAAAATGATTGCCCTCCCTTTCTCCATTTTTTTTAGTTACTTCCGTTTGATTAAAGTTTTGACTGACCTTGTGCGTACCTTAAGTAGGTAACCGTATGGAATATCTTGGTGAAGCTTTATAGCAATGTGTTTGAGATGTATCACATACCAAAAGGTTGCTATCCCTTTCTCAGTTTCAGAGTTAATTCCCTTTGATTAGTGTGTTTTTTTGTTTGTTTTTTGTTTGTTTGTTTTTTCACACTATCCTTATGCATGCCATAACTAGGTAACCATATGGATTATCTTACTGAAACTTTACAGCAATGTGTATAAGGTCAAAACTGCTTGTTGCATACAGAAAAGATTGCTCTTCTTTTCTTAGTTTCTCCCTTTGTGGCCTTGGTGGCTCAGTTGGATGCGCCGTCCGACTGGAGACCAGGAGGTCGCGGGTTAAACTCCCGCCGAGGTCGGCAACATTCTTTCAGGGAGATTGATCATGAAATATTTTCTACGGTCATTCTCTCCCTTCCGCTGATTCAAGTAGGGCAGTTGTCAGTTTCTGGCGAAAGAATGTGCACAATACTGGTTAACCGCTTAGAGGACTAAGCCTGCCCAGTAAACGCGTGGTTAGGTAAACTGACCGCGCTCGACATGACCCCATTGGGTTGACTGGGCCGTAAAACCTCAACACAAACAAAACTTTCCTTTGGTTATTTTTTTTTCAGACTATTCTTGTGCGCACCATAACTTGGTAACCGTATGGAATATCTGGCAATGTGTTTGAGGTCAAGATGGCATGTCTCGTGCAAAAGTGATTGTTCTCTCTTTCTCACTTTCTGAGTTATTTCCCTTTTATTTGATTTTCCATACTATCATTGTGCGTGCTATAACTAGGAAACCATATGGAATATCTTGATGAAACTTTATAGCAGTATGTATCAGGTTAGGACAGTGTGTCGCATACAGAAATGATTTCTCTTCCTTTCCCACTTTCTGAGAAACTTCCCTTTGATTAAACATTTGATTGACCTTGTACGTACCATAAGTGGGTAACTATATGGAATATCTTGAAACTTTATAGCAATGTCTATGAGGTTAAGACAGTGTGTCACATACAAAAAAGATTGCTCACCCTTTCTTAATTTCTGAGTTACTTCTCTTTGATTATTTTTTTTACACTGTCCTTATGTGTGCCATAACTAGGTAACCATATGGAATATCTTGATGAAACTTTATAGCAACGTGTATGAGGTAAAGACGGTATTTCGCCTTCAAAAAAAGATTGCTCTCACTTTCTGAGTTACTTCCCTTTGACTAATTTAGTCTGTCCCTTTTCACGTCATAACTAGGTAACCATATGGCAACATAACGTACATTTGTAAAAGTCCACATATTTTATGCCTTTGTCCAACTTTATAGATCGGGTACCCTTGTAAAATGGTAAACGGGCGTCTATTGCTCCACTTTATGGTGCTCTTGTTTCCTTTGGGTGCTTTGTCCTTCCTAATTATTTAGAGTAGACTACTAGAAAATTAGACATTCCAACATCAAGTTATTGCAGTGACAGAATTGATGAGGTATTTCAACAGCGTTACACATCAGAGGAGGCGCCGTAGACACTGACATTCCATTTTTCCAGTACTTATTATAAGGAATCTACAAAAAAAGCATTTATTTTTTTTATTATTATTTTATGCCCTTGCCTGCTGAATGCAGCGGTGGGGCATAGAGCAAATCGCTGTGATGCTACGTATGTCACATTTGTAACTAGTCTAACAAATGTTTCCTTCAAATTTACATTGACATTTACGTCTGCGTTTCTCTTGGAGGTCATAACTTAGGTAACATTTATGCTGGGAAGTTAAAATTTGGTATGCTACTTACCCAGATCTAAACATTTAACTCTGTCTAGAGTTGCCCCTTGGTTATGCCCTGGGAAGAGGCTATGGGTAAAAGTGAGAAAAGATCAGAATTAGCATTTTGGAAAATAGTTGTTGAAATTTATGCATCCAGATGTTGTTGTAGGCTAAGACTAAACGGTGGGGGCATTTGTGTACTTAGGGCACATGTCTCGTGAATTATACTATCAATGAAACAAATGCATGGAAATTGAAAAACCCTATCTTAAAATGAAATCAGCCTCCAGTCTCTTGAAAAATATTGCCTCTTTTAGCTTTTTTTTTTTTTTTTTTTTTTTTTTTTTTGGTCAGGTGGAGTAACAGCTCACATAAAAGCCATATGATGCATGTTTACCAATATACATTTATATGAAATTTTTATGTTCTAAATTTAGCTGTTTATAATACTTGTAACTGTCCCATAGTCCATATTCATGAACAAGAATAATGCATAAAGGGAATTATCTGAGTAGAAACCTCTTTTCGACTAAATAATTCAAACAAATTTATTTAAAGATTATGTGCAGTTTCTTATCCCCTCGCATAACGAGGTTGTTCGCACAACGAAGTTGTGGAGGGGATATAGGATTTGTCCCATACGTACGTTCGAACGTATGTTCAACCTTTGTCATCGCTCTAGCGCTTACATTTATTGGTGGGTTTTAATATAAATACAAATATGATAATGAGCAAATTCAACTTTCAGGGTTCTGGGCTCAAGGTCAAGGTCGCTGTGTCTATTTTTATAAAAAGCATTGTCATCGCTCTAGCTCCTACATTTATTGATGGATTTTAATATAATTTCATTCAAATGTTGGCTATGACAATATCTTGAGCAAGTTCGACTTTCAGGGTCCTTGAATCAAGATCAAGGTCACTGTGTCTTTTTTAGTAAAACATTGTCATCGCTCTAGCGCCTACATTCATTAATGTATTTTAATGTAACTTCACGCAAATGTTGAGTATGATAATATCTCGAGCAAGTTCGACTTTCAGGATTCTGGGCTCAAGGTTAAGGTCACTCTGGCTATTTTTAGAAAAAACTGTCATCACTCTTGTGCCAACATTTATCAATGGATTTTAAAATAACTTGGGTATGACAATATCTCGAGCAAGTTCGACTTCAGGGTCCTGGGCTTAAGGTCAAGGTCAGTGCGGCTATTTTTAGAAAAAAAATTGTCATCGCTCTTGCGCCTACATTCATTGATGGATTTTTATATAACTTCACACAAATGTTGGGTATGGCAATATCTCGAGCAAGTTCGACTTTCAAGGTCTTAGGCCAAGGTCACTGTGGCTAATTTAGAAAAACTTTGTCATCGCTGTAGCGCCTACATTTATTGATGGATTTTAATGTAGCTTTACACGAATGTTGGGTATGATAATATCTTGAGCAAGTTCGACTTTCAAGGTCCTGTGCTCAAGGGTAACTGGGCTATTTTTAGAAAAAAAAAAACAAAAAACAAACTTTGTCATCACTCTTGTGCCAACATTCATCAATGGAGTTTAATATAACTTCAAACAAATGTTGAGTATGACAATATCTCGAGCAAATTCGACTTTCAGGGTCCTGGTCCCAAAGTCAAGGTCACTCTGGCTATTTTTAGAAAAAAAAAGCTTAGTCATCCCCCAGCGCCTACATTTATTGATGGGTTTTGATATAACTTCACACAAATTTTGGGTATGACAATATTTCGAGCAAAAATGACTTTCAGGGTCCTGGGCTCAAGGTCATGGTCACTGTAGCTATTTTTTAAAAAAAGATTGTCATCACTCTAGCGCCTACATTTATTGATGGATTTTAATGTAACTTCACACAAATGTTGGGTATGACTATATCTCGAGCAAATTTGACCTTAAGGGTCCTGGGCTCAAGGTCAAGGTTGTTGTGGCTATTTTTTAGAAATCTAGTGCCTACATTTATAAATGAATTTTAATATAATTTCACATAAGTGTTGGTTATGATACTATCTCGAGCAAATTCGACGTTCAGGTTGCTGGGCTCAAGGTCAAGGTAACTTTGGCTATTTTTTAGAAAGACTTTGTCATCGCTCTAGCCCCTGCATTTATCAATGGACTTTAATATATATTCACACAATATTTGGTAATATACTATCTCAAGCAAGTTCAGCTTTCAGGTTGCTGGGCTCAAAGTTAAGGTAACCGGCTATTTTTAGAAAAAAAAACTTTGTAATCCCTTTAGTGCCTAGATTTATCAATGGATTGTAATATAACTTCACATAAATGTTAGGTATGATTATATCTCCAGCTAGTTCAACTTTCAGGTTGCTGGGATCTAGGTCAAGGTAAGTGTGACTGTTCTTAGAAAAAAAAAAAAAAAAAAAAAAAAAAAAAAACACTTTGGTATCGCTCTAGCCCCTGCCCCTGCATTTATCAATGGATTTTAATATATCTTTACAAAGTTGTTGGGTATTTGTAATATCTCGAGCAATTTAACTTTAAGGTTGCTGGGCTGAAGGTCAAGGGTACTGTGGCTATTTTTTAGAGAAAAAAAAACTTTGCTCCAGCCCCTGCATTTATCAATGGATTTTAATATATCTTCACACATTTGTGGGTATAATAATATCATGAGTGAGTTTGACTTTCAAGTCCTGAGCTCAAGGTCAAGTTTGATATGACTGAAATATTTTCTGTCATGTGAGATCTGATCTCTCCCAACCTGAAAATCTGAATGTTTACAATACTGTAGCTTAATGTCAAGGTCATATATGACCGTTACATTAAGGTCACAGGCTTTTTGCTTCTTCATTCATATAACTATAATATGTCATGGAATTTCAGAGTTCAGTGTTTGCCCACACCAAGTAGTCTTATGCGAGGAGATTTGTATCGCTTGAATACCTTTCTTCCCTAGGCTAAACCCTTCACTCTGTGCTAGATACAAGGGTACCAATGGAAAGTGGGGCAACATGTCAAAGCCTAAACCCCTGCATTTATAATGTGGACTTTACAAATGCGTTCTGTAGTCATAGGACTGTGTAGTAAGTGTGGTTTGTCTTTTTACATAAAACTACCTGGCCTTTTATTAGCTCACCTGAGCCGAAGGCTCAGGGTGAGCTATTGTAATCACTCCGTCCGTCTGTCCGTCAGTCTGTCTATCCGTCTGACCATCCACACCTTTGAACAACTTCTCCTCTGAAACCCTGGGCCAAATTTCTTCAAACTTCATGTAGAGCCTTGTGTTAAAGGGGGATTGAAAATTTATGCAGATGGTCACGTTCCGTGAAGAAAGATGGCCGCCATGTCCATATATGGTAAAAACACTTGAATATCTTCTTCTCCAGACCAAGGAAGCTTTGAGGCTGAATCTTGGTATATAGCATTGGGGACTCAAGATCTACCAACCTTGTTCAAATAATGAGCCTAGGTTGACCTTTGACCTTTTTACGGCATGGTCAAATTTGCACCCCTAAGCAATTTATAACATCATTTTCTCAAATGTAGTAAAGACTAATAGCTGAAACTTGTATGATCAAGGTAGCAAATCCTTTCAGTTACAATAAACATTTTGTCCCCTGGGTTATCTCTCCTTGCCCCTAGGCTATATACATCTATAAAATCGTGTTATATTTAAACGTCTTCTTTCCTGAAACCACTGGGCCAAGTTTCTTCAAACTTCATGTGGAGCCTTGTGTTAAAGGGGGACTGCCTATATATGGTAAAAAAAAAACTTAAATATCTACTTCTCCAGAACCAAGAAAGCTTTGAGGCTGAATCTTGGTATGTTACATCGGGTACTTAAGGTCTACCTAGTTTGTGCAAATGATGACCCTAGGTTGACCTTTCATCTTTTTACGACAAGGTCAAAATTGCACCTGTATGCATTTGTATGGGAAAAATATTGAAAAATCATTTTCTCAAAATGTATTAAAGGCTAATGGCTGACACTTACAATGTATAATCAAAGTAGCAAACCCTTTTAGTTACAATAAACCTGTTGTTCCCCAGGGTTATCTGCCCTTGCCCCTGGGCTATATACATGTATAAAATCATGAAATCTTTAAACGTTTGCTTCTCTGAAACCATTTGGCTAATTTTCTTCAATCTTAATTTGGAACCTTGTGTTGTACAAATGGGCACGATCCGTTAAGTAAGATTGCCGCCATGCCCATATATAGTAAAAACACTTAAAAATCTTCTTCTCTAGAACCAAGAAAGCTTTGAGGTTGAATCTTGATATAAAGCATCGGGGACTCAAGGTCTACCAAGTTTGTTCAAATGAAGACCGTAGGATTACCTGTGACCTGTTACCGGCAAGGTCAAATTTGTATTCCCGTACTTTTGTATGGGGAAAATGTTGAAAAATCGTTTTTTCAAAATATATTAAAGACTAATGGCTGAAATGTACAACGAAGTAAAACATTTTAGTTAGTTACAATCAAAATTTTATTCGCCTTGCAGGTCGTATTTTGGCTTCTGAAAAGGTGAAAGTTTTAAACCATCCACCTTATTCACCTGACCTGAGTTCCTGTGACTTCTTTATATTTCCAAGGCTTAAGGACATGCTTTCTGGAAATAAGTATACGTCTAGAAGTTCTCTTGGCAGCGCTATTTATCAGTGTCTCCAACAGATACCAAAAGAAGACTATTTATATGCTTTTTGCGACTGGGTAAAAAGGTTACAAAAATGCATTTCAGTAAAGGGGGAATACTTTGAAGGTTTGTAATAAAAATATGTTTGATAACACGTAGCACTGAAGTAATCCGAACCCAGTGACAAAACTTTTTGCAGGACCCTCGTAGTTATATAGGAGTATCATCAGTTCTTGTACTGACGGTAATAAGGTGTACAGTTTCATGATAATATCATGAAGGTAAGGAAATTATGGGCTGGACATTAAATCCTGATGGACAGACGCAATTGTTAAAAATTAATGGCTGCAATCCTGGATTGTGAAGAGTCACTAGTCAAGAGCCTGAGTAAAACCATTATTGTGCTCTTCATCTCTGTACAGTTTCATGATAATATTTCAAAAGAATGAAGCACTTATAGACTAGATGGATGGACGTTCCTTGTCAGATCAATGGATGGACAGAGAAGATGATTGTTTTGGAGCACGATCAATTTTGTTGAGCAGTGCCCTAATAATATTGGAGATATTTACACAAAAATATACATTTTGCAGGACTTACAACATGAACAATCAGACACTAGAAAAGTCTGTTGAAATGAACAGCATGTTGAAGATGAGATTGATGGTGAAGTAATTATCTTTCAGGATTTGGAACTCGTGAAACTTTCATTTTTGTTGTGAAAATGTTTCCGACACTGAAACAAAAAACAGGGATAATTGGACTTTGGTGTGGGGAAAGGGCCCATATATCATATATGAAGAGCCTTAGTATTTGCACATTTGGGTTAGGGTCTATGGCTGTATCCTCATAGAATCAGTGTGTACTTTAGCATATATCAATGCAAAGAGAAGTCTGTGAACAGATTGCACTAGTAGGCAGTCTGATCTGGGTCTTTACTGTCTGCGTATAGCAAACGAGCTATTTTCTCATGTTGTACACCAACTTAACTTTCCTACTTCAGAGATGTATGATTTGTTTTCAGCTACAGTTAGCTGTGCAGGATCACATCCTACCGTTTAAAGTTCTGTTCCTATGATGTGACGCACAGTGTAGACCTGATTACATCTACAGATTTGAAAATGCCATTTTGAGTTATATTCCTGTGATGTGACCCTGGTTAGATCTATAAATATGCAGGTTGATCTGAATCTATGCTGACTGCAGACATCTTAATGTCATTTTTAACTTGGAATGTCACTTATGTTGAGAAGACCAGTAAACTCCTAAACTGTGGACCTGATACTTTGTGAAGAGTTACTTCCCTTCGTCTAGACTGGCATGAAACCAGGCCCCATAGTACAGTTGATAGCACATCTGAATGCAGAGTTCAAATCTCAGTTTAACCACATAACATAAGTGGAGACTGATCATGAAATAATTTCTATGGTTCTTCTTCCCGATCTGCTGATTCAAGAAGGCTAGTTGTCAGTTACTTTGCAAAAAGTACTAGTTAGAGGACTAAGATTGTCTAGAAAAATTAGGAGTTGGTTATGCCTTAACAATATTGACTGAGTTGTTCAGCTCAGTATGACAGGATGGTCTCAGTGACTGCTGCATTATGAAACTTCACAGTGTCATTACAGTAACCCTTATAATTAATTTTCTGGCTCCAGATAAGAAAGGGTTTCCAGTTAGTTTTGTTTTTTTTGGGTTTTTTTTTGTTTCTCTATGAAAATGTGTATAGTAATTAGAAGTGCCTTATGGGTACTTATTAGAATTTCCTCACTGAGGTACTTCTAATGAATACCCACAATATTTTCATGGAGAAATAAGAAAAAAATACCATTTTTTTTTTTTTTTTTTTTTTTTTCAGATCTATGATTAGTCCAACCCCAATTCAGTGTTGTAATTTTGCTTCAGAAGCCCATCTAAATGTGATAAATAACAATGTTTACATCTTATAATATTGGGATACTATGGAGTTACCTGGTGTACATACAACTTGAAATTTGTTTTTTATACATTTTACTGGTCTGCAACTATTAGACAAAACAAATGGATGAATTCAGGGCGAAAGGTTTGGATGTACATCTATGTAAATGGCCTAACATTTTGAACACTTTATTTCATACTTTTGTTTTCTATTGCATTTTTACAGGATGGAATGGCAAAGAGTGTAGACTCTGATCACACTACTGGATCGGTCTGAGCTGGGTTTTGCACTGCCTGCATAAGTTGTTTTGTCTAGCTTTCGGACAAACACAGTACTTACTTTTCGATAATGCTGACAAGATATAGAGAGAGAAAAGAGGGCCCAAAACTGCCCAGCAAGTTTTACTGAAAGCTTTAACTAGTTGCAGACATTTTTAGCTTACCTGAGCTATGCTCAGGATGATCTATGGTGATCACTTTATGTCCATCGTCCGTCCGTGCGTCCGTCCGTTAACATTTTCAAACGACTTCTCTTTTGAAGCTGCTGAGCTAATTATGCTCAAATTCATATGGAGCCTCTTTAGGATGTGGGGAACAAAAGATTGCTAAAGTGGTTGCGGTCCGTTGACCAAGATGGCCGCCATGCCCATGTATGGTATAAACTTTTAAAAATCTTCTTCTCCAGAACCTAGGATGCCTAGGGCTGAATCATTGCACAAATCTTCGGGGATGGGAGGTCTAACAAAGTTGCTAAAATGATGGTCGTACGTTGACGTTTGACCGTTTTACGGCAAGGTAAGTTTGCTTTCCTCTGCATTTGTATGGGCTCTATACATTTGTACGGGAAAAATGTTGCGAATTTCAAATGACTTCTACCCTGAAGCCGCTATTCCAATGTTGCTCAAATTTCATGTGGATCCTCCTTGGGGCGGGAAAACGAAAGATTGCTAAAATGGTTGTGGTCCACTGACCAAGATGGCTTCCATGCCCATATATGGTAAAAACCTTTAAAAATCTACCTCTTTAGAACCACGTAAGCCTTGGGGCCTAATCTTTGCACAGATTATCAGGGACTTGAGGTCTACCAAAACTGCTGAAAGGATGGTCCTACATTGACGTTTGACCTTTTTACGACAAGGTCAAATTTGCTTCCCCATTTTTGTATGGGCCCTATATTTATATGGGAAAATGTTGAGAATTCATATTTTGGACATCTCCTCTGTAGACTATCATCCAATTGAGTTGAAACCTGATGAGGAGCATCGGGGCGCCTAGTAGACACAAAATAACTAAAACTGAGCTGATCACAAATCCAAGATGTCTGCCACAGCCGCCATCTTAAAAATCAATTTTCGACATTTCTTTCCAAACCTTTGGTTGATTTGAGCCGTTACTTGCTCTGTATTAACTTCTGAGTCGAAATGAGCTAAAATCGGATTGATCCGAAATACAAGATGGCTGCCGTAGCCGCCACGTTGAAAATCTGTTTTGGACATCTTTTCGCAAATCACAGGGCAAATTGTTGAAACTTATGATGTAGCAATAGATTGACGTGTAGATGAAAAATAGCTACAATAATGCCGATTGGAAATCCAAAATGGCCGCCATAGCCGCCATCTTGAAAACCAATTTTTGACTTCTCCCAAACCGTTGGGCGGTATGAGTTGAAACTTACACTGTAGCATCAGTATGACCTCTAGATCGAAAATATCGTAAATTCTGCCAATCAGAAATCCAAGATGGCCATCACAGGACATCTTGCAAACCACTCTGTGAATTAAGTCGAAACTTATGATGGAGCAACAGGCCGACCAGTAGATATTAAAATAGCTATAATCATGTACCACAGCCACCATCTTGAAAATCGATTTTTGACCTCTGCTACTGAACCATTCTGTGATTTGAGTTGAAACTTACATTGGCGATTTGAGTTGAATCCTTTTTGACTTTTATTTACATTGTACTGACACAGAATGACTTGTAGATTAAAAGTATATAAAATTTTGCAGAAATCCAAGATGGCCACCACAACTGCCATCTTGAAAACCAATTTTTGACATCCTCCCGAACCTTTGGGTGATTTGAGTTACAACTTACACTGTAGATATGCACAGCTAGGAATGTTCAGACAGACAAGACATGGGACCAAACTAAATGGGGTGTAACAGGATTCCGTGGAAAGTAAGCATTACTTCGCCCACTATTCCTATCAGTCTGAATAGAGATTTAGGAAAATACGGTAATTAATGTCCACAGTTTAGAAAGTCTGTTTATGGCTTGCCTGTGGCAAAAACATCAGGTATATATCTGGAAACAGCCACATTGTAGGGATTGACAAGGTCATGATGCCTCCCATAGAACTTTATAAAGTTCAAATGCTATTCCTGTTCTCTATTATAGCCTATAAGGCATTGTTTCAAGGCTCATGATGCAGGAAACGGCATGCAAAAATTCCAAATAGTTCCGTTATAGCTATTTGAACTTGAGCAGTTTTGATCTTTTTTCCAACATTTTCAAACAGCTCATGAATATTAATGAGTATTTTATCATAGTGGTCATTTATTTATTTATCTATTTATTTTTTAGATAATTTAAAATATTAAAACTTGGATTTATGTCCTTTATGTCCTGTCAGTTGAGACAGTTTATCGTCATATTTAAGTTCAAAACCTGTATCTTCTTTTATTTTCTTAGAAAAATCGTAAAAATTTTAAATAAAACCCATAATATTTGCGATTTAGATAATATCAAAAAAAAATAGATTTGATTTTGTGGTTTAATTTGACAAAAAAAAGTTGCTTACAATATGACTTAAATGTATATCTAAACATCTATATTTGGTGTAAATGCTTTACTGTAACTATACTATCGGAAAAATGTATTGTGGTTCCTATTTGGTTTTCCTCTCATTTTATAAATATATAAATTATGGTGAATTGCTTTGTGGTTTTGGAAACAGCATCCATATCTGAATAAAGATGTATCAACATTTTTGTGAGGAATATGGCTGCTTAATAATAGCGACGTCGGATATTGGGTAAGGGTAGCCGTTCAAAAATTGCACTTTTACCATGTTAGCAGATCGATGCAACATCGTGATGGGAAATCAAATTAAAAACCCACAAGCTTTTGATAAAAATCATTTGCTTTAATTGATTCTGAAAAGTAAGTAAACTGCAAAATGAAAACAAATTCGAATGAATATCACAAAACTCATGTTTCCATGGTTTCAAACCCATGCATAGTTACTTCTTTGAATGTTTTTCAGTCCGAACTCAGTACCTGGTGTGGTCTCCGTTACAGCGTATACAAGCAACGTTTACACGAGATCTCATTGTTAACCACATAACGATCTACAGTATCTGGTGTGGCCTCCGTTACGGTCTATACAAGTGTTCACACGAGATCTAATACTGTTAATCACATTCCGTACAGTGCTCTGAGGAATTACCTGCCACTCCTGATGTTATGCTTGCTCCAGTCGCTGACGAGTGCGGATACCTGGGTGTCTCTCGTAAGTTCTCCCTAAGTCGTCCCATAGCTGCTCTATGAGAGAGAGATTCGGCGATCTTGCTGACCAGGGTAGAGTCTGTAGTCCCTGCTGCTGGACGTAATCCGTAACAATCCTGGCCCGATGAGGACGTGCGTTATCATCTTGAAACGTTAGTCCAGTCTGAGCAACAAGAGGCCGTACAGTTGGGATAAGCACTGTGTCACGGTATTTCAACGCCGTCATGTTTCCCTGAACAATGTGAAGGTCAGTCTTGTGCTTGTAACTCACAGTCGCCCAAACCTAAACGCTGCCTCCGCCGTATCTGCCATGTTCTGTTGTGGTTACAGAAACATAACGCTTGCCGACTCTCCTCCATACACGTATAACCCGGTCGTAGAAATCAACGTTGAAGCGTGATTCGTCTGACCAAAGGATGTTGCCCCATTGATTTCTTCTCCAACGGCGATTCCTTCTCCGCTTGTGGTCAGCTTGTTCCTCAAGCAAGGTCTATGAGGCTTGATGCCAGCAGCGGTTCCGTACAGTATGAGGGTGGACGCTCCTGTAGCCGTCGAAGGTTGGCAGTAAGTTTAACAGACGATTTAAACCGCTGTCTCAGGGCAGTGAGTCTCAGGAACCTGTCTTGGACTGCCGTAGTCGGCCTCTGTCTGCAAGGTTTAGGCCTGTTTTTCTCTGAGTCCGTTTGAAGAAACTTCGATTTAATCCTGAACACTGTAGCTCTGTGTACGCCGGCTTGCATAGCAGCTTGATTTGCCGTGGCCCCATTTTCTAACATATCGATAAGGTGGGCCCTTACTTCGACTGAAATGCTTCTTCCGGTCATTTTAAACTGACTTTTCTGAGAAAGATCATTTGCAAAAATGGCACGATTTGTAAGGAGAAAGATCACCTGCAAACATGCCACGATTTTCATGGGGAACAAGTGACAAGGTGCACGAGCAAATGCAGTTTTCTGCAGTGTGAGTTACAAGTGCAATTTTTGTATGGTGACCCTCAATCACAAAAACCGGTCGATACGCCTGACTGCACAAATTCATCAGAGTTTTAAAGTGTGCAAAATTTGCAAAATTGGTTATTCATTCAAATACTATATACATTTTTAACTGAAACAAGGCAATAAGAAAAATGTTTAGGATTGACGGCAGAGTCGCAATACTTTTTTCCGATAATAGATAATTTATAGATTCTGATAGATTTTCAGAAAATTGAATGTTTTAAAAAAATCAAATTTCAGCTGTGCATATCGTTCAAAACTATAAAACATTATGTATTGCATTGTCAATCATCAGTGTGAGCTATTGTGATCACCCTTTGTCCGTCGTCATCCGTCGTGTGTCATGCGTCGTCAACAATTAGTTTGTTTACACTCCAGAGGCTACAGTTTTGACCCAGTCTTAATGAAACTTGGTCAGAATGTTTGCCCTTATGAAATCTATGTCAAGTTCGAAACTGGGTCACTTGGGGTCAAAAACTAGGTCACCAGGTCAAACCAAGGGAAACTTTTAACATTCTAGAGGTCACATTTTTGAAGTAATCATCATGAATCTTGCTCAAAATGTTTGTGCTGATGATATCTAGGTCAAGTTTAGAACTTGGTCACTTAGGGTCAAAAACTAGGTCAACAGGCCAAATCAAAGGAAAACATTGTTAACACTCCAGAGGTCACATTTTTAAGTACTCATCATGAATATTGCTCAAATTTTTTTATCGATGATCCTAAGTCGTTTGAAACTAGGTCACCTGGGGTCAAAAACAAGGTCATCGGGCAAAATCAAAGGAAAACCTTGTTAACACTCCAGAGGTCACATTTTTTAAGTAATCATCATTAATCTTGCTCAAAATGTTTGTCTTGTTGATTTCTAGGTCAAGTTTGAAACTGGGTTACTTAGGATTAGAAACTAGGCCACTAGGTTAAATCAAATGAAAACATTGTTAAAGAGTTAGTCTAGAGGTCACTTTTTTTTAAGTTATCATCATGAATCTTGCTTGGTTTCTTAGTAACTATTGGTCCTACAGCAGTGATACTTGGCACTAGCACACATCTAAGTATGGTCTCTTGAATGTAGTTATCAATATTTGACCTCAACCTATATTTCATGGTCCACTGACTTTGTTAATGTTTGGCGTTTAATTCAGTTTCTCAGTAACTATTGGTCCTACAGCCACTGATACTTTGCACATGCATACATCTTAGCATAGCCTCTTTAGTGCAGTCATCCAAATTTAACATTGGCCTATATTTCACGGTTCATTAGGCATGCTACATTGTCTTACTTGTTAATGTAATCATCATGAATTTTAGGTCAGAATGTTTGCTTTGATCATTTCTAGGTCAGGCTTTTTAAGTGCTTAGATACTCAGGTGAGTGTTACAAGTCGATCATGGCTCTACTGTTAAATATCATAAAACTGCAAATTCCAGAAAGAAATTTACATACTTTATGTTTTAAAGTTTTAATCAAAAATTTAAATAAAAAAAAAACAAACTCAAATGACATCACAGCATGTTGCATTGTGGGATATAAATATAGCATTGTGGGTTATATTTCTATTTATAGCAATTAAGTTGTTTTAGATGTGAAAAAAATGTCCTATTTTACTTTCAACTGGCATAACTTTGCAATGGGTTTAAATCTTTTGATGTACATTGTAGTTTTTGGCAAAATTTTTTGCATTGGCAGCTCTATTAGTATATAACAATTCCTTTTAAACAATAAAAACTTTGTCATTTGATGTTTAAGTTTAGTTCTTTGGTAACCAGAGATATGCATAAAAAAGGCTCTTGTTTATTTAGACTTAGTGAGGGGCCAGACTGGTCTGAAAATTCGAACAGCTGGTTCGATTACTTTGTAGATTTGATTACTTTGGTTACTGCAGACTTTGATTTTGATATTATAAATTATCCATTTTGGATGCCGATTTTCCTTTTGCTATATCCTATGGTGTATATATTTCTCAGCGAATTTGTTTTGCTAGACTATACTAATCAAAATAAAATTTCAAATCCTAAACTTCTTAAGCAAGCGTAACATTATTATAAACTACGTAAAACATTTTCTAAGTTAAAGAGGGAAGCAAAATTATCGACTATAACTGGGTTATAACCATGCATGCAGTTTGCCGCAGAATATCCATGTTGTAACCTATCTTTTTGTAGCAAGTGACAATCTTTTTAAATTGCTCCGAAAAATCAGTCTTGCCAACAACCTTTCTGAATTCATAAAATTCAGGCTCGGACGGTCTGAAATCTCAAATGAATTCGCAACCTGGCCAAATAGGATCATTAATCTTTAGAGTTACGTCCCCTTGATTGCTGAAAAAGCCTCTATTTGACTTTGTCATCAGCATAACTCGTTGAGTTTTGATCGGATCTTCCTGAAACTTGCAGATAAGGTGGACACGGATAAAGTCTCTGTTGAATTCGAAACCTAGCCGGGTCATTAATCTTAGAGCTATATCTCCTTGATTGCTGAAAAAAAGCCTTTGTTTGACTTTGGATAACTAGTTCAGTTTGTATCTGATCTCCCTGAAACCTGTAGATAAAGTGGACATGGATGCGATCTCAGATGAATTTGAAACTGGCCAGATCGAAACAGTAATCTTAAGAGTTACGTCCCCTTGATTGCTGAGAAAAGCCTCCGTTTGATTTTGACATCAGCATAACTCGAGCAGTTTTGATTGGAGCTTTCTAAAACTTGCAGATAAGGTCAACATGGATGCAGTCTCGGATGAGTTTGAAACCTGGTCAGATCCGATCATTCGTCTTAGAGTTACTTCCCTTCGATTGTTGAAAAAGCCTATATTTGACTTTCTCTTCAGCATAACTCGTTCTAGTGTAAATTGGATCATCCTGAAACTTGCAGATAAGATGGACATGGATGAAGTCTTGGATGAATTTGAAAACTGTACAGATCAGATTATTAATTTTAGAGTTACATCCCCTTTCTAACGAACAGACTTTAATAGTGCCAAGCAAAGCTGCATCAGGCGACATTCTTTTTTTTTTCATAGAAAATAAGGCTTGGCATTGCATGTGAATCATCTGCCCTATTCCCTAAAACCATATGAATTTTCTGTCTAGCAGACAGTTCACTTAAAATGTCAAACCTTATTTTCCTGAAAAAAAAGTAAAACTCGTCCGCTGCAGGTATGACTATCATTTTAATGGTAAGTAAAACAGGCCACCTCAAATCGATAAATCGCTGATGTTTTTTTTTTCTCTGTGGTTCTGATGAGAAAGATGGTAAGTTAATGGGTGTAGCAAACATCGAGATGATTAGCGAGCTGTCATATTTCTGAGGACAGTCGGTCAGAAGCGGAATTATACAGTAAATAAATGATAACAATGACATTATCATAGTGCAGCAAATCTAACACCTTTAATTCTCATTAGAATATTGAAAAAAAAAATATTTATCGATTCGACAGGTATTTTTATATTTTATTTTTTTTTACGGCGATTTAAAGTATTGCTTCATTGTGTTGTATAATGTGCGTTATCCATCTTGGTCCCGACTCATTTCTGCGGGGCGTTCATTATGGGAAAGAATTTCATTTTTGCTGATTTTCTCGATGTGTACACCACTTAAACTGAATAAGTCACGAAAGGCTTTATCCTTTACCACTCTCTTGGCTAATTCAGCAGAAGACAAACTGGTGATATTTTTCTTATTTTCCCAGAAAATAGGATCTGACATAGCCTGCATATTTTCTCCATTGGAGACAATTGGCATGAAATGTCAAAATCTGTTTTCTGGGAAAAATAAGAAAAATATTTCAAAATGTCGTCTACAGATTTTTTACCCAGAGTGCTAAGCGTCAAAAAGTTTATTTTAGAAATGTGTGATCAGACTGTATAGGTCACCTTGGCCTTTGCTATTCATATATACATATTTACCCTTAATGTCTAACACTTGCTGGATAACTGGCAGACAGTGTAGATCCTGCTCAGATGTCGCGGTATGCAGCACCTGATACAGGCGGACACTTTTCTCGGGTCTAAATACTTAGCGTAAATAAGGCAATATGAGCCGTTAAAACAGTTTCAAACATCAATCGATGTTAGCTTCAGTTTTTTATTTCTTCTGGCACTAAGAAAATGTCTTCGTAAGTACACGACCATTGTGGATTTCTTAAGATCGTTAAAGTTATGATTTCTTACATTTATTACTGTGCAACACAGATAATTAAACTATTTTGCAGTTTCGTCGAACGAAAAGATACTCGCAGAACTGTTGTCCCTCTACCCCGCCGCCCGTAGAAGCCTCTATTTTGAAACTGCTGTTTAGAAGTCTCTGAAACACTTGAACAGAATTCAGTTTACAAAATCCGTTCAGAGGAAATCTTATCACGTGACGATTGTCGAGATTGAAACCCGAATTTCGAGAGTCCATGAGAGCGGATGTGAGCTCAGGAAACACCTCTTCAATAAGAAATCGCTCCGCGCTTAGAGATATTCTTTCACCAAGGTCAGGACTTAAACTGACTGCGATACAGTCACAGAACCCCCTATTTCCTCCCGTTCTTGCGTCCAATGTGTCCATTTTCTCACGTTTGATATTCTTCCCTTTTCTTATAATGTCTATTTCGCGCATCATTCCTTGTATCTCGTAGTATCTTGCTTCTTCGTAGAGCTGGTCGAGCTCGGAAAAGCCCTCTGGGAGCAAAAGTTTCGCCGTGCGCATGTAGTTCAGTATATATCGGAACATTTTCCCGTCTCTGTCAATAAAGTAGTGTTGCTTCAACGTATCTAGGACGATCGGAACATTGCCATTAAACATTTTTGCCAAACGAGAATCGGGGAATCTGCAATGGAGAATAACACAAGCTGAGTTAGTAAAATAGTTTTATTAACCGTTTTTACTCTAAGTTTCGACTTAATTCCTTACCTTACTTTATACCCTAATTTTTTAACGTTGTACTACCTGATAATGTGTCTAAGTTATGCCGACTGAATGGCGAACAGTGTAGACCCAGATCACACACCACGTTCTGCGGCGTCTGATCTGAATCTACACTGTTTACTCAGGCCTATCTGTCAGAATACTTAGGGTACGCTCGTAAATGATGACTGCATAAAATGCATTATCTGTATATATAGAATAAAATGAACTTTTCTCTGTGACAGTGAATTCAATAATGACCAGCCTTTATAATCATGATATTATTTTGGTTTTATTTGAGTGGCTCTATCAAACAGGATTATAAGAATAAATATTTTGTCCGCTGGAGACTGGAGCCAGTCTAGTTGTAAATCATTTATGTTTAGTCCCATAAATAGCATTCATGTCATTTTGGGATGGTGACATTCTTCTTTCCCGTCCTGCAGCTCGAACTCCCTACAGGCTGGAATACTTATTTCAGCTGCAGGCAAGCAGTTAATCCACCAAGTTACTTAACACACGAGAGTGATGGCAGAATATTCTTATAAACCCATTACTTATAGGGCGAATAAACATGACTTCTTTTGTAAATTACAAAACTGAAATTTGAGTGTTAAGAACACAAAATATTTTCGTAGATCTTAGCCTGAAGCAAACCGTCGAATAATGGCGGTACTATATATATTTTCAACTTGATATCATCTTTAAAGAAAATTAAGATCTTATTGAATTCACTTCATATTTGTATTCTACCTGAGGCAAACTAGACTCAAAAGCGTCTTACGAACAGAGTAACTTGCTGGGCGATTATAATTAAACCACCTCGAAGACAAATTTCTAATTTGTGCAAATTCATCGACTTAAACCGGTTTAAGTTAAAAGTTTGTTATTGTTTGCGAAATCGACCCTAGCAATTTAGAATTTCTAAAGATACTGCCAGATTGCAATCACCTGCGTCTTTCTTAAGCAAGAAATACTGTTAAGCAAGCTGACTGCTGCGGATGGTTTTCCGTTTTTGTTGACGTGTTGTGCCCGCGGCACATCCGGCCGGCGCTATGGCAACTAAGTAATGGCAAAATCGTTAATCTAATAAGCGCCCCGAGGATACAGAAGATGGTAGAGTGAATCAAGACAAGTGTTTGGCCTGTAGCAAATTTTGTGTAGAAAATTAATGCTGTAAACTGAGATTCTAAAAGCTTTTGATGACGCTTTGTGTAGCGAACCAGATATAGAACTACCGTATTAATCATAGTATTTGGATAGACAGACCTGAGCAAACAGTGCAGATCCAGATCAGATGCCATCGATTGTGGTGTTTGATCAGGATCTACACTGTTTACTACTCATCCAGCAGTATATTTTGACCCACAAATAGATCAGGTAGTGAAATGGATTTGTTCAAACATTGGGAAAGTATGTTAAGGAGGCTAAGAATATTTATGGTAAATATGAATTGTGCTAGAATTAGCCTCTATGGATGGCTTATCTCGCAGTGCAAGACTTTATTGCGTACTGGTCCTCCAGTTCCTTTTTCAACAAAACACCATTTCATTCGGTACCTTTATTCTTGTCTCAAGCTACAAGGTAAGTTTAGCTCCTGTATATGGACAGTATCAGTTATACTCAATGGCAAGGCCATATTGTAGATCTTCCGCGTAATTGTTCATTAATGAAGAGAATGCTTGAATGGTATAAAACTTGGAAATGAAAAGATCAAGTAACTCGCAAGAACAGGCACCACTCGATGAGTGTAGGACAATTACCCACCCGGACAATTACCCGTCGGACATTTACTCACCCCTCTTAACTTAGGACATTTACCCACCCAAAAAATTTTTAATTAAAATTGCCCTTAAATGGTTTATAAGTGATTCGTAAATTGTCATATAATATGATTTTGTATCTATTCGAGAGTTTAAGCTGAAAATGACTGTATTAGAGATGAAAGAATGAAATGATTTGTTTTTCAAAACTGACTGCAGATTTTAAGCAAGTTTCATACATTACATATGACTTTGTATCAAAGATGAAAGGATGATATTTTTCATCATGGACCTTGCAGTTTTTAAGTAAGTTTATTTTGATATATTTTTTTTTTTTTTTTCATAAATCATTAATAGCAATAAGTAAATTTAGTGATTTTTTCTGTATCACTATACAAAATTATACTAATTACAATAACATGTATAAATTAATATTAGATCGAATATTCGCAGATAAAATTAAGCCTGGTCTGGCTATCAAGAGTATCTTATTTTTAACTGCTATACCCTGCTTGCCACATGGAGTTTGGAGTTAACAAGAGGGCAATTCGAATGGTGAGTAATATGATTACGTAGTATCATTTTGGTGAAAGAGTGGTAAACAGTGTAATTCACCTGGCATATGGACTAGGCTGCTATGAAAGGAGCAGGCTGATTGAAACTGCAAGGTTTGGAGGGGGGATTAAGAGGGGTATCATTATTTTGTCATCTGAAAATGTCAGGCCTATACAACTAATATGAAATAAATAGGTGTTACCTATGAAACGAGCTTAAGCATTTTGTGCATTTTTTTTTTTTTTTTTTTTTTTTCTTTTTTTTTTTTTTTTTTTTTTTTTTTTTTTTCCACCAGGTATGCAAAGTCGCGGACCAGACAAAACCTGTTCAAATAGGTCCGAGACAAAGTGCACAACATCGAATATTATGCTTACAACAATTTAACCAGAGTTTCCCAGGAAACATCGCTCTACCGTTTGTTTGTTGTTTTTTTTTTTTTTTTGTTTTGTTTTTGTTTTGTTGTTTTTTTTTTTACATATTTAAAAAGTAAGGCAAGGGAAAAGAGATTGATTTGATACTAAATATAGCTACCCAGTCTGAATCACCTAAAATCTGCCATCTGTCAGATCCAAATTTGATGCCTTCAGGGTACAATGGAAGCATGTTCAAAAAATAGCACTAATTTGACAGGCGTTTACAAAATGGCATGCAACCGGTGCGTCCGTGTCGATCGGTCTGCCTTGGCTTTTGGGCTTGTGGGTGGGGCGTAGTACTCTCCACGGCGTCGTTATTGCTATCAGTTTTGCCATAAAATGTATCTCGGTTTCTAGGTATTAACTTTATGGATGCTTATGATGTTTATCAATAACACAAGCTACGACACAATTTGACAAGCAAATCATTGTGCAGCCTGTGTGTACAGACGAAAGTCGCTAAAGTACGAACGATCAGCTGATCGCCAGTCAGCTGAAATCACCGCATATCCTACCTTTATCACGTTGTCAGCAATACTACTCATTTCAGAATTGGTTAGACTTTCAACATCTTGCAACATTTTAAAATTTGACAGCCTGTTGTCAAAACCAACCCTTCATATCATTGATAAGATGTAAATAATTATTCCAGGTGTGACATAGTCTCATCAGAAGCAGTTTCACAATTCGAACAATGATCACCCAGGGAAACCCGATATCAGGATATCGGAGGTTGCGAGATTTCGGAGGTAAACAAATGACGTCATCCAGCGACAGGGTATGACTTATCCAGTTTTGAAAGCTTATATCTTAATCATTTGATAAAAAAGCTGAGTTGCTCGATCTAGAGACATAATAATGAATATGTTAAAGCAAATATTTCCTTTCTCAGCTACTTTGTGGAGGTGAAAACGGCATTTGAACCAAAATGATCTATTTTTCATCTCATTTTTTGTCTTTTCGACGGCTACCAGCCCGATCATGGTATATGACATGTTGGTTTATTATTGCCCAAGGATGGACTTATCTTTTCTTCGACTGTCTTCATAGTTGTTTTAGTTTATCAACAAAAAATAAAGCCCCCAGATGAAATTTAAAGCAAGCACTAGCGAAATTTCGGATAACGGAATATTCGGAGGTACATTGACACTTGATGCTGTGGATCTCGGAGGGACTGTTGCTGGATTTCGGAGGCACTGAAAATTGACGGAGTGAGTTCTGTCTAAAACAGCACCATAAATTAAAACCTGCTCGCACAATATGGTGCTAAGCCTGTGTGCAAATACTAGTGTCTCTTTTTGTAGCAATTTTAATAGGGTTTGATTGGTTTGAAGTAGAGTTTAATGTAATAATATTACTAAAACCAATGCCATTATGTTTAAGAAATTATATGCAATAAAACAGCTTTTCGCTGCAAAAATGATGTACTGTATGTGAGACGTGATATTTTCCTAAGTTTCGATTGAAATGTTGATTTTGGAAACTCGTAAGAACCGCAACGCCGATGTGGTGCTAACAAGTGCCACCAGATCAGAAATAATAAACGTAATGTTAGCACTGTAAATCTATGATATATCAATTATTTATAGCAATATCCCAACTCGGCACAATATTCACCAATATCAGTACAAAAACTCTATAAAAAAGTTAACAACAGGTGCTTATTTGTCCATCGGGCTGAATTACAAGAATCTATCTATTTTCTTATACTGAGTCGTTCATATTTGACCATTACCTGTGTTAGGTGGGTCGCTTAATTTAGAATTTAGCAACAACAACGATAATAATAATAATAATAATAATAATAATAATAATAATAATCACACGATGAGCTCTTTTAAAATGTTTACAATCTGTAAAGAAGCATACCTCTGAGTCCCAGTCTATACCATACGGGCTTTCAACTCCTCTGTTGTCTACAAATCTTTACGGACAGTCCGCTTATCTAGGTTTTTAAGCACCAGCCAGAAAAATTACACATTCCCCTGTAATCCCATTTTCCTAATATAAGTGAGATTTGCAAAGGGGTCTTCACCGCATAGATTTGCTAGCGTGATATAATAATTATATGAATTGTATCGAGTTGTATCGAGACCTTTGTCATTTTCATTTGCTATCAATAGAAAACATTGCAGATTTTGTAACGTGTTCTTCCATACGCGCTGTGTGTGTGTGTGCGCGCGCGCGTGTGTGTGTGTGTGATGGTGGTTCGGGATGGGGGTGGACAAATTTATTCAAAATCAAGCAGATGGACGGGGGGAGATGGCGAACGTAGCCCCCACTGTGGACAAATTATTTAAAAAATCAAGCAGATTTTAATCGAAAACACATGTACACCCCTAATTTCCGTCTCTAAATCGACATTTTCTGAGCATTTGCACGCCTCCGTACGGTCACACCATCCCTATTTCAAAACCCACGGGCCTGGGTTTTTAAGCCTAAATTAAATTAAGTGAAAATCCCATGTAGTGTCTGACCGACCAAACGATGAAACCAGATCTGTACCCCTTTCGGGCCAATTATTTTAAAAATCATGCAGGTTTGGCCTTAAAATCACTTTACATTCCTTAATTTTGCATCCCCCATCGGCATTTTGGTGGCATCTGTGTCCCCTTTAAGAATAGCCAAGAATTCACACATCCGCCCCTTCCGTTTCAAAAGTCTGTGTACAGGCCTGGAAACTCACCAAAGGCACAAAACTTTGTGATAAACAAATATGAAAACACGCAGAATAAAATTTTCATGTCTTAACAAGTACAAATTTTTCAGAAAGAAAACTATTAATTTTCGTATCATTATTATTTTTTTTCATCGAGGCGGTTCTAACGATAACCCGCAACCTATGTTTTAGAGCAGAAACGACGTGGTTCTTAAGAGTACCTCAATACATATTTTAGAGCAGAAACAAGGAAAAAAAAAGATTTATAGCCCTGCAATTCCCACTTTTTCTATGTGAAGTCGTCTTTGTTACCGGGGTTTTCATCACGAAGGCTGGTTATCTTGATGTTTTATCTTGATAAGTCTATGGCACATTATTTCATTTATTCTTTGCCAGTCAGCATAAAGGCTTTGTTCGCTTGTTACATGTCACTCCTGACGATTCAGGTAATCGTCTTCAACATATTAAACCAGGCAAGATCACGTTTCAGAAAAGATGTAGCCGTTTTAAGAAGAACACAAAATTTCCTTTCCTCCGATATCCCGTTAACCAATATAAATCTGTCCTCCGACATCCCTGCATCATACCTCCGACATCCTGTTACCAATAAATATGACAACAACCCTAAAGAAATCTTAAAAATTTGCCACTTTAGAAATTTGTTCACATCTGCTATTTCTTGTATAATTTATAGAAATGTTCTAGATTATACAGACATACATACTCAATGAAAAAGCTGTACAGGATAAAAGCTATAAACAATTGAAAATGGAATTTGGGTGAAAAACAATTAAATTTCCTTTTCAAACGTGATTTTGAGTAAATAGGAGGATACTTTATATTGAAATTCCATTTTCATATATTAAACTATTCAACTGAGAAAATATAGGTTACGTTGCTTATCCTCCAGAAGCACTTTTTTGATCATTAAAAGAGGATAAGTACATACACTGTCGCTGGATGACATCATTTGTTTACCTCCGAAATCTCGCAACCTCCGATATCCCGATATCGGGTTTCCCTGGGTGATGACCTCAAAAAAGGAAATGAACATGATCACTCAGTTATTTGATAAACTTGACATACAAACTCAAAGATCAGTTCTTTCTTGACAAAAATAATGCTGAAAAAGACAAGTTGTGTCTCATTTAACACAAACAAATCGTCACCTGTCAGAACAAGGGGCTTTCTTTCAGATATAGTGTAAAAAGGAAAGTCCAATGGATTCTAAAATTCCCTATGCATAATTCCTGTTATGTGCTGTAGGAATGTAATCCATTTTTTACAGCAATATTTCAGTACTTACCCTTAAATACACGAACAAGTTGTTTAATGCGAGAGAAATCTCAGATTAAAAATGGCGGCTAAAACGCAGTCATGTCATCCGTGACAATGACGTAAAATGTATCCTTCTATTTCATTGGCTATACGATCCTTTACAGCCAATGAGATCACTTGCGGCGGCTGACTGGCTTTGCATGTTTGCAGTGGATCGTATCTGATCATCATATTTTTCGGAAATCAGGCCAATGGCTCCGGCCTTATTAGCGTTGGTTTTCTGGTTCAACATTAAGCCGATACATTCCGCTGTAGATATGGGAAACCAGTCAACCGCCGCATGTGAACTCTTCTGCATAGTCTGTGAGAGACTCACAATACATATAGTACGAGCTTAAGCTTCGCCAACTGCTTCGCAGGTGGCGACCTGCTTTGCAGGTCGCTTAAGCTCGTTATAAAAATATTGCAATATACGGACACTGTTTCCACTGTTCAACATTGAACATGTTGTTCATACTAAGACAAAACCTTACCATGTCAACTGCCTATTTTAAATAGAGCAAGTGCCCAGAGGGTCACGAATACCCCCGGCCAGCGCCATTTCTTAATTATAAAAAATATTTTTAAGTCAATGACAATGATATAAAGTAGAAATTAATGGACCATGAAATATAGGTCACTGACCCACGTATATTCAGTGTTCAAGGTCAGTCTCTGAGTGCCACTGATCTATCATCCCAAGTACAACTTTTCTGGAGTAAATAGTCTTCAAGACATAAAGCAAAATCGCTGGACCATAAAATATAGGTCACTGACCTACATATACTTGAGAGGTCAATATGATGTGTCACATTGATCCATTATACCAACTATGATGTTAATCTATTGATTAAAATAGAAGCAATTTAGCAAAATCACTAGACGATGAAATATAGGTCATGCTGATTTATATTTTCTTTGAGGTCAAAGTTTGGGTCACACTGTGTCATAATATGTAAACACGACACTAAGGCATCAAATAGTGGAAGATATAAGGCAAAATCACAGGGCTATGAAATATAGGTCACATAATCTTAAACTACGAGTCATACGTCAAGTTGTCTTCAAGATGTAACATAAAATCACTAGACTATGAAATATAGGTCACAGTGACCTATATTTACTTTCAGGTCAACTGTCAGATCATACTGATTCATAATCTCAAAAATGATGATCATACATCAAATAACATTCAAGATATAAGGCCAAAATCACTGGGCCATGAAATGTTGGAGAAGGTGTCCTACATTTATTATGATGTCAATCATGGTGTCACACAGAACCAACATCCCAAATATCAGATTAATCCATGATATGGTCTTCAAAATATAAGGCAATATCGCTGGAGCATGAAAATAGGGCCCAATGAACTTGACCTTTTTACACTGAATGTTGATATGATAAACATGAGATAAGCCATTTTTCAACAGTCTAAGCCCTTGTGTGACCTTGAAAATGGGATCAAGGTCACCAAATCTAATCAGTTCTTTTCCATGGGATCAAGATCACCAAATCTAATCAGTTCTTTTAAACAATATAGATGTACATGTTTAGTCAAAATCCACCCATTTATTCTGGAGATAGGGTGCAGACAAGCCACTTTCCAACAATCTGAGCCCCCCTGTGACCTTGAAAATGGGGCCAATGTCACCAAAATCTAATCAGTTATTGTCCCTGTCTCAACAATATTGCTGTACAATTTTGGTCAAAATCCATTTATTCATCTTGGAGATAGGGTGCAGAAAAGCCATTTTGCCAACAATCTGAGCCCTCTTGTCTTGAAAATGGGGTCAAATCAGTTCTTTTTCATGTCACAACAATATAGCTGTGCAAGTTTGGTCAAAATCCACCCATTTCTTCATGAGATAGAGTGCAGACAAACCATTTTTCAACAATCTAAGCCCTTGTGTGACCTAGAAAATGGGGTCAAGGTCACTAAACTCTAATCAGTTCTTTTCCATGCACAACAATATAGATGTTTAGTCAAATTCCATCCATTCATCTTGGAGATAGGGTGCAGACAAGCCATTTTCCAACAATCTGTGACCTCCTATGATCTTGAAAATGGGGTCAAGGTCACCAAAATCTAATTAGTTCTTTTCCATGTCTCAGCAATATAGATGTACATGTTTGGTAAAAATCCATCCATTCATTCATGAGATAGGGTGCAGACAAGCCATTTTCCAACCATCTAAGCCATCATGTGATCTTGAAAATGGGGTCAAGCTCACCAAATCTAATCAGTTCTTTTACATGTCCCAGCAATCTAGATGTGCGGGTATGGTCAAAATCCATTTGTTCCTTCAGGAGATAGGATGCAGACAAGCAATTTTCCAGTCTTTTCCAACACTCTAAGTCCACGTGTGACCTTGAAAATGGGGTCAGTGTCATCAAAATCTAATCAGCATTTTTCCCCCACCCAATGATAAATTTATGTAAGTTTGACCAAAATCCATTCATTCATTAAGGAGGTAGTGCAGACAAGAAGCTACGCCGACAAGGACGCCGACGCCGACAGGATCCGCACGAAAAATGAAGTTTTTAAAAGTAAAACATATTTTAGCTATCAATACTTAACCTATAGATAATGTGCTATTCTATTCTGTTTTTCACACCCTCCACAGAAAACGACCTTTCAGTCGTCAATAAAAATCTTAATCCAGAAGGTCCCTTAGGCAGTTACCTGTGTGACGTAACTCTTCCCGCTTAATTGATCAAGTGTCAGTTTCTTTGATGTGTAGAACAATAGGCACAATAGGAGAGAGAAGCGCGGGAGGGAGGAGGGATCATTTTTAATTATCTATAGATTAAGTATTGATAGTTAAAATATGTTTTACTTTTGAAAACATTCAACTGCACAATACATTAACCTATAGATAATGTGCTAGAATTTGTAGAATTGGAGGGAGGTGCTCTCCTAATTCTAACACAATATAAATTGTATCCTTGAACTTCTGATTTAAGACTCGGGAAACTCTAAGGAATCAGATACATTCTAACTCTATATGTAATGGTAAGAATGGTCTAGATTCATGTATATAACATGTCTTTAAGGTGTTAGGGTCTTACTACCTTGTATGTTAATAGTAGACTCTAGAGGATGTCAGATCTTAAGCCTCAGAGACCTAATTATTGCTCCCCCTTTCTTTTTTGGGAAATAACTGTTGGTCCCAAAAAAAAGAATTATGAGTCATTGAGACATAACCTCAATATTCCATTTCAAATGCAAGCTCGATAATATTGTTTGATAATATGTTCGAAACAGAACTTGTCAAAAGAAGTCTAGACAATAAGCTGTCTATATTAGAGGCGCAAAATTAAATGAGGAAATGTCTTCTCGGTCGTGTTTCCTATAGATAACCTACATATCTTGAGATTTTCGGATAAATTCTAGACATATAAAGGTTATCTAATTGTAATAGTCTAAGGTATTAGAATTATGATCTAATTAGAGTCTGTTTAATGGGAGTGATAGGACCGTTTCCGATAAACAGACCATGAACTTGAGATAACCATAATGTTGTATAATTATTCCCTTTTTAATTCGAAATAAGGGGGAGATAATAAATTGTGTAGATGGAGTAGTCTTAACCGAATTTCAGTTATCTATCAGGAAATTAAATGAATATACATATTTTATGGTTTAAACTATTGCTAGACTAATTGCATTAACGAATGTTTTTGTCTAGGCAAAGAGAAAACACGAAGGTTGCCTAAATCTGCGGAGAGGAAAGACAACCTAAGTCATTTAATAAACACTGTCATAGGACATATCGAAAGCGTTTCGTGTCCTGGACAAATTAAGAAAGGAAGAGACTGCTAACATCATACATAGAGTTTGGCAGATTTATATAAGAGAGAAGAATAAAAGCTGATAACAGTTAACTGAAAGACAGCCTTCATATTTGGCTTAAAATCTTGCCATACTGTTGAGATTAAGCAATAGGAAATAACTGGATAGAATCTTTTCTACTGCCAGAAATAAAATGTCATGAAACTACTCCGAAATACATAATCATGGTATGCAAGCAATAATTTAATATCCACTTTGTAATGACGAATCAGAATGTTCCGACAAAGAGAAAGGACTCTAGAAAAGAACGTAATCGGGCGACAGACGTTCTCTAGAAATATTATTCAATAATACTGATTTATTATCTCTGATAACACTAAACTTATAGGTTCAGAGATAGTGTTACTATTCTGTACAAATATATTAAAGAATAGTGAGAATAGATATTAAAACACCAAATTTAAATTATACTACAGGTCAAATTCCTGCTATGAATAAATCGTTAAGCGTAACTATTATATTCAGGCAAGGAATAACTCAACATTTAACATATAAAGTGTATAATGGATAAGTCCTTCATCGTAACTGAAAGATTGTCCAAGAAAAATAGAGATAAAATGACTGCCCGGAATTTTATAGATAAATATTCAATAAAACTTTAGAATTGAATATGTATAGTGTAAAAACCCATTTTTAAATAATTGATAATTCCTGAAATACCCAATTTCGTGCTCGTATCGAAATTCAGGAAGAAATATATATACTTTCGAGATCTATGCGTAAACCATAGAGAGTGATAATTCGCAGTTGTGTTACCAACGATCCCTAACGCGAGGGTTAAACATGTATTAATTTGAAATAATATAGGTAATTATTATTAATTTGAAGTCATATAGGTTTAAGATATAATTCGTTCCATCTTTAACCAAATATGCAAGAACAACCACTCATTATTTCTGTATTCGAAGATAAAAAAAAATGAGTTCTTAGTCATCGAAAATTGTATGGTTGAATTAAAAAGTAATGGGAGCTGAATGGATGAGTTTCCTTGAACTGAATCGTAGGATTGTATCCATTCTAAAAACTAAAGCTTGTCTTTAGCTTAGCTTAACAAGCGCAATGTTGAAAATACTACCGAGTATTCATACAGTCGTTATGCACTGAATACTGAGAAATTGCTGTTTAAATTGTTTAGGAAAGATTTATACCTGCAACGTAACGTGTAAGGTCCATAGTATTAGTAAGATTTAGGCCTTGGACGTAGCGAGAAAGGTCAATCTAAATATAAAAAGCAAGTTTAGCATGATAATTAATATATATATATATATATATATATATATATATATATATATATATATATATATATATATATATATATATATATATATATATATATATATATATTATCTCCAAATATTGTCAAATAATCTTAATGGCTTAAAGCGTAAATGCTAAGCGAAAGTTCATTTGCCGAATGTATAATCGGACAACTTTCGGTATGTTCGAAATCGTATCACGAAATAGTAAGATCTGACTGGAAACGTAGGTGCGAAACTTACTACGTTGTGAAGTTTATATAAACGAATTCTATATTATGAATTGAGACAGTGCATTTCATGACTCATCAAAACGTCTTGAAATGACTATCGTATCTAAAGTATAATTATCCGGCTTCGGAAATTGTGATTTATTTATATAGGACCTTTATCTTGAAGCGAACGGGATATCAAGATAGTATTCTTTCCAATACTCGCAAACAGAACTTGAATTCTTATAGCGAGAAGAACTGTTGATCCCTTTAACGAATCTAACCATAAAAGGGGGGGGGGGGGGGGGGCAAGTAAATAAATGTATAATCCTAATATATAGAGATAATGAAATGTTTCTTATTTCGTCACCGATTCGTAATTAAATATCTTTTCCCCATTGTCTTAACCTTCAACGTACAGAGTAGGACAAAGGGATGATTAATTTGAATATAATTGTATCTGCTATTTTGAGGTAAACTATTCGTTACGTTAATTACCCTCTAAGCATTTTATATATACAAGATATTTTCCCCATTGTCTTGACCTTCAACGTACAGAGTAGGACAAAGGGATGATTAATTTAAATATAATTGTATATGCTATTTTGAGGTAAACTATTCGTTACGTTAATTACCCTCTAAGCATTTTATATATAAGATGTATGCCTTCGAACTGTTTAGATCTAAGAAATAATTGACTGTGATGGTTTCTGAACGGTTCCATAGCCATTTAAATAATTAAGTAGACAAACTGTATATAATATGTAATTAAGGCAATAATAATCAGGCCGGCCACGGTGGCTCAGTTGGATGCGCCGTCCGACTGGAGACCAGGGGGTCGCGGGTTCAACCCCCGCCGAGGTCGGCAACATTCTTTCTTGGAGATTGATCATGAAATATTTCTACGGTCATTCTCTCCCTTCAACTGATTCAAGAAGGACAGTTGTCAGTTTCTGGCGAAAGAATGTGCACAATACTGGTTAACCGCTTTGAGGACTAAGCCTGCCCAGTAACCGTGTGGTTAGGTAAACTGACCGCGCTCGACATGACCCCATTGGATTGATTGGGCCGTAAAACTTCAAAACAAACAAACAATAATAATCAGTCACGTACTGGATAAATTAATGCCTTTACTGAATATCTATCCATTTGTCTATTCCAAGGCTCTGAGCAAACTTTGACTGACATGGACCCTTGTTATAAGTGTAAATAATAGAGGCATTAGAGCTAGTCGAAGCAAACTATTCCTCAAAATAATAGATAATGTAGACCTATACTATACGTAGATTAGGTCTAGCTGTTTATAAGTTTCACACCGTCCTTATATAATTTCCAATCGTAACCATAGCAAAATTATTATTCCCAGATGAAGAATCTTCAGCGTAATAAATTCTATAACTGAGACATAAATTATCTGGAACATTACTATCGTAGTCTTAGATGATCCAGAAAGAAAAGGAAAGGCAAGGTAAAGAACGTATCGAACTATATACGCCTTAGTATATAATTTTCTTCTTATCAATTATTTTATTACAGAGTTCAGACACGGCACGACTGACCTAGACTCTTTTATCATTAATCAATAGATAGTATAATATGGAATAACAGCATAACTGACCGGCTATTTTCCATATACATAAACAAAAAGAAATATGTACCTCAACTAGACTTCTATACTAATCGTTGTAATCTAGAGAGGTTGTAGATTAATAAACCCTTAATTATTTCAATTATATATACAGGAAACATTTATTAGAGTATCAAAGTAATTCTAATAAATTAATTCCTAATTACTAAGGATCAGTTACCTAATTCATCTAGATTTCTGATACATGTAATATTAATAGAAAGCAAAGAGGATCGACTGCTGCTTCCTATATCTAACTTATTCCCTAGACTGCATGCTGATACGTATCGCGAGCATGTAGAAACTTAGGAGGAAAAGAAATAATTAGTTTCCGTGTATATTTTTCTTCTTCGAAAATAACGATAAATTTATGGAATTCACCTTTGCCTTGGAGCCGAATAAGGTGAATACCCTAAAGAAGTTAATCTCTTTCCAGCGAATAAAGAGAGAAACATAAGTTATTTTAAATTTAGATATAACTAACTCCTATACTTGGTCATTGAATTCCGAATTAGATCATAACCGATAATTCTAATTCATTTACCAAAGATAAATATATATATCTAGAATTCTAAGTCTATTTCAGAAATGACTGGACAGAATTCTATGATATAAGTGGCTACTAGGTATTCGAACCCATCGCTGTCATTCTATAACCTGTAACCCAAGGTTTGACTTGTCTATGATGCTCTATGAGCAATAAGATGTTGTTCGGGGACTAGTGACTACTACTCGGTCACTAGTAATCCGACATAATGACCGGACACTAGTCTACGTAACTACTGCCCGGTGAAAATCGCTAAAAATCCGTCATGGGTGGTTATTAGGTATTTGAACTCATCGCTCTCATTCTATAACCTGTAACCGAAGATTTGACTTGTCCATGAAGCTCTATGAGCAATAATAGGTTATTCGGGGACTAGTGACTTTTACTCGGACACTAGTAACCCGACATAATGACCGGACACTAGTATTCGTAACTCTTGCCCAGTGAAAGTCACTAGTAATGCGATATAATGACCGGACACTAGTACTCGTAACTTTTTTACCCGGTCAAAATATACTGATAATTGGACAAAATGACCGGACACTAGTATTCGTAATTCCTGCCCGGTAAAAGTCACTAATAATGTAATATAATGGCCGGGCATTAGTACTCGTAAATATTTTCCCGGTGAAATTTACTAGTAAATGGACATAATGACCAGAAACTAGTACTCGTGACTATTTGCCCGGTGAGATTATGTCAGAAACTAAATTTATCCAGTGAATAATTGACTAGTGAATTATTGACTGGTGCCTGGTTGACTGGCGCCTGGTTGACCGGTGACTGGTGACTGGTGCCTGGTTGACCAGTGACTGGTGCCTGGTTGACTGGTGCTTGGCAGCCCAGTGTCTGGTTGACCGGTGACTGGTGGAGCTGATTGATTGGTGCCTGGTTGACTGGTTGACCAGTGACTGGTTGACCGGTGACTGGTGGACTTAGACTTTATTGGATACTAAGTACCCAAAGATGCCACCTTGATGGGTCTTACCCCGGACAGTATAGCCATGTGGGGTGGTGTCCCATCAGTAAAGAATTGTCTTATAACCCATAAGGATTGATAAGTTCTTTACTAATCAGCTTCTCCACCATAGAAATCTTCAGCTAACTCGTAGTTCTCTGCAAGATATCCAGTAATAGTCCAGTTATAGCATGTCGCTTCGCTAAATAATCTGGAACAAAAGAACAAGTTAGTATTTTGCATATAAAAACACGACTTCCGAACCGACCGCACACGAGCGTTGTGCCGATTATAGCGAGAGTCGCGAAAACGCATGTCGTGAAAAGCCAGTCAATAAATACAAGAAATCGACAACCGAAATTTTCAAATAAATAACATGGATAGTGAAAGGAGTGATAAAGAAACACAAGGATACAGAAATTTAACCGTGAAGAAAAGAAATAATACGAATTTCTTTCACTGGTAAAAAAATCCTTGTTGATTTTCTGTGTCCACAGAAAAGAAACTGACACGTGATCAATTAAGCGGGAAGAGTTATGTCACACAGGTAACTGCCTAAGGGACCTTCTGGATTGAGACTTTTATTGACGACTGAAAGGTCGTTTTTCTGTGGAAGGTGTGAAAAACAGAATAGAATAGCACATTATCTATAGGTTAATTTATTGTGCAGTTACAACAATATGCTCCACCCCCACCCCCTATTATGGTGGGGGACATGAATAGTTTCCGATAAGTGGCTGCAGAGAAATACATAATCAAAAAAAAACTTCGAAGTAAAACTTGCTTATAACAGGTTAACGGACGGAATCACGGACAGAAGGTCGTACGGACGGACGGAAAGACGGGAGGACGGACAGACGAACAGACGGACGGAACCGACGAAAACTATATACCCCTTCGGCACACTTCGTATGCAGGGCGTATAACTAATTTATATGAAAACTGCTATCAACTGCTTTCATCGAAGCCAACAACGCATTTCCAACTCAAAATGTATTAAAATATAACAATAAAAGTGTCCTGGGGTGTCAATAAATGTGTCCTGGGGTGTCAATAAAGGTGTCCTGGGGTGATCAGACCGACCCGTAATAGTATATTTTTATTAACGTAAATATGCATGTCCGGGGCCTACCGCATTAGATATTTTTGGACGAAAAGAAGCGTCCCAACGAACATACAGAACAGTTGGGTCGGTCCGGTCATATTCTAATTAAATAGAAAATGATATCCAGTTTTCAGAAAGCTTTCTCAGAATTAAGAACAGCTGTCGAATATTATGTTTATTTGTCAAATGTTATGTTTATTTTAGGCCTGTTCTGAAATAATTCTGTTTGTACTGTGCTTTCGACGACTTTGGAAGGGTAGTTTTTGCTTGGAGCTTTACACAGAAAAAATAACTTTGCAATTTGTCATGGTTTCATGCAAAACCATTTGCCTTAACTGCCTAAATACAATAAGTTTCATTCTGGTCGTTGGTTTTTTTGTTTTTTTTTTTATAAAATATTTTCACCTTTTCCCCACATTAAAAATGAATGCAAATTATTCGGGGATTTACACTATTGGTAACTTGGAGGTAGATTTTAAACAAGTTTCACTTGTTCAATTTTCTGGAATTTTCTCATTTTTTTTTTTTTTTTTAATTTTATTTTACGTCGAATATTATTAACAAAACAACATAAGCCCTATAGGGCTTTTACTTTTACTGTCTTTCCGGATGACGTCGAGGGGGACAGAGGGTACATGTTTGTCGGGAGACTATGGGACCAATCGACAGCAAATAACTTGCCTCTTGGTAAATAGGAAAACATTGTTTAAAATCTAGAATTTTTCCTCATGTTTATCATGTTCCTGTAACTACAAGAATGTACTTTATTAGAAAGTCTTGTTAGTATCCTGGTCAGTATGAGTATCAAGCACGGAACAGGTTAACGGTGGCATAATGTACGCTATCATTTGCTTGTTTTCGCATCTATGTTATTAAAACAAGCACATGAAATTATAAGCCCCTCAAAGCCCACTTATACTTTTGATATATATAATTGATAAAAGTTACAGCCCTTTGTGGTACCGGCCATTTTTACTTTGTCATACATAGCATAACCTTTGAACCGTGCGTGTTCTCCCCCACAAAAAAAATAGAGATACATGTTTTTGCTCTTATATGACATATTTGTACTTTCAGAGTGTTGCCCCTTTGAAAAAGTCAAAACTAGATCTTGTCAGTAAGATATCTAAAAAGTATTCAAGCTAAGGTCTTGACATTTGGTATAGTGATTGGGAATGACGTGTAGATTACCGGATTAGTTTTTGAGGAAATTCCGTGGTAGAGTTTTGGTTTCTGTGGTTTCGGCCATTCTGACTTTGTCCTTTGATCAAGCTAGGTTTTTTTTAAATTTTATAAATGGGTTCCCGATAAGGAAAAAAAAAAGAAATATATACAGATAAAAGTTACAGCCTTTTGTGGTACCGGCCATTTTTACTTTTACTTTGTCATACATAGCATAACCGTTGAACCGTGCGTGTTAGGGTTCTGAAATTCTATATATGGGTTCCCCATAAAAAATAGAGAATACATATTTTTCCTCTTATCTGACATATTTGTACTTTCAGAGTTATGCCGCTTTGAAAAGGTCAAAACTAGATCTTGTCAGTAAGATATCTCAAAAAGTATTCAGGCTAAGGTCTTGAAATGAAGTTTTTAAAAGTAAAACATATTTTAACTAGCAATACTTAACCTATAAATAATATGCTATTCTATTCTGTATTTCACATTTTCCACAGAAAAAACGACAGTTCAGTCATCTTAGAGAATCTTAAACCAGAAGGTCCCATAGGCAGTTACCTGTGTGACGTCACTCTTCCCGCTCTTTTGATCACGTGTCAGTTTCTTTGAAGGATAACCCCCTTTAACTGAGCTACGCGGGGAGGTAGGTTGGATTTTCTTCTCTATAGGCTAAGTATTGCTAGTTAAAATGCGTTTTACCTTTAAAAACTTCATTTTAACTGCACAGTACATTAACCTATAGATAATGTGCTAGAATTTGCAGATTAGAAGGGAGGAGCTCTCCTACCTCTAACATAAATAATATATAGAATCCCTAAACTTCTAGATTAAGACTCAGCAAACTCTAAGGAATCAGATACATTCTATTTATGTATGTAAGATTTAGAATGATCTAAATTCCTTAATAACATATCTTAAGGTGTTAATACCTTACATGTTAACTGTGGACTCTGGGACTGCCAGTTTTCTCAAGCCTCAAAGGTCCAAACTCCTGCCCCCCCCCCCCCCACCCCACCCCCCCTCTCTCTCTCTCTTTGGGTAACAACTGTTGGTAACAAAAAGGGACAGATGAATCCTTGAGACATAACCTTTAATATTTGCACTTCTAAAGACAGAGTATAAATACTACTATTTGATAATGCGTTTGAGCCGAATTTATCAAACAGGTGTCCAAAAAGATAGCTGTCTATCTTGGAGAGGTTGATCATTTAATAAGGAACTGTCTTTTCGGGTGAGTTTCCTCTAGATAACCTACATTTCTCTCGTTTCTTAAATCCTAGAAATGTGATGATTATTTTAATAAATAATCTAAGTTATTTATTAATATGAACTAATTAGGATCTGATTAAATGGACAGCTCTGAGCACTACTAATAACCGATTTAAGATTCCTTATTAACTATAAGAGTTTATAAGTTATTCCTTCTTGCACTTCGAGCTAACAGGAATAACCAAATAATTATGTCCAAATGGGTAAATGTTCTAATTCTTTATTAATACCCAGTTTATCAATCAATAATAGCGAAAATATGATCGACATTTTATATGTATATAGTATTATTGGCAGGTTGACTGAATTAGCGTATCATAGTACCTGTTATAGATACTAGTAAAGATTGTCTGCTTCTTCGCATGAAAATGGACAACCTGAAGAAGTTTTAAACATTAACTTTTTACCCAAGTAGATAATGAAACGTTTCGGATCCTTGGTAAAATTTAATGAAGGGAAAGACTGATAAAATCATCATGTAAAGTTTAGCTGTCATAATTTTTCTAACAAGAGAAAAGGCTGATAACATAGACCACATAACTGGAATATTCAATTATTATTATATATATATATATATATATATATATATATATATATATATATATATATATATATATATATATATATATATATATATATATATATATATATATATATATATAATGTATGTATGTTTGTGGGTGTATGTATATATATATATATATGTATATGTGTGGGTGTATGTATGTACGTGTGTATGTATATAAATGTATATGTGTATGTATGTGTGTATGTGTACATATATGTATGTTTATGTGTATGTATATGTATGTATGTGTATGTGTATATGTATATATATATTTATGTATTTTTGCTTATGTATTTATATGCATGCACATGCGTGGATATTTGCATATATATGTATGTGTGTATGTATGTATATGTATATATGTGTGTATATGTGTATATAAACCATGCACCTTCTCCGCAACTCAGTGTTATTACGTCTCAAAAGTTGTAGTGTATCTGGAAGAATATGTAGTAGAATTTGCTATGTTATGTATAATTGTACTGTCTTTGTCATCATGCATATATTGTATCCTCATGGGATTTGTAGCCTTCTGGAATTTTAAAATAAACTTATCTATCTATCTATCTATGTCATGAAAAGACATTCGATAATCTTTGAAATGATTGTATGAAAGAGACAATGATTTAGGACAATACCTGAAATAAGGTAGAAGCCGTGAAAAAAGGACAGTGTGAAACGGAACAATAAAATGCGACACCGAGTTTCTGATACAGATGATATAATAGTGATAAAACTCAATTTATTTGACGTACCTATAGTTCTTAGTATGATATTTCGGGAATACAGTTCAGATCATGTTTTTATTATGTATTGAATGTATTTATTTATTTGAAAGGAAACTTGTTTTTGCACGCCTACCAAACGAAAACGAAAGAATTCGTAATCATCGGTTAAGAACGTGAAACAATTAGAGCGACATCTCGTCAGGAATTCTATGACTCAAGAAAGGTAAACAACTCTGCATTTTCTGTGTTTCATGAGCGATATAAAAATTTTCAGGAAGTTATTTTTAAAAAAACGGGGAATTACATTCAACAGCCCATTGATATCGGCGTCTGTGAAGTAAATCTCAGACCACCTACTTCACGCATATTGGCTGATTATTTTTCGCGTGCTGAAAGTGTGCCGAAAACCATAGAAAACATGGAAAGTCGTGGTGTTTATTGTCCTTTATTTAATGTTTTGCTTTGCTAGAAGTTCGGCATATCATCACGCACACACGATAGACACATGTGGTTATTTATCTTACGGATATTTTGGTTGTCAAATGCAGCACTGTCGAGAAATTGCTACGTGAAGAGTCGAAAAGATCTATATAAAAATAACAAAACTTAAAAGTAAAAGTCATTTATACACTATGATTCTGGAGACTGAAGATGTTTCCATAAAATACTATGTTATTTCCGAATCAACAGCGCACTGCTTATCAGGTTGGCTAAAAATGGTTCCGTAGAACAAGTCTGTGTGTTCCTGGAGCGTGGAGGTGAAACAGACCCGCTATTTATATAGATCGAATGCATAACCACCTATTTTCGACCCTTCCCGTGGCGATTTCTCGACAATGCTGCATTGACAACCAAAATATCCAAAACAAAAATAATCATATGTGTCTATCGCGTGTGCGTGATGATATGCTGAACTTTCCGCAAAGCAGAAAATTAGATAAATAGACATTATTATATGGCAATTTTCATATCATACCACATATCAACCCGAGACACGCATATCAGCCCGAGGGTTGATATGGGGTATGATATGAAAATTGCTATATCATAATATATTTATCATACATATCGTATATTAATATCGTATGCTGAGTCAAAGACCCACCCAGTGCTCCGAATGTAGTGATATGGGTTTTTTTGCCTGGGCAAAAAAGCCGTATCACCCACGTGACCTGGTAATATGGTTTTTTTGCCCGGGCAAAAAAGCCGTATCACCCACGTGACCGATTATCACATCTTTTGCGCTCCACAAAAGTGATATGTGCTTGAAAGCCATGTTACTATCACATATGCAAAATGAACATATTTTCTGGTAAATGTTTGATAAAGGACAATAAATACCACGAATTTCCCCGTGTTTTTCCTATTCCGGTACACCTTCAGCACGCGAAAAATAATTCTGCCAAGTCTGGGATTTACTCCACATACGCCGATATCAATGGGGTGTTGAATGTTATTCCCTGTTTTTGTTTTTTTTTTATAATTTCCTCAAAATATTTATATCGCTCATGAAACAAAGAAAGTGCAAAGTTTGTTTACCTTTTTGAGTCATCGAATTCCTGACCAGATGTCGCTTTAGTTATTTCACGTTCTTAATCGATAGTTGCGCATTCTTTCGTTTGGTAGGCGTGTTTCGCGTGGAAATAAATGAAAATTACATGCATGAACACGGAAGTTCAGCTGACGGTAAACGAAATCTTTCTTCTATTTTAAAGACACATTTTGATTGCATACTACCCTAATGCCTCTAAGCAGATTTGAAATAAAAAAAATCCTTGGTGACGTATGCCTCTCTAACAGGTAGGGGCCTAATAATGGGTAAAAAAAAACGTGAAAATGATATTACCCTGCAACTATCGCATCACGGGCAGATAGCTCTGTCAAAAATTGACGAAATGTGCCCATTAACATTTCCAAAGCAGATTTCTAAAATATTAATGCACATATGAAGTTTGGTGAAAATCCATTTATATTTTCTCAAGTCATCGTCCGGAAACGAAAATCCAGACGTGTCGTGGGCAGATAACTCTGTCAAAAATTTACGAAATTAACTCATTAGCAATTCTAAACCAGATCCCCACAATATCAATGCACAAACCAAGTTTGGTGAAAATCCATTTACTTTTACTCAAGTTATCCTCCGGAAACGAAAATATGGACGTATCGGGGGCAGATAAATTTGTCAAAAATTGACGAAATTTGCCTATTAAAATCCAAACCAGATCTCCACCATATCAATGCATATACCAAGTTTGGTGAAAAGCCGTTGAAATTTACTCGTTATCATCCTGAAACGAAAATAAGAACGGACGACCTACAGCAGACGGACGAACAGACACACGGACAGCCAAAGTGATACCATAATACCCCGTCAATAACGTGTGGTGGGGTATAATAAGATTTGATAGCAGCAACGTTTATGATGAAGACAGAGAAACAGATAAGGTTGGGTAATTTGGTGATAATCTGATGTTGTTGTTGTTTGTTTGTTTGTTTGTTTTTTTTTCACATTATTCCATAAAATATATCTGGTTGTTATTTATAAGAATCGCCTCGCCAATGTAGCTCTAATGAATACTCACAACATGATTTATGGAGAAATACAGACACTTATGTATATATGTTGTTTTATCATCAAATGTCCTCTTCAAATGCTTCTTTGGATCAAATAAAGAAAATTAGTAAGCTAGAGAATATTTTATTTATTTATTTATTTATTTATACTAAGACGAAAAAAAAAAACGCCGGGTAACCTTTACGAAAAAGAAACGCCGGGTAACCTTTACAGATAATTTTAAAGTATTTAATGTAACGTTACATTCATTTTTTTTTTTTTTTTTTTTTTTTTTTTTTTTTTTGCTTTTATTTTTTTAATTTTGTATAACCTTTCATCTTTATTGAAGAAGTTGACAAAGTTTCATTCGATTTTCAGTTATGATTATGAGAAAAACATACGCCCTTTTGACAGTACCCCTATTTGTGTATTTGTTGCATATTCTATGTACCCAGCGTTTCTTTTTCGTCCTACTATATTTATTCATTTAAATTTCATTTATTTATTTATTTAAAGTAACTCTTAAGCAGTATTTTGACCATAAAATCTAATTTAATGAAGCAATAAAATCCACTTTGACACCTTTAAGGAAGACGATTTCATTTTTAGCTGACCTGAGCGAAAACTCCAGGTGAGATATTGTGATCACCCTCTGTCCATTGTCCGTCGTCGTCCGTCGTCCGTCGTCAACAATTAGTTTGTTAACACTCTAGAGGTCACAGTTTTTACCCAATCTTCGTGAAACTTGCTCAGAATTTTTGCCGCTATGAAATTTTTAGGTCAAGTTTGAAACTGGGTCACTTGGGGTAAAAACTAGGTCACCAGGCCAAATCAAAGGACAAACGTTAACATTCTAGAGGTCACATTTTTGCAGTAATCACGATAATATTGCTCAAAATGTTTGTCTTGATGATTACTAGGTCAAGTTTGAAACTGGGTCACTTGGGGTCAAAAACTGTGACTACCAGGCCAAATCAAAGGAAAACCTTGTTAACACTCTAGAGATAACATTTTTGAAGTAATCCTCTTGAATATCAGTCGCTCAAAATATTTGTCGATGATTTCTAGATCAAGTTCGAAACTGGGCCACTTTGGGTTGAAAACTAGATCACCAGGCAAAATCAAAGGAAACCTTTGTTAACACTCTAGCGATCACATTTTCGAAGCCATCATCATGAATCTTGCTCAAAATGTTTGTCTTGATGATTTCTAGGTCATATTTGAAACTGGGTGACTTTGGTCAAAAACTAGGTCTCCAGGCCAAATCAAAGGAAAACCTTTATTTACACTCTAGTGGTCACATTTTTGAAGTAATAATAACGAATATTGCTAAAAATGTTTGTCTTGATGATTTCTAGGTCAAGTTTGAAACTGGGTCACTTGGGGCCAAAACTTAGGTCACCAGGCCAAATCAAAGGAAAACCTTGTAACTCTAGAAGTCACATTTTTGAAGTTAACATCATGAATCTTGCTCAACTTGTTCAAAATGTTTGTCTTGATGATTTCTAGGTGAAGTTTAGAACTGGGCCACTTATGATCTATATTTCACGGTCCAGTGACTTCTTAAGTTTTTCCGTTTAGGTCAGTTTCTCAGTAACTGTTGGTCCTACAGTGTGATGTTTGGCACTTGTGAAGTGTATGTGTTTAGGTTAGTTTCTCAGTAACTATTGCTCCTACAGCCAGTGATACTTAGCACATGCATACATCTTAGCATGGCCTCTTGAGTGCAGTCATCCATATTTGACCTTGACCTCTATTTCACAGTCCATTAGACATGCTACATTGTCTTACTTGTTAATATCATCATCATGAATTCTGGTCAGAATGTTTGCCTTGATCAGTTCTAGGTCAGGTTCTCTAAGTGCTATGATACTCAGGTGAGCGTTACAGGGCCTTCATGGCCTTCTTGTTTTTTTTTTTATTTTGTTGTATTTAATTGATTTATTCCCATCTATTATCTTCGAGTACCTCTACTCTTATATGTAGCGTATTGAAGATTCAGTGCCCCCATCGATTGTAATCTCGCCGGGATAAAGCCGATTCGAGACTTACCTGGACAGTTTGGCATATACGCACAACAATGTGAAACAAGTCCGTACTCCCATGCGCATACGTCGCCTCATACACGAGGCCTTAATGTTTCTGTGCCGGGACCCTGCCAGACTTTTATGTTACCGTGGAAGATTTAAGGGGACTGGATAAACTAGGTAGATTTTCAGCCATTTTGTACCAGGGAGGCAATTTTGCGATTTCCCGTTTGTCTCCCTCCCACTAAGTCTATTCTGAAAAGGGGTCTACTCTAAAAGTAGATTAGACCTCTTTTAAGTTTTTAGAAGGGAGCCAAAACAGTTTTGATGTCCTTCATATAGAACCTATGGGCATACAGAGGTGGACAGGATGACACTCCTGATGTACAAGTTGATCAAGGTTTGGTGATTAAAATCATCCCCGGTTTTAACCCGTGGTCTTAAGCGATTAAAGCAGCCCTGGTCAATACTCCCCAAAGTGGTCAATACTTGTCGACTGAAACTTTCTGTGATCGACTGAAAATTTTAGTGGTCGATTGGTCTAATATTTGGTTAGATGAGGATTTCTTAATAACTCTGGAACTCTACACTTTTTATCCATGAAAGACTTCGAGAAATTTTTTAAAAATGTATTTTTTAACATATGAATTGCATTTGTTTATTCTTTTTGTAATACTCTATTTTTTATTATTATTATTATTTTTATTTTATTTTTTTATTTATTTTTTTTTTTTATTTATTTATTTTTTTTGCCTTAATACATATTGAGTCACAGATTTGATAATATTGGGCAGGTCATACCAGGCCAAATAGCTAATATAATGAATTTAGTGTGGTTTTGTATGTTTTTAAGGCCACAGCAAAACATTTTAAGGTTGCGCTAATACCACCTAATAGGGTCCAAAAACAGAGTGTGCTATAATGACCATATCTGACCATACATATTTCAGTCGACGACCAGCAATCAACTTTGTATGGCTTTGTTTGTTTTTAATGTCTCGTTGCCCTTTATTATATAGTAACATTAGCACAGTAAAGAGGGTCCAGCGGAGGCAATGACCATGATCTGACCTGACCATACATATTTCAATCGACCACTAATCGACCAGTAATAGCACTGACCATTGGTCTGGTCAAAACTTATACTGATTGTCGACTGCCAACCTTTATGTTGATCCGGACATTCACTGACCTATAGCTGAGAAGCCTGCCTTTTTGTGTGAAACTAACATTAAAAAATTTAGTTTGGGTAGACTTTTTTAATACGTGCGTCAAAATTGTCGATTGCCAACCTGACGTTGATCCAGACATTCATTGACCTATTGCTGAGAAGCTTGTCTTTTTGTGTGAAACTTACATTCAAGGATTATTTAGTTGCGGTAAACGTTCTTTATACGTACGTCACAAGCTAAGATGACCGCATTACTGACAGTCTGAGAAACAAAAAAACGTGCGAAACAAAGCATTATATGAGCGGAGTTGTTCAGAGTGAATGGAACTCGGCTATACCTTGTCAGTGTTTCCAACGACGATGTATAAATTACGCCACCAACATCAATATGCACTGGCGCTGTGTATCTGGTGGGTGTGGCCGGGCATGGTACACCGCTGATTTTGGCACTGTATCCTCCATTCTGGCTATGGACGGGCGAAGGTGTTGAAGGATGCACAGGCGACGACATTCGCCGCCCAGCTGTTTCTGCAATGGACACTTTTAGCTCCAGCTTGACGATTCGCACGACTGAAAAGAGAAATAATTAATGCCCACTTTGGAAGCTACAGCTAGCGCCGGTGTTATTTGCGGAAATCCTTATCCGGTATGCAAGAAATTGTTTTTTCATTTTATTCAGTTTTAACGTGTATTTATGGATTAAAACGTGCTTCAGAGTTAAATGTTTCAGTGCTCGGGATAGTTAAGTCAGAACTTCTGCAGTATATATTTACTTCTGTCTTGTTCATTTCTTCGCAACTGCCACAATCACACCATTCCTCGAGAGGAATCTTCGAGTCTTCACACGCCGCGATTTCTTCAAGGTCGTTGGTACTATACACCGGCTCGAAATTATACACAATTAAACATATAGTATCCTCATTCGACATTTTGAGTAGTCTTTGCAATATTTTCCGAAAAAATAATGCTTAAAATTATCGCTTGGAAATAACCTGTAGCGCTCGTTCAATTGCCAAATTAGATAATAGCTTCCGACCGGTAGTCATTGTTGTGAGTGAGTGACGTCACAGTAAATAAAAATGGCAAGCTCCCTTGCGACTCTGGCCGTATTTAAGAGAAAAAACTCTTGTGTAAAAATAAGGCGCTAAATCAGTAAACTTTTGGCCGTTATGTATATATTAGCCATTAATAAATAACTAAAGCACTAAATAACCATTTCCGATTTTATTCTTTTAATAGAACTTCTTTAACGCTTAGCATGCTGAGTAAAAGTTTCAGCAGATGCCATTTTAAAATACTTTTCATACTTTTCCCTGAAAGTAGACTTTGGCAATTCATGCTTGCGAGACAATTTGCACGAAATGCCAAAGCTTATTTTCTTGGAAAAAAAGAGGAAAAATACCACCAATTTGTCGTCTGCTGAATTTGCCCAGAGAGAGGTAAGAGTTAATTAATGTTTGCAACAGCTCCGAGTTTTGTCAGGGTTCAAAGACTCAATAATTTTAATATGTTTAAACATGATCTACCCTTTGGCAATGCTTTGAAGGATTAGTGTGAACACCGCAGGGGAAATAACATATACAGTGGAATATATATACACAAACACACATTCATTGTGTTGTTGTTCGCAATTTATTTTGCTTTAACTAGTTTTCCCAGCTGAAGTTTCCAGTACAAACGTCTCCGGATTTATTATATTGATCAGGGCTAGAAACTAGTCTTCCTGATGTACACTCTGGTGTCATTTGACGTATAAACAAAATATTGATAACAGAAGCAGTCTTGAATCTCCAATATAAGTACATGAAATGTATGAATATGTATATAATCGTTTCATATACTGACAATAAAGAAACATGACACATTGACTAAACACATTGTAGATACGGGTTAAAATGCACTGTTTTTCACGCTTATCTAAAATTATGACAAGCGCAATTTCTTTGTTGTTAAAAGGACGTCGATACAAAACGGGGAGCTACTGCATGAAGTACTGGACCAGTATGCTGTAGGTGGCTGTCAGGAGTTAGGTAGGAGCTGAATGGAATACTGGACCAGTGAGCTGTAAGTGGCTGTCAGGAGTTAGAGATGAGCTGAATGGAATGCCGGACAGTATGCTGTAGGTGGCTGTCAGGATTAGGGACGGAATATTGGACCAGTATGCTGTAGATGGCTGTCAGGAGTTAAGGAGGAGCTGAATGAAATACTGGACCAGTATCGTGTCGTATATAATCACTAGCAGTGTTTTCCAAGCAAATGGAAGAAAGCAAAGATTACTTCCCTTGATAAAAATGGTCCCAAATGAAAAGTAAATAATTATCGGCAAATATCGATTATGCACGTCTTATCCAGTTCTTGCTAAGCATGTTCATGAGAGCTTGTCTGACGTTTTGCTTGCATATAATGTATTTCATAAAATTTAGTCGGGTTTCCGAGCACAGCATTAATGTGAAACTGCTCTTGTCAATATGACTGATCTATAGTTGAATGTTATTGACAATAGTAAACTAATTGTTGTAGCATTAGTCGATTAAAAAAAAACTTTGATCTAGAAGATCATGACATTCTACTTAATAAACATACAATATACGGTAAAAAGGATGAAGCTTTATTGTGGTTTGTTAATTATCTTTCAAATACTAAGCAGCAGGTTGGCCACTCATATTTTTGCTTTTTTATAAATGATATACCTTTGTACACAAAGGAAGTCTTTACTGATCTGTATGCTGATGACACAACTTTGCACGATGTCCAGGATTCTATAGAACAAACTGAGAATAACCTTCAATTTGCATTGAACAATCTGCACATCTGGTGAAGAAGCAATGATATGATTCTGAAGTCATCTAAAATAAAAGTCATGCTTGTAACAACAAACCAGAAAAGGCAACGGCTCGAAAATGACAATCTTGATCTTAACTTCAATAATGAATCCCTAAATATGATTTAATATGCCAAAATACTAGATGTATATTGTATGCTTGTAACAACAAACCAAAAAAGGCAACGGCTCAGAAATGACAATCTTGATCTTAACTTCAATAATGAGTCCCTAAATATGATTTAAAATGCCAAAATACTAGATGTTTTTGTAGACAGTTATCTGGCGTGGTATAATCACATTTAGTATCTAACGAAAAAAAAGTGTTTCAAGTATTTGGCGTCTATCCAAAATAAAAAAAAAATGTCTCAAGCTACAAGCTAACAGAGTTCAATTTTACGAATCATATATCCAATCGCACATTGATTATTGCAATATTGTTTGGGGAAGTTCTTCTGAGTCCAGCAAAATGAAGATACATAAATTGCAAAAGCGTGCATGTAAGGTTATTCTAGACTTCAATGTTGATGACTCTAATGAAGCCATGATTTTCAAAAGATTATGGTCATATATGATAGACTTTATCGAAAAAAGCCAAACTCATGTTTAAAGTCTATAATAATTTAGCTTCTACATAAATATCTGAGAACTTCACATTACGAAATAATGTGAACACCAGTATGAAGCTTAGATCATCTTGTTCCACCTGAGCCTACGTAGGACAAAATGGTCCAAGCATAGTATGCGCTACTCTGGATGTCTGGTATGGAATAGCTTACCAGAAGAAGTTAAAAATGGCCAGTCTTGACACATTTCCTAACAGATGTTTCAGATGGTTAGTAAATTGAAGTCAATGGCCCATTTGAAATTATATATTGTAATTTTTGTATTTATTTATTTATTTATTTCTATTTTTATTTATTTATTTTTTTTACAGAAACCTCCCTATACATATAATGTTAAAATGAAGATTTTGCTATTTTTTTTTTTTTTTGTACCAGAATCTCACTATTATTTATTTTCAGAACTTAACATGTCTGTTGTCCAGAGTGTTATATTTATTGCTATTAGAAAAGGAAAATTACATAAAATGTTGTATGTTGTGCGTGTAATTTTCCGTTTTCTTTCTTTCTTTCTTTTCCTCGTCAATCTTACACATGGATCTATACATCAGATGTAAAATAAACATGCGAACAGCATAGTTTTACCAAGTTTTGTTAATATGTATGCTTTTAAATTATCAAATACTTCTTGTTGCAATAAGGCATAAACTGAAATGGGATACACTTGATTAAATACATGATGTATGTACACTGTGGTCAGCCTCATTAAGCCATCTGTGAGATATAATCATAATAGTTATTGCGACAAATTAGTTGTTGATAAGTTTTAAATTTCTTGTCTGATCGCTTGAGATTTGAAAATCATCAACAACCTATACCTATGGGTGTATGTATATATTTGAAATCTCGTATCTCTGTTATTAAGTGTGTGTTTGAGGTGGGAACAGTCTCCAAACCCGTCTTACTTCCGTGATATAAATACATGTACATTTGTACCTTGATCACCCAATGTTTCATTAGATTTCTTGCATTTCGTTTTGGTAACAGTCTACATTGACCCATTGCAAACAATTGTTACAAGGGATTTCTCCATTTTTTTTTTCTTTTCTAATATAATTCATTAATCCTGACCTCCAACAAGCATGTTATTACAATCAATCACTTACTTTCTTATTTGCGAGTTTGTGTAAACTACTTTAATAACATATGTTTAGTATGTATGTGCTAAATGTAGTAACCCTCTATGAATAAAGTCTTTACTTACTTACTTACTTACCAGTATGTTGTAGGTGGCTGTCGGGTGTTAGGGTGGATAGACCTGTATGCTGTAGGTGGCGGTCGGGAGTTAGGGAGGAGCTGAATGTAATATTGTACCAGTAAGCTGAAGGTGGCTGTCGGGAATTAGGGAGGAGCTGAATGAAATACTGGACCAGTATGCTGTAGGTGGCTGTCAGGAATTCGGGAGGCGCTGAATGAAATGCTGGACCAGTATGTGTAGGTGGCTGTCGAGAGTTAGAGAGGAGCTGAATAAAATACTGGACCGGTATGCTGTAGGTGGTTGTCGAGTCAGGGAGAAGCTGAATGAAACTGGACCAGTATGCTGTAGGTGGCTGTCAGGAATTAGCGAGGCGCTGAATGGAATACTGTAGCTGACTGTCTGGAGTTAGAGAGTAGCTGAATGAAATACTGGACCAGTATCCTGTAGGTGGCCGTCGAGAGTTAGGGAGGAGCTGAATGAAATACTGGACCAGTATGCTGTAGGCTGTCGGCAGATGGAGAAACTGAATGAAATACTGGACCAGTATGCTGTAGGTGGCTGTCGGCTGTTAGGGAGTAGCTGAATGAAATACTGGACCAGTATGCTGTACGTGTCTGTCAGGAATTGAGAGGGGGGGGCTGAATGGAATACTTGACCAGTATGCTGTAGGTGTCTGTCGGTAGTAAGGGAGGAGCTGAATGAAATACTGGACCAAAATGCTGGCTGCCAGGAATTAGGGAGCTGTTGAATGAAATACTGGACCAGAATGCTGAAGGTGGCTGTCGGGAGTTATGGAAGACCTGAAAGAAATACTAGACCAGAATTCTGTATCTGACTGTCAGCAATTAGGGAAGCGTTGAATAAAAATATTAGACCATTATGCTGTAGATGGCTGTCGGGAGTTAGAGAGGAGCTTTATGAAATACGGGACCAGTATGCTGTAGGTGGCTGTCAGGAAACAGAGGGGAGGGGTGTTGAATGGAATACTGGAGCAGTATGCTGTAGGTGGCTGTCGGGAGAAAAGGGAGAAGCTAAATGAAATTGTAGTACACTATGCATCAGTTGGCTGCAAGGAATCAGAGAGGCACTGAATTAAATACTGTACCAGTATGCTGTAGGTGGCTGTCGGGAGTTAGAGAGGAGTTGAATGAAATTATGGACCAGAAGGCTGTATGTGGCTGTCATGTATTAGGGAGGCGTTGAATGAAATAATGGACCGTCATGCTGTAGATGGCTGTCGGGAGTTATGGAGCTAAATAAAATACTGGACTAGTATGCTGTAGGTGATCGTCGGGAGTTCGGGCGGAGCTGAATGGAATACTGGACCACTATGCAGGTGGTTGCTGCCAGGAATTAGGAAGGCGCTGAATGGAATACTGTACAAGTATGCTGTAGGTAGTTGTAGTGAGGTAGGGTGGAGCAGAATAAAATACTGGACCAGGTTGCTGTCGGGAGTTAGGAAGGAGCTGAATGAAAATATGACAAGTATGCTGTAGATGGCTGTCAGGCATTATGGAGGCACTGAATGGAATACTGGAACAGTATGTGGCAGTGGCGGTCAGGTATTAGGGAGGCGCTAAATGGAATACTGGATCAGTATGCTGTAGGTGGCAGTCAGACATGAGAGAGGCGCTGAATGGTATACTGGATCAGTATGCTGTAAATGGCTGTCAGGAATTAGTCAGGCGCTGAATGAAATACTGGATCAGAATGCTGTATGTGGCTGTCAGGAATTAGAGAGGTGCTAAACGGAATACTGGACCAGTATGCTGTAGGTGGCTGCCAGGAATTAGGGAGGTGCCGGATGAAATACCTGTCCAGTATGCTGTACGTGGCTGTCAGGAATTAGGGAGGCGCTGAATGAAATACTGGAACAGTATGCTGTAGGTGGCTGTCAGATAATTGGGAGGTGCCGAACGAAATACTGGACTTTGCTGTAGGTTGATGTGAGGAATTAGGGAGGAGCTGAATGAAGTACTGGATCAGTATGCTGTAGGTGGCTGTCAGGTCTTAGGGAGGCGCTGAATGAAATACTTGAACAGCATGCTGTAGGTGGCTCTCAGATAATAGGGAGGCGCCGAATGAAATACTTGACCTGTTTGCTGTAGGTTGCTGTCAGGATTTAGGAAGGCACTGAATGAAATACTTGGCCAGTATGCTGTAGATGGCTGTCAGGAATTAGGGAGGCGCTGAACAAAATACTGGACCAGTATGCTATAGATGGCTGTCAGGAATTAGAGATGCGCTGAATAAAATATATTACGAGCCAGGAGTAACTAGAAAAAATGAAACTGAAACCTGCATTACACTTTAAAACAAAAGAATACGAGTAAACAGTACCTCTCAAGTTTTATTGTCACAAAGCCCCTCAGAAATCTTCCATAATAGAAGAATTTTAAAACAACTCCTTTGAATAACAGTTTCTGATCCAACTATTAAAGGTCCCTGAATTCAGAGTTTTAATTCCAGAATGAATAAAATATTAAAGTAATCCAGTATAGAATAATTTCCGATATAAGTATACAAAGATGCCAATATGAAAATGTTTTCCCCTTATATATTATGGAAGAACACTCTAGAGAAAGAATTTGATATAGGCATCACTCTTTTTCTAGTTTTAATCAAGAATGTTCTAAATGTTCCATGACATACCTAATAATGTTCAATTCAGAATATTCTTTCTGGAAAGTTCTAAAAGAATATAAACAACTTGTTATCGTAAACATGATGTTCCAGAAAATTCTATAGAAACTTGCAGTAAACAAGAAAAAACTGATATTTAGACCAGTACGCTGTATGTAGCTGTCAGGAATTAGGGAGGCGCTGAATGAAATACTGGACCAGCATGCTGTAGGTGGCTGTCGGGAATTAGGGAGATGCTGAATGAAATACTGGACCAGTTTGCTGTAGGTGGCTCTGAGGGCGTAGGGAGGCAATGAAATACTGGACCGGTATGCTGTAGGTGGCTATCAGGAATTAGGGAGGCACTGATTGGAACTGGACCGGTATGCTTTAGGAGGCTGTCAGGAATTAGGGAGGCACTGAACGAAATACTGGATCAGTATGCTGTAGGTGGCTGTCTGGAATTAGGGAGGCACTGAAAGAAACTGGACCGGTATGTTTATGTGGCAATCAGGAATTAGGGAGATGCTGAATGAAATACTGGACCAGTATGCTGTAGGTGGCTCTGAGGGAGTAGGGAGGCAATGAATGAAATACTGGACCAGTATGCTGTAATTGGCTGTCAGGAATTAGGGAGGCACTGAATGAAATACCTGATCAGTATGCTGGAGGTGGCTGTCAGGAATTAGGGAGGCGCTGAATGAAATACTGGACCAGTATGCTGTAGGTGGCTGTCAGGAACTAGGGAGGCGCTGAATGAAATACTGGACCAGTATGCTGTATGTGGCCAGTATGCTGTAGGTGGCTGTCAGGAACTAGGGAGGCACTGAATGAAATACTGGACCAGTATGCTGTAGGTGGCTGTCAGGAATTAGGGAGGCGCTGAATGAAATACTGGACCAGTATGCTGTAGGTGGCTGTCAGGAATTAGGGAGGCGCTGAATGAAATACTGGACCAGTATGCTGTAGGTGGCTGTCAGGAACTAGGGAAGCACTGAATGAAACTGGACTTATGCTGAATGAAAAACTGGACCAGTATGCTGAAGGTGGCTGTCAGGAATTAGGGAGGCGCTGAATGAAATACTGGACCAGTATGCTGTAGGTGGCTGTAAGGAACTAGGGAGGCACTGAATGAAACTGGACTTATGCTGAATGAAAAACTGGACCAGTATGCTGAAGGTGGCTGTCAGGAATTAGAGAGGCACTGAATGAAATACTGGATCAGTATGCTTATGTGGCTGTCAGGAATTAGGGAGACACTGAATGAAATACTGGATCAGTATGCTGTAGGTGGCCGTCAGGAATTTGGGAGGCACTGAATGAAATTTTAGACCAGTATGTCGTTGGTGGCTGTCAGGAATTAGGGAGGCACTGAATAAAACTGAACCAGTATGCTGTAAGTGGTTGTCAGGAATTAGGGAGGCACTGAATGAAATACTGGACCAGTATGCCGTTGGTGGCTGTCAGGAATTAGGGAGGCACTGAATAAAACAACCAGTATGCTGAGGGTGGCTGTCAGGAACTAGGAAGGCACTAAATGAAACTGGACCAGTATGCTGTATGTGGCTGTCAGGAATTAGGGAGGCACTGAATGAAATACTGGACCAGTATGCTGTATGTGGCTGTCAGAAATTAGGGAGCCATTGAATGAAATACTGGATCCACATTTAACACATTGTCGTTTATAAACTAAATTTGATATATCGCGAAAGCAGAATTGTGACTCCAATAACCCTACTTCTGCTTTTGTGCGTGGGGCGCGGGACTGGATGAATTTACCAAATAGTAAGTAATGACGAAAGAAGATATTCCGTTTTCTAGACGGTGAAATTCGACAGCCTCTGATCAGAATACGCAGGCACGTAGGTGGACCTTCGCCTTCGTTGTACGCATATGCGTTAAGCCCTTCTCAACTTTTGGTTTAACGAGATTCAACTTCGTCACTTGTCTATGGTACTGTTAAGCCTATGCATTAAAAAGACGCCATGGAATTCTTCCAGCTGTCACTAACAGCTCTTATTTTACTAAATACAAGAACGCGGAACCTAGTCGAAGGTCGCGCTGCTGCAATCTGGTGGCTTGTTTTGTTTTGTATTATTTCAATGTTCCAAAGGGGTGAGTAAAAACTAAAGAACGGAAGATTATTTCAGAGTAAACGCAAGAGTTGTCCTACATTCTTCTATGTGACCCACCATTTTTACCTGATCAGTACTGGTATTAAATTTCAGTTCGACTAAAACTCTATTTGTAGAACAGTCGCTATTAATATTTTCTGCGTTTTTAAAGTTCCTTTTACAGGCGAGGATGGCGGGATGTGTGTTGCGTGCTTGGTGGGGTGGGTGGGGTAGGGCGGGCGGGGGCGGTAGAAACCTCAGTGGTTTGAGCTCGTTATGCGTTATAGAAAACAAATTATTCGTTTCAGTTAGCCCACCATTTGTATACGCACACCATGCTCCAAGGGCCACAGTACATCACATTAAGCCTATGACGATAGTCCCTGATTTCCCTTCCCCTTGAACAAAATTTTGTACGAAAAAAAAAGTCTTTGCGCTCAGTCCGCAAGTACCCGGCTCATTCTGCTGGGTCAGTGGTCGACACAGAATAACGAGATGGTACGGAAAACATTTCATTTTTTGATGTTTTAATGCATTCTCCCTGAAGCACAGAAAATCAGTTTGTGTGATCTCAACCATCCGGCATTATTAACTTTTGTGGTAAGAGCGCTGCCGCAAAAATAGACCTTAGCGTATATATTGAAGACCCAGATAATCCTGCGCATCTGTTTAACCTGAACAGTCCCTATGCTCGTCGCTTGCAGAAAGTATTGTTGTGTTCTGCAGAACCTGACAAAACGTCATTTTCCTTGTCAGACTGTGTGGGTGCGCAACCGGATCTGGGCTTTCGCCTTTCGCCACATATGCTGTGGTAGCCTCTTTTTTCTGACTTGTATCACATTATGGCATGTTTACATTATGACATGTGCTAATCACAACTGCTATCGACAATAATTCTATCTTTTTATTTATTTTTCATATATTGTAATTTTCAAAGAAAATAAGGCCTGTTGTTTCACGTGAATCGTCTGTCTAGCAGTCTTAATACCAAGTCTTAATTTTCCCTTACAAATAAAAAAATGAATATTGTCTGCTACAATTTTGCTGAGCACTTTAAAGGTTAAGGTGCGCACACATCCTTCAGCTGACTACTAGTAATACTCCGGATGTACGAACAAGATAACCTGGGGCTTATGTTACTTTCACAAACATCAGTGTCGCTATAGTACCCTAACACCTGAGCTCGTATCAATAATTGTTCATTCTTTCTTATTTTGGACTTTTCTTAGGGCCTCAAGTAACTGATACAAAATTACAAAGAGAAAACAAAAGAGTTGATTTTTAACAGCAAAAAGTATGGCCGGGGGATACCACTGTTCCCATTTACGAATATCGATAACACACCTCAGCCTTTCAGTCTCCGCGCTAGTTGAGGGAGTGAATCAGCAATAAAACTGATGACCGAAGTTTTTGGAGACCTCTCATGATGACCGATTTTCTCGGAGACGTAAAGGGCAAAGTAGCAGAAAACATGCTTTATTTTGGGGCGTTTACAATTAACCGTGCCTTTACTGTAACAAAACAACTAAGGTGAGCTACAATGTCAGGTCAGTTTCTTAACTAATGTTTCATATTCTTAGTATGTTTGTTTGTGTTGAGGTTTTGCGGCCCAGTCAACCCAATGGGTCATGTCGAGCGCGGTCAGTTTACCTAACCACACGTTTATTGAGCAGGCTTAGTCCTCCAAGCGGTTAACCAGTACTGTGCACATTCTTTCGCCAGAAACTGACAACTGCCCTTCTTGAATCAGCGGAAGGGAGAAAATGACCGTAGAAAATATTTCATGATCAATCTCCACGAAAGAATGTCATATTCTTAGTCCTTCTGTTTATCTGTTTTAATGACAGACACGTTATTTAAGCTAAGCGGAGCGAAGCTCGGGATGAGCTATCAGTGACCACTTCCCGTTCGTCATCCATGCATTCGTTCACACTTTTTAAGCGACTCCTATGAAACCGCTAATACGAATTGAGCCTAATTTGGTAGAAATAGAAATTCAGGTTTACTGAATATATGCCGCAGGGTCCTTTTTGTTCACATCAACTAAAATGCCCCACTTGTGACCAAATTGTATATGATGCATCCTTGGAACAAGCACTGTCATGTCTGCGAATATTACCGAGAACCAGCGTCCATGTCAGCCACCATGACCATAAAAGGTAAAAAAGCTTCAAAGGACTGCTTCTCCGAACTTGCAAGCCAATTAAGCTAAAACTGTACATGGACCATCTTTGGGGCAAGCGCATTCAAGCCTACATGCTGGTCAAGCGCTCTTATAAAATTAAGTGGGGTTACCCCACCTCTTGGCTAGAGATAGGGGTATGATAAGGAAGTGGGGTTTTGAGGCTTCCCGCTGATAACATGGTTTTTATTCTTTTCATCAAGTTCTTGCTCTGCAACATGCTGTGGTGGTCAGCTGCCTGGTCATTAACTTGTAATCAGATACCTCGCCTTTCTGCCGCGACATCATAGTAGATATTTTAGTCTTTCTTTTTTCACATTTAAAGTCAATTTGAATGTTATAGGTAGAAAGAGGGAGGGGAAATTAATAGACTTTCGTTTTTCAATCGTCGAAATTGGTCAAGAAATAAAGTTTTGCATAGTTCGTATAGGTAATAAAAGATGCAGTATTGGTTTCCTTGCTGCAGGAGTTAATTAGTTGTGTTACATAAGATATGCATAATGATAAGATAAGAAAACATGGTTTACAGTTTTAAGAGGCTAGTCCATCATGTACGAAAATCATTGGGAACTGCTCCCAAAATGACCACCTTGGCCATATATGGTAAAATCTTTACATCTATAGGGTATTTCCAATGCAGAGTTTAGAAGTAAACAATAATGATAAACAAGATGTCTTTTTCGGTCTGATTCGCTCACCTGGGCATATATGCCGTAGCTGGCAAAGTGTTCAATATGCAGCTCTTTGGTTGTAGGGGAAAACCTTAGTGTTGATCGTGAAGTCCAAGTATACCAGGGTGCTTATATCCGTAAAGCAAAGGTTCTCTAATATAGTGAATTACGGTATACTTTTCAATAACTAGTGGTCTATAGATAGGCTTCATTCTGCAACCATCTTCTGAAATGACATTTGTTGTGATGTGAAGCAATCATAATCATCATTATCATTACCATAAAGCATAAAAAATGCTGCTGCACGATGTCACGGTTCTTACTTTGAAAGTTTTTTTACACTATATGGTCATGGGGGCCTCTTGGATTACTGTTCCCAAACTTTTTACAACTCCGCACTTGTATCAAGGTTGGTCCTTATACGCAATTTGAATTTAATCGGCCTTGCAGTTTTTGGAGGCTTCATGGCCAAATAGTCGTAACTTTGGGTCACAATGTCCTATGTGAGACGTTGGTTGATAAAAAAGGGTGCACCATGCATGACTATGGTGGCCATCTTGGATGCCGGTTGCATACACTTTTTACAAATCTGAAATAGCTTATCCCAATGATGCTTCACAAATTAGTTCCTGAGAAATCCACTGCAAGATCCCTGAGAAAAAATGTCATGTAGACGTTTTACCATATGTGGTCATGCGGGACTTTTTGGATGCGCCTTCCCAATAGTTATCGAAGATCGGAATGATTTTATCCAAAGAATGCTTCATATGCAATTTTGACAATCGGTCTTTTAGTTTCAGGAAAGAACACATTTAAATATTTTACCATATGATTATGGTGGCCATTTTGATTGCCGGTGTCCATTTCTTTTTTTTTTTTTTTTTTTTTCTTTTTTTTTTTTTTTTTTTTTTTTTTTTTTTTCTTTTTTTTTTCACAAATTGCAAAGCTCTACTTCCACCTGTAATCTGAGTATAAATGGCAAATTAGTTCCTGAGAAAACGATTCAAATTAACAACGTTTTTCCTATTTCAGTCTATGGGACGTTTCAGTTACCAAGGCAGCAAATCAAAATGGTTTATCATCATAAACATTTGTAAAAGTTCTACCAGTTAGTGCACAGATGGCTTCAGTGCTTTTGGAGAAGTTATAAGGATTTTTACCATATATGGTCATGACGGCTATCTTGAACTTCAATTCCCAGAAATGTTCACACGCCAGCTATTTGATAACATGGGTTTTGTTTGAATCAGACGAAAGACATGAAAACTAATTTTTAACATTTATCAGGGAACGTTATTCTGTAAATAATTACTGAAATCATGTTCCAACAAAATAACTGCATGAACAATAGACGGACGAACACATGGACATCAAGCGGAAATCATAATACCCTACCTCTTGTGTGGCGGGGTACAGTTAGCTTGGGCTGGTGTCATTTTCAGTCTTATAATCAAATTTAAAAACATATGTTTCCTAGGTGTATCTTGACAATTTTCGATCACAGTGTTTTCAGAAGAAAACCAGACATGTGTCTAAGGTACACAAATGCCCCAACCCTTTGCTCTTTGCCCATATGGCAACAACTATTTTCCAAATGCTCAATCTGACCTGTTATACATTTTGGGTCCCAAGCCCAATCTCAGGACATGACCCAGACGCAATTCTAGCATAGAGTTTAAGGTTTAGGCCTGGGTAGGTAGCATACCAAATTTCAACTTGCTATCATACAAGGTACCCAAGCTATGACCTCCAAGAGGAACGCGGATGTAAAGGTGACTGTAAATTTGAATGTAAACTTAAACATTTGTATACATTTTGACACCTACCCACCCTAGGGTATGACCCAGGGGCAACACTAGCAAAGAGTTGAAGGTTTAGATCTGGGTAAGTAGCGTATTAAATTTCAACTTCCTAGCATAAAAGGTACCCAAATATGACCTCAAATGAATATGACATACGCACGAATGGACGTAACTTCAAGGTTGACAAAAGCATGACCGTGAAATATAGGTCACGGTGACCTTCACTTCATGACCTTTAAGTCAGTGTCACAAGGCTGATCAATGTCTGACCAAATATCTGTCTAAGTTGTTTTCATAACAAAAGCAGAAGAAAAATGAAGTTTTTAAAAGTAAAACATTTTAACTAGCAATACTTAACCTATAGATAATATGCTATTCTATTCTGTATTCCCCACCTTCCACAGAAAAAAATGACAGTTCAGTCGTTTTAAAAAGTCTTCATCCAGAAGGTCCCTTAGGCAGTTACCTGTCATCTTACTCTTCCCGCTCTTTTGATCACTGAGCTAAGCGGGGACGAAAGTGGGGATTCATTTATCTATAGGTTAAGTATTGCTAGTTAAAATTTTTTCACTTTTAAAAACTTCATTTTAACTGCACAATACATTAATCTATAGATAATGTACTAGAATTTGCTGGTTAGGAAAGAGGAGCTCTCCTATTCTAATACAAATGAAACATAAAATCCCTATCCTTCTGGATTAAGGCTCCCGAAACTCCATGGAATGAGATGCATTCCTGATGTATAATGCTAGGAATGATATAAATTCCTAACATATATATAAGTTACAAGTTTACAAGTTTATTCATCAAAACAGAAAGCTTCACAAATGAAACATAGAACTATAAAAGAAACATGAAACAGAAAAAGAGAGGAGAAAAAATGAATATATAAGATATGAATTACCTTAATGTATGTGTTGCAGGCTTTGGAGACTGTCAGTCTTCTTTAGGCGTCAAAGGGTCTATTCTCCTGACCCCAACACATTTTGGGCAACAACTATTGGGCCCAAAGTTTGAAGATTTGCTGCTTGTTGAGACATATCTCTCAAATAGAGTTTAGGAAAGGTAGAGGCTTGATTCCAGACTGCTGCTTTGAGTATTTCATTGAACGGAACCTTATCAAAGAATGCCCAGGAAGAAGATAGTGCCCTAACTTCATGAGCTTTAATCTTTAGGAAAGAGAGGTCTCTACGAGTGAGTTTCCTATAGGCAAGTTTAATAGTGTAAGAAATCCATCTCGAGACTGAAGCCTTAGAGATATTTTGTTTGCCTTTTATTGGTAGAAATAGTCAAGTCCTATTTTGACGATAAGATTTAGTCATTTTTAAGATAAATTTTTTATGCTCTTATCAGTCTATCCGAGTGTTCCCTCTTACATGTTCGAGCTAAATTAGGGATAACTATAGTATCTGGGCAGATGGACGGAAGCTGATTCTTAACCAAAAACCCAGTTTGAACTATCTGAGCCATCAGATTTATTGAATCTTAGATGATTTGCATCCATTGCCAAAGCATGAATCTCACTGCATCTTTTGGCAGTGGCTAGAGCTAACAAAAAGGCTGTCTTTATCGTAACCTGAAGTCTAGATGCCTTATGTAGAGGTTCACATGGGGCTTTCTGAAGGCAGACTAAGACCCAAGATAAATCCCATTTAGGAGTAAGAGATCTTTGTACTGGACGTTGCGATTCAAAAGATTTTATAAATTCAGACAAGACAGGATTAGATCCGATTCTATTACCAGCCTTAAACTTAAGAGTATTAGAGATCATAGATCTATAACCTTTAATAGTACTTATTTGATACTTTTTCTCAGAGAAAAGGTAAATGAGGAAGTCGGCTATTACAGTAAGAGGGGCCATTAACCTTCTTTTTATGACACCAATTGGAGTATACGATCCATTTTGCATCATCGACTTTCTGAGTTGATATTCGTCTTGATTTTGAGACAAAATCTCTGATTGATTGCTTGATAACTCCCAAGCGTGAAGGTCGAGTAATGGAAGATTTGGTGTTGAAACTTTCCTTTTGCTTGTGTCAGAAGTTTTGGAAAGAGCGGAAGACGAATTGGAGCTGATACTAACAGTTCTAATACCTCTGAGAACCACGGTCGTTGGGGCCAAAGGGGAGTAATAAGAACTATTCTGCACCGAGATTGCCGTATCTTGGCTAGAACAGGAGGTATCAGGATAGTTCGTGGAAATGCATAAGCATGAAAAAGATTCCAGTTCATATTTAATGCGTCTATCGCTAAGGCCTGATCGTCCGGGACTGGAGATACATACAATGGGAGCTTGTGATTGAAGCGAGTCGCAAACAGATCCACATTTGGGATAATTGTGCATTTGGAAAATGGAGTTCGCGATTGATTGATCCAATGCTCATTCTGTTTTGAGAGGCTTGTCAATTTTCGATAGACGATCTGCCAAAACATTGAATTTGCCTGGGATATGTCGAACTCTGATAATCATATCTTGTTCCGGGCACCAATGAAGGATCTCCCATACCTCTACACATAGATTGGGAGAATGTGTTCCTCCTTGCTTGATATAAGAGACCACTGTTGTGTTGTCGGTAGAAATCATGACACAAGATTAGCGAATATATTTTATGGCTTTCTTCAGTGCGAAACGAACGGCCATTATTTCCAGCATATTGATATGGAGTTGGGATTGGTCGTCCGACCAACGACCGTGAAAGGATAGACTCATCGGTTCTAGATGAGCTCCCCAACCGTAATGACTGGCATCCATATTAAGGAATGCATTGGGATCTGGAGGATGAATGAGCGTTCCTTGAACGAATCGGTTGCTGTCCATCCACCATTTCAAATGGAATCGAATCATACTGTTGATCGGAACCTGATGATCGAGTGGAAGAATATGAGGTCTCCAGACAGATAACATGCACAATTGCAGAGGTCGTAAGTGAAGTCTGTCCAAGAGAACGAAGTCTGCTGCTGCGCTGAGTTTGCCCAAAAGAGAAAGGAAAGTTCGTGCCAAAATTTGAGTCTGAGAAAGGAATGTCTTGATACGTGTAGTCAGAATAAGAGAATCGACTCGGTCTGCTGGAACCCTGAATATATTTAGCTGTGTCAGAAATTTCATGCCTTTAAATGTGAATTTCTGTGCTGGTATCAAATCTAACTTCATTAGATAGACTTTGTACCGTTTGGAGGCAATAGATTGTGTGAGATATTAGTCGATTGCGAATCAAATCCCTTATTAACCAATCGTCTAGGTACGGAAACAGGGAGATGGCACAGTGCGCTGCTATTACATCCATTTGTTTGGTGAAAATCCACGGACTAAGGGTCATTCCGAAAGGTAAGACCATGAATTGGAAGACTTGATGTCCGAACATGAACCGAAGGTATTTTCTGGATTGTGGATGAATCGGTACATGAAGATACGCATCCGTCAGGTCTAAGGAGACAGCCCAGTCGTTGGCTAATATCAACTGTCTTACCGACTTGACTGTCTCCATCTTGAAAGGTTGTTTCCTTATATATTGATTTAGTATAGAAAGATCTATTACTGGACGTAACATTCCATTCTTTTTAGCTCACCTGAACACGAAGTGCTCATGGTGAGCTATTGTGGTCAGTCAATGTCCGTCGTCCGTCGTGCGTCGTCCGTCGGGCGTCGTCCGTTGTCCGTCATGCGGCGTCAACAATTGATTTAAAAGCCTACTCCTCCTACACCCCTGGGCCAATTGACTCGATACTTGGTAGGAAGCATCGGGGTGTAGATCAAAAATGGCTAAAATCATTCCGATCAGAAATCCAAGATGGCCGCTATGGCCGCCATCTTGAAAATCTATTTTCGCCTCCTCTCCTGAACCGAAAGGCAGATTGACTCCAAACTTGCTAGGAAGCATCAAGGTGACTTGTAGAACAAAAATAGCTAAAATCGTGCCGATCAGAAATCCAAGATGGCTGCTATGGCAGCCATCTTGAAAATCTAATTTTTGCTTCTTCTCCTGAACCGAAAGGCCAATTGACTCCAAGCTTGCTAGGAAACATCAGGGTGACTTGTAGATCAAAAATAGCTAAAATCGTGCCGATCGTAAATCTAAGATTGCCGCCATGGCGGCCAACTTGAAAATCTATTTTTCGCTTCTTCTCCTAACCCCAAATGCCAATTGACTCGAAAGTTTGTAGAAAGCATCGGGGTGACTTGTACATCAAAAGTAGCTAAAATCGTTCCAATCGGAAATCGAAGATGGCCGCCATCTTGAGAATCTATTTTTCGCTTCTTTTCCTGAGCCGAAAGGCCAATTGACTCCAAACTTGGTAGGAAGCATCAGGGTGATTTGTAGATCAAAAATAGCTAAAATCATGCTGATCAGAAATCCGAAATGGCGGCCGTCTTGAAAATCTTTTTTTCGCTTTTTCTCCTAAACCCAAAAGCCAATGGTCTTGAAGCTTGGTAGGAAGCATCGGGTGACTTATAGATTAAAAATGGCTAAAATCGTTCCGATTGGAAATACAAGATGGCCGCCATGGCGGCCATGTTGAAAATCTATTTTTCACTTCTTCTCCTGAACTGAAAAGCTTATTGACTTTAAACTAGGTAGGAACCACCAAGGTGACCTGTAGATCAAAAATAGATAAAATCGTCCCTATCAGAAATCCAATCTGGTCGCCATGACAGCCATCTTGAAAATCTATTGTTCGCTTCTTCTCCTGAACTGAATGGCCATTTGACTCGAAACTTGGTAGGAAGCATTCGGGTGACTTGTAGATCTAAAATAGCTTAAATTGTTTGGATCGGAAATCCAAGATGGCCGTCATGGCGGCCATCTTGAAACTCTTTTTTTTTTTTTTTTTTTTTTTTTTTTTTTCACTTATTTTCCTGAACCAAAGGGCTAGTTGATTTGAAAATTGGTAGGAAGCCTCGGGATAACTTGTAGATATAAAATAGCTAAAATCGTTCCGATCGGAAATCCAAGATGGCGGCCATCTTCAAAATCTATTTTTCCCTTCTTCTTCTGAACTGAAAGGCCAATTGACTCGAAACTTGGTAGGAAGCATCGGGGTGACCTGTAGATCAAAAATAGCTCAAATCGTTGCGATAGGAAATCCCAAATTTTGGCTATGGCGGCCATCTTGAAAATCTGTTTTGAACTTTTTCTCCTGAACCGAAAGGGAAATTGACTCAAAGTGTATTGGAAGTATCGATGTGACTTGTAGATCAACAGTAGCTAAAATCATTCTGATTGGAAGTCCAAGATGGCTACCATCTTGTTTATGTTTATTATATTTCCCTGCCACTGTGCTGTTTACATGTATAAAATCATGATTCTTCAGAAACCACTTAGCCAACTGCCACCAAATTTCACATTGATCCTACCGTTGAAATGTGATTGAGAGTTTGTTCAAATGATCACGCTCCATTGACTGTCATGCCATATATAATATTCTTCTTCAAAATTAAGAACTGCTTAAAGGATGATCTTTTCATTGCGATGACAGGACTGGAAAAATGTTGCATAACATCTGCATATCTGCAGTGGCTATGTCACTCAGGTGAGCGACCCGTGGCCCGTGGGCCTCTTGTTTGGTACTAGGAATAGCCGGTAATAAAAACCGGGAGTTCCCGGATCTTGTACCCTTTCCACTGCCCGTTTTTGGAGAAGTTGTACGATCTCTTCTCTTAATAATGGGGAGGAAGATTGGCTCAGACTTATCGGAACTACCGAAAGAGCAGGATTTAACCTAAATGGTATCCTGAAACCGTTTCGAACGATAGAGAAGACCCATTTGTTGTCTGTTAACTCTTCCCATTGTTCCACAAAGTGGACCAACCTTCCTCCCACTGGAATATCTGGCCGTGGCAAGATGGGCAGTGGAAAGGGTTGGATTTCAGAACTTTGGGGAGGAAGAGAAAGGGGAACTGTTTCGAGTTTCCACCCCTCTTAGAATAGGCGTTCCTATTAGCGGACGAATAGGGCGGACTCCGACTTTTAGGCTAAAAGGCTGCATCTGTTTAGTCCTAGAAGGCTTATTCGGTTGTCTAGGTCTCTTGAATGAAATAGGAGCTGAAAAAGTCGTCTTTTGTTGTTGTAAGTTTGCACTGTTTGAGGAAGATGCCAAGAACCTCTGTTGTTGCGCTTCGTAATTGCCCTTGGCAACTTTCTTTGATTTTATTTCCAAACATAGTTTGGGTACTAACTGGAGCATTGCGTAGTTCGTAGCACGAATTCTCTAATAAGAGTTTTGATGTGGCTAAAGCCGCATCACGTCTAGCCTGGAATATTTCAGTAGCTAAGATAGTCGATATTGCTGTGGCATGTTTTATAGACTTAGCTACTGCTTCTAATAGTCTAGAAAGAACTGCGACAGACATTGACTACTGCTGCATGCACAAGTATGCAGCAGAAGAAAACAAGTCTGCATGCGAATTTATCGCTACAAGTTTACGAGCTCTTTTTTCCCATCTTTCTAGACTTTTAACTGGAAGGGAGCATCTTCCTCTGCTGGACAAATCCAACAAGGAAGCGTCCGCTTCTAATGGTGGAATGTTATCCGTTGGGAAGTATTGGCTTTGGCATTTATAAAATTTAGACGGCGCCAAAGACGTTTTGGGAACAAAGCCAATCTTTACCCATTTCTCCGAATCTATACTGTTTTGGAGAAAATTGGTGGTGTTCTCCACCAACTTTGATTGTGGTAGCACTAATAATGGAGTCGCTTGCGACTCCAGTAAGTGCTCAATGCCAGAAAGAGGTTTAGCAGGAGTATGTTCTTCTGAAGGCCTAGGCAAGAGTCTAAACACCCTATTTACGGCTCTGTCAAATGACCAGATTTCCTTTTCCAGTTCGGAGTCTGAGTCCTTTGCAGAGTGTTGAGTGGTATTTTCAGGTTGAGGTATAGGTGTTACATAAGTTGTCTCTGCAGGTTGCAGCACAGCTAGAGCCTCTGCAACCTGAGTAGTTTGTTTACTTCTTTTATATCTGCCATAATCCTTTGCCGAACGATTAGGCGAAAAAGAAGAAGACGTCGATCGTCTTCTTCTCCTCTTATTAGAATGTTTAGATCTTTTAGACTTTCTACTACATTTACGAGAGTCTGAAGATGATGATCTAGAAGAGGAAGAAGAAGATGATCTATGTCTTCTCCTCTTTCTAGGTTTATGTCTTTTTTTATTTTGATCTCTCCTAGACATACGTCTAGATTGAGATAACTATAAGTTCTCCGATCTCCAGTTATTGTTAGGCGGTTCCAGAACAATACTGGGATCGGACATGTTGCTAAAATCAGGCTCAAGAGGTAATAATACTCTTTTTGTGGTTGTTGTTGGAATCTGAGGTTCATTCACAATAGAATGTTCAGAACCTAAAACTGACTGGTTAGTTGGTCTGTACTCCAATGTTAAAGCATGAGTTCCGCAAACAGGAGTCTGATAAGTGGACTGATGATCAGTGACCAGTGACTGGATGACCGGTGATTGATGTCTGGTGATAATATCACATGTCTGGTAGTCCATCTCCAATGACCGGTGACTGGATGACCGATGACTGGATGACCAGTGATTGTTGATTACTGGACTGGAACCTGATTGACCGGTGACCGGTGACTGGATGACCGGTAACTGGTTGACTGGTGTCTGGCTGATCGGTGGCTAGTTGACTGGTGGTTGATTGACCGGTTGATGACCGGTGACCAGTGGATTTCTGCTATTTTAGGGACTTGGTTCCCATAAATCTGCCACCTGGATGGCGCATACCCCTGGCTGTAATGCTCTGTGGGGTGGCCGCTCCATACGCAGAATTGTCGTCTGAATATACAGAAGCGACATTCTGATTCTTGTTCTTCTTGTTTTTCTCGCTCATGACCCACTTTTTATTTCAGTAAGTTCTTCTCTTATCGGCGAGAATCCATATGTTTTCAGACCAGTTGCTGCACGTAGAACAGGTCGACAACCTTGAACAAGAAGAACATCGTAAGCCATTAACATGATTATCCCACCGCGCTTTAATATGTCGACAAATGCCACGTACGATATTCATGAGAGTCGCGAAAACTCGACAAAAACAAGCGATGAATAAATAAATTCAAGAAATCGAAAAGGCGATTAATAAATAAATTAAGATGTACGGTGGAAGGAATGATAGAGGAACATAATAAAGACAAGAATAAAGAAAATTAACCAGGTAGAAAATATAGATTTTTTTTTTCACCCGGAAAAAATCCTTTGTTTACTTTTTTTGTCCACACAAAAGAAACTGACACCTGATCAAAAGAGCGGGAAGAGTGACGTCACACAGGTAACTGCCTTAGGGACCTTCTGAATGAAGACTTTTTTAGACGGCTGAACTGTCGTTTTTTTTCTGTGGAAGGTGGGGAATACAGAATATAATAGCACATTATCTATAGGTTAATGTAGTGTGCAGTTAAAAAAACTTTTTACGGCTGCCATAGATTTTGACCCGTTCGATATCTGACCCCTAGCCCCACTCCAGGGCAAGACCAAGGAATAGCTGTAGCACAGAGTATAAGGTTTATGTCTGGATAAGTAGAAAACAAAATTTCAACTACCGAGTGTAAAAGGAACTCAAGTTATGACCTCCAAGAGAAACGCGGACGTAAATGTCAATGTAATTTTGAATGTAAACTTAAACATTTGTATACGTTTTGACCCCTAGTCCAAGCCTAGAGCATAACTCAGGGGCAACTCTAGCACAGAGTTGAAGGTGTAGATCTGGGTAAGTAGCATACTAAATTTCAACTTCCTAGCATAAAACGTACCCAAGTTATGACCTCCTAGAGAACGTGATATACGTACGTAACATCTCGCGATACGCTATACACTATATGCCCCACTGTTGCCTTCGGCATAAAAATGGAAATAAATAGCAAGGTCTGTCACCGGACAGAAAAGTTCGCATGAAATCGCACTTGTCCATTGTAAAAACAATTAAGTCTATAAACTGACATTAAGATCATTAGCGTTTGTCAGTGGCAATTACATCCATCCAGTAGGTATGCAGCTTTAAAAATCACATAAAACGTTTACATAAAAATTATCTGACCTTGAGCTGGGTGGAGTTAACAGATAAAAAAATATTTGACCAGTATCTAACATCAGATCAAGCACAAATTAAATCCATTAAAACAGTCAGGAGATACAGATCTTTAAAACTTTAACGTAAAACTTAAATATCAAAGTACATGACTTTGACCTCAAGGCCACTGTGCGGGGTGTATTGACTAACTCTAATAAGGCATTCAGGAGAAATTCTTTAAAATCATTGACGTAAATCTTTAAATGGCCAATCTAAGTCCGAGACCTTGACTTCTGGATCACGGGTATTAAACAGATATTACCTTAATCCTTCAAACGATTAAGATAACATGGCTTCTGAAAATTTTGACGTAAAATATTTGACATTTTTGGACGCCAACGCCGACGCCAGGCATGGTGCAGTTTATACTGGAAATAGAGGACGCACACATTAAGCACGGACGTAGAAGACACTGATTTTGGACGTTTTGGCTATAGTTTATATTGGCGGAATTGGACAGGTTTATGAGTTAATGATTTCTTTACTTTACTCCAGAAAATGGGAGACGTGCCTCCCCGTTGCAATAAAATGCCCCAGCTATATGCGTTGTAATGAAAACTAAAGTAGAATTTCTGCCAGGCATTTAATGTTTAACTTCCACATTTTCAGCAGATCGTATACTCAACTTCTGGTTTAAAAACTGCATTCCTCTAACATCAAAAGAAGTAAACAGTATTGTGCCAAAATATATATTCATACGACACAACGAATTTTCGTGACTGGGTTGCTTTGCTATAGTGGAAGATAAATTCTACTGCCTGGATGTTTTGTAAGTCTCCTAGTCAACCTACTGGTTTTTGTCAACCTCTGAAACTATTATATTACCTGGTAACGAATCAACAGTTGACATTAACTTCCAATTCCGTCGACCCGAGTTATATAGCCTATGCGTCCAAAACAGTAGCCTGTGCGTACGTGTTGTAGCCTGTGCGTCCTCTATTATCAATGTGACACTTGCGTAAAGCAGCGACCATTTGATTTTTTGGGGGTTGGGGTGGGGATTATGAGCCCTGGATATACTTTTTTTCAGGTACTGAATCCTGCTTTTTTTTTTTTTTTTTTTTTTTTTTTTGTTACTTTATTTTATTATTATACCTTGTCCTGGATATTGTTTTCATCTTCACATACTTTTTTGCACATGGTGTGTTGTAAGTCAGACAAACGATACATTTCTCTCTTTCACTGACAATTTATACTGTAATGCAGTGAAATGATCCGAACTTATGCAATTATACGAGGGTCGTGCAAAAAGTTCTGTCACTAATAGGCTTCCTTGGTTTTATCCCAGGTATATTTTAAAATGCTTCACTGCACTTGAATGGTGTGTTGAATAGCTAACGATACCCGTTTATTTCGTGCAAATTGCTTTCCAACTGACCGAATTATTTCAAATTGAAATAGATGCAGTCATATACACTGACCAATTTACTTGTTACATTGGAACATGGACCAGAAGACTGAAATTCGTAGCTATATTAAATGCCGCATTCGGCTTAATATAGATTCAAAGCAGATATTTAATGAATCGTGTGGTATATATGGACCTCAGACCATTTCAATGCGCACAATTTTTAGGTGGGTTAAAGCTTTTAAAGCTGGGAAATTTTCTGTTGAAGATGATACCCGTCCTGGAAGGCCTAAAACCTCTGTTACCAGAGCTAACGTCGCTGCTGTAAAGATTGTGGTCAAACAGGATGCGCGATTGTCTGTCAAAGATATAGCTAGTTGTACTGGCATATTAGAAGGCAGTGTGCAAAAATTCTGAAAAAGCGTTTGGACCTGAGAAAGGTTTGCGCTAGGTGGGTACCTCATTTGCTCACTGAGGAGCAAAAGACAACGCCTTAAATGTGCCCGGGGACTTTTGAAAACATACAAAGGCTGTAATAGTCGGTTTATTTCTAACTTGCTAACAGGTGATGAAACCTGGGTGCACATGTTTGAGCCACAAAGAAGGGCTGATAATAAGCAATGGAAGCGAAAAGATAAAAAAACGCCCATGTATTGCCAAGAGAACCATTAGTTCGAAAAAGATGTTGTACGCAATTTTCTTTAATTCAAGTGGGCCAGTCGTTCAAGTGCCTTGTCCATCTGGTCATACAGTCACTGGCCGATTCTACAAGAATTCTGTATTGAAGAAAGTTAAAGAGTTTTACAATAAGAAACGAACAAGCAAATGATGGTCAGGAGTCCACCTTTTACATGACAACGCCTCCTCTCATAAGTGTGAGGTTGTTAAGTCTTTTTTTGGCTTCTGAAAAGGTGGAAGTTTTAAACCATCCACCTTATTCACCTGACCTGAGTCCCTGTGACTTCTTTTTATTTCCAAGGCTTAAGAAAATGCTTTCTGGAAATAAGTATATGTCTAGAAGTTCTCTTGGCAGCACTGTTTATCAGTGTCTCCAACAGATACAAAAAAGAAGACTATTTATCTGCTTTTCGCAACTGGGTAAAAAGGTTACAAAAATGTGTTTCAGTAAAGGGGGAATACTTTGAAGGTTTGTAATAAAAATATGTTTGATAAAACGTAGCACTGAAGTAATCCGAACCCAGTGGCAAAACTTTTTGCAGTACCCTCGTATCATTGACACAGTCGGTAATTGGTAGTTTAGAGTTACAGTAAAAATTTGACAACTCTTTATCTATCAATGATTGTTACAATTTTATCAAAACTAGGTGCCTGCAGCTTAAACCCATTTATGCATAGCGTCCCATAAAATGGACACTGGCAAACAGTGTAGACCCAGATCAGATACCGTAGAACGCGGCGTCTGAGCAGGGTCTGCACTGTTTGCATTTAGGACAGGAATTGCAATAAAACATGGTACCAATAAAAACAAACCAGATACACTTCATATTGTAAATGAACCGGTCCAAACAGTTAGACACATTTTGGATTGCATAACACCCTAATGACCATACGCAGATAAAGATAAGAAATTCTTGGTGACTTTGGCCACCCTTATAGGTAGGGGCCCGATAAGGGGAAATTAGATTTGATATCAGCAAAGTTTATGATGAAGACGGAGAAATAGGTAAGGTGGATTATTTGGTGATAATTTGATGTTGTTTTTTTTGTTGTTGTTTTTTTGTTGTTGTTGTTTGTTTTGTTTTTTTGTTGTTTTTTGTTTTGTTTTGTTTGTTTGTTTTTTTTTGTTGTTGTTTTTTGTTTTTTGTTTTTGTTTGCTTTTGTTTTGTTTTTTATTCAATAAAATATAGCTGGTTGTTATTCATCAGAATCGCCTCTCCAAGGCAGCTCTAAGGAATACCCACAACATGTTTTATTGAGAAATATAGATACTTATGCATCTATGTCGTCAAATGCCCTCTTTATCTGTTTTTTATTTGCATAAATTTCCAGTAGCACTAGTTTAGTAGCTTCGTCAAAAGATAATCACTGGAAAGGGTGAAATAAATAAATCCATTCTTCAGGAAAGGCATAAATTATGTTAAATTGTAGCACTTTTTTCGCGAAGACATTTGAGAATTATTACTCACCACGCTATGGGCGGATTCAGCAGACGACAAATTAATAAGATTTTTCTTATTTTTCCTGTAAAATAGTATTTGACATTTCATGCGAACGGTCTCAAGGGATGCAATTTGCATCAAATGTCGAATCCTTTTTTCTGGGAAAAATAATAAAAAATATTTCATTATTCTTCTTTCTTTCCCAGCTGTTCAATGTGTCATAATAATGCCCTTCTGCTTTTAGTAAATAATGTTTGATTATTGAAAGAACTGGAAAACATGTTTTGTCATAAAAATGCAGTATACAACGGAAAAAGAATTTCACAGTTTTTGACAGGTACTAAAGAAACAATCACATTAATTTTGCATAATAACATGTTCGCTCAGTGAACTCGAATCAGCCTGCACATCTCCACAGCCTGATCAGTCTGTGCTTTTTGGACGAAGAAGCAGTATATCTTAAAGTGTGTGGTGAAGACTGATCAGACTGTGCAGATGTGCAGGCTGATCTGAATCTTCACTAAACATACAGATTAGTTTGTAGAAATAACTGTGTTTTAGAAAATTCAGTTTGTGAGATTGCAAAAAACTTAATATTCACAGTTTTGGATACAATTATTGTTTAAATTTCCTACCAGATTTATTATATAGTGCTCTATCAGTAGGATAAGGATTCAGTTTGTGAAGTGTTCTTATTTACTTTAGAAAAATAAATAAATAAATAAATAAATACATAGATTACAAAAAAAAACTTTCAATTTTATATTTCTATTTCAGTTTATTAGTATTTTTTCACAATGCAAGAAAAAAACAACACTTTTATATTTTTTGAAAAACTGTCAAAACATAAATAAATAAATAAAGTGATACAACATAAATCAACAAATTAAATGCAAAATTTATAAATGAATTTATTTGGTTCTAAAGTAACATATTGAATACTTCTCAATTATATGAATTACCCCTTATAGGGCCCCACCTAAGGAGACTAAACATCCTTATAATGGCCACATAATTACTTAGATAAGATAAGCCTTTGACGTGCGCTCTGTTATCAGGACTGTATATTAGGGCTGATCATGAGAGTGGGGTCTAGCCAAAGAAGGAAAGAAATGTGTCTTTAATTTAGAAGAGTCTACTCGGCATAAATGGGTTAACTTATTTATGCTACGTGGACTCTTCTACAGAACCTTTTGTATCCGACTATAGTCACAGACCTATCCAGATCGCGGATATTGTTTTCGTTGGCACAGCCTTCCTGGCTATTTTGTCTTGATAAACCCAGTCCTGGTTATTTTTAGCTCACTTGAGCTATGCTCAGGGTGAGCTTTAGTGATCACTTTTTGTCCGTCGTCCGTCCGTCCGTGCATCTGTCCGTCCGTTCACATTTTCAAACGACAACTCCTCCAAAGCCATTGATGCGATTTGTCTCTAATTTGACAAAAATGTTGCTCTGGTAGGGGGATTTAAAAATAGCTAAAATTATGGTGATCCGGCTCTTGGTTTGGTTGCCATGGCAACAGAAAGCTCACATACTTATAATGGGAAAATGGTTAAATTGAATTTTCTCCATAACCACTGAAGAGATGTGAACCATATTTGGCAGTTATGATCATCTGATAATTGTCTACCCAGTTTATGTATTTGATGACCAGCGGCCATTCTGTTTGGTTGCCATGGCAACATTAAATTTTGAAAAAGGAATTTTCTAAATGACAATTCCTTCAAAACCACTAAAGCAGTATGACTTTGATTTGGTACAAATGTTCCTTGGGTAAGGGCAATCCAAAATAGCTAAAATTATGCTGATCTGCCTCTTGGTTTGGTTGTCATGGCAACAGAAAACTCCCATAGACTTATAATGGCAAAATGGTTAAATTGCATTTTCTCCATAACCACTGAAGTGATGTGAACCATAATTGGCACTTATGATCATGCATCCAGTTTATGTGTTTGCTGACCAGCGGCCATTTTATGTGGTTGCCATGGCAACATTAAATTTCAAAAAAGGAATACTTATAATGGGAAAGAGTTAAATTGTATTTTCTCCATAACCAACGAAGTGATGTGAACCATATTTGGCATTTATGATCATTTGACCAGTTTATGTGTTTTATGACCAGTGCAATTTTGTTTGGTTGCCATGGCAACATTACATTAAAAAAAAGGGCAATTTAAAATAGCTAAAATTGTGTTGATCTGCCTCTTGGTTTGGTTGCCATAGCAACAGAAAGCTCCCATAGACTTATAATGAGAAAATGGTTAAATTGCATTTTCTCCATAACCACAGAAGTGATGTGAACCATATTTGGCAGTTATGATCATTAGATGATTGTCTACCCAGTTTATGTGTTTAATGACCAGTGGTTATTATTTTTTGTTGCCATGGCAACATTAAATTTAAAAAAAAAGAAGATTTTTTTAAATGACAACTCCTCTAAACCCACTGAAGCAGTAGGACTCTAATTTGGTACAAATGTTGTCTGGCTAAGGACAATTCCAAGTAGCGAAAAGTTCGGCGGTCTGCCTCTTAGTTTGGTTACCAAGGCAACAGAAAGCTCCCATAGACTTACAATGGGAAAGTGGTTAAATTGCACATTCTCAATAACTAGTGAAGTGATGTGAGCCATATTTGGCAGATATGATCATCTGATGATTGTCTACCCAGTTTATATGTTTTATGACTGGTGGCCATTTTGTTGGGTTGCCACGGCAACATTCAATTTTGAAAAAAGACAACTTCGAAACCACTGAAGCAGTATGACAAATTTGGTACAAAAGTTGCTTTGGTAAGGGCAATTCAAAATAGCTAAAATTATGGTGGTTTGCCTCTTCGTTTGGTTGTCATTGTAACAGAAAGCTCTTATTGACTTATAATAAGAAAAATGGTTAAACTGCATTTTTATGCCCCACCACAAAAAGAGGCAAGTGTATTATGTTATACCATCCGAAACTTTGAGGGTCCTTCTGTCTGTCAGGGCGAATATCCAAGGTTAAGGGGATATGTTTGGGCTATTTTGGACATAATTATGAAGTATTTTGAGGTTTATTCTGTTTAGCTAGCCCATAAACCAAAAACATAATAATTTGAAGAAGAAGAATGTGTAAAAACACATTCTTCTTCTTCAAAACCAAAAACTGCTTAAATGATGATCCTTTCATTAATAACAATGACGGAATTGAAAAAATGATGCATAACAAGTGCATATGTGCAGTGGCTATTTCACTCAGGTGAGCGAGTCGCGGCCCGTGGGCCTCTTGTTTTTAATTTTCGCCATTCCAAAACAGCATACGGAAAAAAACTATTTGTGCCAGAATGTGTATTCCTTTCCGATTATGAGCTAAGTGAAGAACATACTTGAGTCTGACTATACAAGTTGCATAATTTTATCTCTGTCTGAACCGCTTTTCAGCAAGGACGAAATGATATTAATTTTTGTGAGATCATTGGTATCAATAATTAACCCTGAGACAAAATCAGTCTAATTGCTATACATTTTTATTTATTATTTACAATATAATCTTCCAATAAATAGCGACCTGTATGACCTTTTGTTTCATGGCCGTCAGACCTGAAACAAATATTAAGTTATACTTATTTCAATGCGCGGATGTGTAGCTATGGAGCCCGATGCGTGTGTGTGTGTGTGTGTGTGTGTGTGTGTGTGTGTGTGTGTGTGTGTGTGTGTGTAGCTATGGAGCCCGATGTGTGTGTGTGTGTGTGTGTGTGTGTGTGTGTGTGTGTGTGTGTGTGTGTGTGTGTGTGTGTGTGTGTGTGTGTGTGTGTGTGTGTGTGTAAATAGTATATCAATCTAGTCGTACTACAACACTACGTACAGGATCTTATTAAGCAGACCTACCTCTAACTCTCCGCCACCTTCAACAAAGTTTATATCCTTATATTTTCTCTCATCAGAAATACACATGCGTACAGCAGCTGTTGAGAAGTTTAACTGAAACATTTATGTGGCGTCGTTCGATCGTAACTCCCGGGTAGACTTTCCCCGAGGCGGCGTTCGTATTTTATACACGAGAACTAAGCAAAGCTTTAACGACGTATGGAGTTTAATGAAAAACAAGTGCCTGAGGCAAATGCTACCATGACTACGAATTAAGCGCCGATATTGAAGAGAATAAAAGAATATAATACAGACAGTGTGCTTTAGGAAGAGAAAAGGAATATTTGTTAAATGTATATTTACATATGCATTTTGTTACGGAGTGTTTAGAAAAAGATTAATGATAGTCGTCGCGCGGGCATAACTTTTCTTTTTAATGAAAAGTCGGTGTTAGTTAGTTATGGTATTATATCCGCAGGCGTTTTCGGCATATTAGTTTTTATGTATTTAAACAAGTTATACAAAGTCAAGCATTGCAACAATTATCAGTATTAATATAATCGATCAATATCACCGTTTAATGAACACCAAGCAAATAACATATACGGGAAAACAGCAGAGACCCAGATCAGTCTGTCTAGTCTGTAATCACTAAGCCTGTTCGCACGACAACTTCATCTCGCTTGAACTGCAGGGGCGGATCCAGGTTTTTTTTTGTGTGTTTTTTTTTTTTAAATGGGTTCAATTTTGCTGAGTGTGTTCGATTTGAACATTTTGCCAGCATTTTCTCAGAATTACCCATGAAAATGAAATAATTTGGACTCCAACGGGGGTTAGACTGAACCCGTACCCACTCTAAATCCACCACTGAACTGGTCCTTTTTGTTTTCAATTAAATATACAACGTCATAACAACGTCGTTTCAATGCCAACGTCAGAACGGCGCGGTTATGTTGAAACGACGTCGCTACGGCCAGGTATGTTTATGTTGTGTTTATGAAGTTGTGAATATAGGGATCACCCATGGTTTTTCATGCATTAACATTTGCCTGGTCCCGAGGAAGCTGTTTGAACACGAGGCCGCTAGGCCGTGTATTCAAATATCTTCTGAGGGACACGGCAAATGTTATTGCAATGAAATAACCATGGATGATCGTTATTCTTACATAACTTACGATTCCAACGGCAAACTGTGACAAAAAACGCCCCAAAACTTCATATAAACTCTTCCAATGCGACCGTAAAACCAAGATGGCGGCTAGTTTAGAACGTTGCAAAGACGCTCTGACGTCATCATAAAATTTTACAATGCTACGTTCAGGGCGACAACGTTACGTCGCTCAACGTAACGTGAACAAAGCAAGGCCCCTCTTGTGATTTCTAAAGATCGAAACCCATGTTCAAACAGCATGTGAATTTCATGATTTGAATATGGGTTTTGTTGTTTGAACACGACTTCTAGCCCATTTAAGCATAACTTCAAACAGCTATGTTCATAGAATTTTATGCAAGAAAGTCAACATGATCACGCCTGAACACGGCCTTCTTTGTTTACTATATATTCTACAAGTGCTACGATATTGTCGCACACCATGACCAGCTCTTGGTTATCACTATCCAGATATCCTTTATTCATCGTAATCCTGCACCTGAAAAATAAATGCTTAACATGCTGGGTAAAAAATTCAGCAGATGACATTTTGGAAAATTTTCTTATTTTTCATGTAGATAAAATTTGCATGAAATGTCAAAGCCTATTTTCTGAGGGAAATAAGAAAAAAAAGTTTTTCATATTTTTCCCATAAGATAGGCTTTGACATGTCAAAGCCTTTTTTTCTGGGGAAAATAAGAAACATATCGTCCATTTGTCCTCTGCTGAATTAGTCGAGAGAGTGGTAAAGTTCAACAGCTGCTTATCAGTGCTTGCACTAACTGTCAAAATCAGGAAGTCCCAAGACTTCCTAGCTCCAATATCCGGAAGTCCTGGTGATCAATTTTTTTCACTCACTTTCAGAAATTCAACCTAAATATTCTTAAACTCTCATTTATGGCTGATCATCCGAATAAAAGAGTGTGCAGTTGGAAAAAAAATGGGGGGGGGGGGGGGGGGGGGGCGGGGGGCGGGGGAAGGCGCTTGCAGGAGAAAGCCTTTAATTTCGGGCAATAAATATATTGAACTGTCTTATTTTTTATTCTCTTAAAAAGTATACATACATTAACTTTCAACACTTTTCTGTGCGTATGTAGCGCCTATAACGTTATAAAGTCTTAAAACGTCAAACCTTGTTTCTTTCCTGTTGTATCGAATGACGAAAAAAAAAAAAAAAAAAAAAAAAAAGACATAGAATAGTAAAGAAAAGATCATCTAAAATGGTGATTCTTGGGAGTACGATAAGATATTGAAACATTATCGTTTTACTTGTTAAACAGTAGGCTTTTAAAATAAGCCCTATTGTGGTGGCCAGACCTGGCTGAGTGACCTTAATATCACTGATTTCATTACTAATTTCTCTACTATGAGTTTTTTTGGGGTTTTTTTCTCTCTCTCTACCTTTCTCGCGGATTTGTAGTTATAGTTTTAGGGAAGCGGACAGAACTCTTCACCGTTGAGAACCTAGAGGCAAATGGGGGTCCTTAAAGGAGAAAGTTTGCTTTAAAACATATAGCCCACGTAATGACTTCCCCAAATAAAAGAAAATAACAACATTCATATGTGAACATATGATCTGCTATTGTCATATGCACATACAGTCACACCATATTCAGAAAAAAGCCTAGGAAACAGAGTTGTGAATCTGATGACAGTAAACCAATCAGGACACAGATATTGGTCTGGTCTCTTGAATGAAGACGTTTGTCTCTGTGTGATTGTGTGTGGGTGCAGTGGGGGAGGAGGTGGAACGGAGTGGATGAGGTTATTGTGTATGTATATCATCATAGAGCGAGGGAAGCTCTAGAACTTAAATGGGTGGAGTCTGGTGCGTGTCTTCGTCTTAATATCCTAAGGCAACAAATGAAATATGTTAGAACTCTGAACGTTGGAGCTTTATCCATTATAGTGAGTTAAATACGTTACGAAGGCATAATTTCTAAAATCATGATAAAAGGAAAAACAGCATATTTTTACAAGTACGCCTAATTCTTAGAATAACATACATAAAGAGTTTCAGAAGAAATACATCTTTCTAATCTGTTCAATCTGAATAAAATCCTAATGCCTGGTTGGTGGTGGTAAAGCGGTAGAGTACATTACTCTTATAAAACCAGATTTTAACTTCATGTCCATTCTAATTCTTATTCTCATTAACAGTATATGGCAGTGAAATTTGCATGTGTATAAATTACAATGTAAAAACTTTGCAACGGTTGGTTTTCTTTTGCTTCAGCATTACAGTTATTTCTTGCTGTCGAGTCCTAATCGTTGTTTCATCTCTGTATTCGTTTGATTTTTATGTTCTCGGAAATGTTGCACAGATGAGTTAGGAACCCTTCACGCGGACTGAACAAATGTCTTTTGTATACCATGGCAGAATAAGGGCGAGGGTTGTGGTAGTATAAAATGGATTTTGTAGTCTGTAGAAATGCAATTTGAAAATTTGTACTACATGTCGCCATCACAAACAAGTGTTTTTACTTAAATCGGCCATTAAATGTGGGTCGTGTGCACTTAAGCCAAAGGTTGATAATCGATTAAAATAATATTATGATCCTTATCGACTGTTATCATTTCTAATGATAAATTGAAACTATGACACTTTTTCAATAACTTAATTTGGTATATTTCCTTAAAACTCAAACCAAAAGACTATTTGAATATTTGGCATTGCAGGAAACTGTTTTGTGTTATGATGGAAATTATACAAGAGACAGACAGACAGACAGAAAAGGGCAGAGAGACAAATTATAAACCAATAAATGTAAGACAAATACCCTGAATCAAATTGTACAGACAAATAGACAGAGGCACAGAGAGAGAGAGAGAGAGATCAATTATTGATTATAGAGTTATAGAAACCATGTAGAGCAAATACTCTGATCCTAGAAGTACAACTTCCCTATTGACAACATGGTCGTTCTAAGCGGCTAATTGGCTCTGACATGCGATAAGTGCGAGTGCACAACATGCAGCTACAGTACTTTTAATAACCTATTTGAATTATGTAACGGAAGGAAGTAAATAAGAATGTTTTCCGATAAACAAATGCAAAGAAAGCAAGTGATATCAGAGTTTAGTAATTGTACTGTACTTATCTAACACTTCGAGTTGTTCATATTTTTCTTCAGCAGTCTATCTTAGTATGTTACATTGCATACACTGTAACTAAATCAAATTAAGCATGCACACTACAAAATTATTTTCGTGTTTAAAAATAATATAATGCATCCTTTCTAATCAAGGATCACTTTCGGTAGTTTAAATTTGGCATAGAAATACATTCTTATGTAAAATTTGTTTTCTTAGTATTTGGTTTTAGCTCACTACTGTTAGAGTGATAGTCACTGCCACGTTACTTACTATGTCATTTCAGGCTTTTAACATACTGAATTTTCTTTTAGCGGGTGAGAACCTCAGCACTGGTACATTTTATACGTTATTCCCCTATATACCAAAACTTAGTAGAATATTGTTAATAAAGATTTAGTCTTTATTCATAGAGTCCCCTAATATTGCAACCGTTTTGACTGAATTATTATTTGCTACATAGTTAAAGCCATTTACCAAATTATATCAAGACATAGGAACAGAGATGACAGGCCTGCACATAGGCAAAGTAGGCTATGTGCTGTCTGCCAAGAATTGAATATAGGATTGCTCAGAGCATGAAGCTGTATGTCTTCAAGTGTTTACTGTTTTAATGTGATCTTATCTGAATATGAATTGTTAAGACATGACGTAGAAATATGTAAGATCATTCGCATTCAACTGAACAAAAGAGCATACATAAACAATAGATAAAGTTCAAAGACAATACAATAGGTAGTTACTTGATTCAGTTCCAGTATTTAGAAGGACGGCGGAGCCAATTTCCATTAAGATATCTTCAAGATGGTTAATAAGTTTTGTATACAGCCTTTATAATTATACGACATTTATGTTACCTACATTTCCCCAACCAAAGAGAAAACTGAACCGACATACGGTTAATGTTAAGGCCTTATGTTGGATGCAAAGCACCGCTGGCATTTTCTAATGCTGTATCACTGAATAGTAATTTCACCGATTTGCATTAGACTGTATATGTGTGAACAGAGACGAACAGAATTAAGTACAATACTGAACAGAATCACTATGTATTACATCACATTTCCGTATATTAACTGCAAACGTTTGACGAAAGACGATATCGTGTGATTTCAAAGCAAAATGGTTTGGGGCACATTTGAGCTAGAAACTCAGACTTGTTTTTATTTGTAATATATGTGCACGTTACCAATTTAGACGCCGCGTTACATACGCGATTGCATTAGAATGATTTATGACTTCTAAACTGAAATTTTGTCTTAGTCCAGTGTATGCTGTAGATACTTGTATCATTTCAATCAGAATAGAGGGGGATACAAAACTGATGCAGGGCTAAAGCATAAAGATAAGATGTCGTCACTTCCCAAAAAATCCTTAAAAAATGCATTTGTTTCCATTTTTAAGGCCACACAGAAAATTGCTACACTGGAATTCTCACCAATGTTTTTTTTTTTTTTTTTTTTTTTTCCTGTAGAAGAGGTTTCTAGACGACTGAAAATTAAAAGAAAAATCTGGATCATAGAACAATTTTCCTTTTTATTCGAAAAATTTTCTCCTATTCTTTGATAAATTTAGTGGTCAAAATATACATAAAATCATAAAAAAGGTGTAGTATCGCATTCAGAAAAAAATATATATGACTTGTAAAAGTTACATGGATTTAACTTGCATCGAAATAAATCATTTTAGTGAGATTTAACCCATTAAGGTATATCTTATTTGGATAAATGTCAAAAACAAAACTTTTGAAAAAAAAAAAAAACGTGTTATTTTAATATTTTTCACTAGTTTGGAGCCAAATTTAGTACACTTAATGCTAAAAAGGTACTATAGATTATATCTTATTCAACAAAGTTTGCCATTTTTAATCAAATAACAGCTATATATTGTCTCTAGCATGAGTTTTGTTCTTTGATGATTTTACAAAAAGGTCATTAGACCATGTGCACGTCATAACTGCTATGTTCCTATCGGTGACGCTTGGCAGGAATGTAAACTGAGTCGAAAAGGTATATCAAGAAGGAACAAGACAAAATATTTAGACGTAAACGTCTAAGCACCGGTGCAATTTTATTCATGTTAAGCACCGGTGCAAATTTTATTCATGTTTACTTAGAAATATGGGACACGGGTATACTAAAGTTTAATAAATTTTCAATGTAATAAGAAAAAAAGAACATCAATATGATTCTTTAATGTATGCTTTTATTAAGCTTTATGAATTTTCTTAATCAAGCAATATGCGAATCCTAGTCATATTGGGATCTCCACGAGATTTAGTTTGTACATTATTATTCAACAAAAAAAAAAAAAAAAAAAAAAAAAAAAGCGGAAACTTAACTAACTTACCAGATCTTATCTAGACGCTTATTTTAGCATAATTATTTTAAGCATGGACCTCAGGTCATAGTCAAACTTACCAAAGATGGACTGCAGGTCATATTCAAACTTACCAAACTGCGCAATGCGCTAATCGAACACTTCTCCAAACATAAAAATCCAAAGCTATATTAAGAGACCGGCGCGCGCCGGTCAGTGACAACTATCGCTTACATATTTCTTTTATTAGCATCCTGTAATGATCATTTAACCTTGTAGGCGCAGATTATTTAACCTTGTAGGTGCCATTACTCATAAGTGCGTCCAACGGGAACTGCGAAGCAGTTTCCCGAATCGCGGAGCGGTTCGGCGTGCAGACGCACTACTATAGACTACCTATGTGACCTATGATGTGTGTGACCAAAAATGTGATGGTCCAACAAACGCTTGGATGGTTCGGTGCTTATCCTGAAAAACAATAAGCGTTCCGTGATTTGGCAGAGACTATTGACACGGCGGCCGTGCCGATACTAGCAACAAAACAGCCAATAACGCCAAGTATTCAAATTGCAAGGGGTTGAATCACGAGACTTATGACGTCAGCCTACAAAATTTGCGATCGCGTCCAGTTTTGAATTTTGTCTCCACTACGAATTTTATTTCTATCCATTCTCCGTCTATTTACAAGCTAAGCATAATTCGTTTTGTGCATAAGGTACACTTTGATGTAGAATTTTAGGTAACACATAGACTTTACGTTCTTTTCACGTGATAATCTTAAAAAACTTCAACACAGGTAAGCAAACGATAGTATATTGTCGTTGTACCTGTCATCGGCATACATTAGTTTTCGGTATTCGGAAAGCATGGCCCGCGAAATAGATGGGCTGCTAAAGCGTCCATGGCAGAGCTGCTAGTAACTAAGCAGGACCCGAATTCATGTGATCGGGTCGGGTAAAAGTCCCACAAATTTGGAGGCAATGTCTCTGAACTACTGAAATATTGTTGACTTGGACGTTATATTGTAATTCATGCAGTGGATTAGAAGTCAAGATTGGTCTGAAATCAAATTCAGTTAGATCTGTCCAACCCATCTAGGAAGCATGTGATGATAATTTGGACGCACGGATGTAGGTAGCACCTATTAAATTCATATTATGCACCTATATACGTTTTGATCATACTTGGTAGAAATGTCGATTGGGTCAGTTAGGTGTGTCATGTAAAGGAAAAACCAATCGCGCTTTCTATGTTTATTTTGGATTCCCCATATTGTAATATCTTGTCATTAAACCTTTTGTGCTCCATAACCACTGTGCCCCTGAATATAATTTGGTTATACTCGGTAGAAAATGTAAATTAGGTCAAGTAGATGTTGCGTAAAATAAAGACAATTCTCGCGTATTTGGGATTATCTCCCCGTCTAATAGTTTAGTCATTCAACCGTATGTGCTCCATAACTGGTGTGTTCCTTAATATATATTTGATGATACATGGTACAAGTGCAGACTGGGTGAAGTAAAGAAATGACAACTCTTGCTTTATATTTTGATTATTTCACTTCTAGTATTTTGGTCATTAAATCTTGTGGGCAACATAATTCCCAGGCCCCTGAATATTTGATGATATTTGGTAGAAATGTTGGGACTGTAATGTAAATCTGTTCGTTGTTTTAGGACCGACTTCGGCTGCTGTAGTTTATTGGATAGCACTGTGAAGTTCTTAATAAAAATACTCAGGATCGTACATACAAATGTAGGAACGCAGTCTTGGTTTGCGGACTTGGTAAACATGTGAATACCAGGAAAAGTTTATCATTACTAGTGTCATTATTACTAGTAGTAGTAGTAGTTGTTGTTGTTGTACAGATATTATTAATATTATTAGCAGCAGCAGCAGCAGAATAGTTTACTGCACACATGGCAATATTAAAACTGGTTGGGCTGTATTATGATAACTAACATCAAACAGAACATAACATTGTTGCCCAAGGCACAGTTCTGCCACTGACATGGATTGAATCAAGTGTGCCTCGGGCAATGTTAACCTATCCAGCTTCAATCGATGTGTTCGTTTGTGCTCATCTGAAAGACGCATTTAGTATAGGATTGTATGTATACTGAATGCTAGCAGCGAAGGCCAAGACTAGTTTGCAGTCCGCACAACAGACAACATATGGACATTTGTATGCTGTACATAGCGATGAAAGCTGATCCTAAAGTGTCTAATTTTAAAAGTTGTATCCAATTTTGTTGAAAGCAATTTGAACAGCCGGTTACCAAGCTCTCGCTATATTTAATCGACTCTTTTATATCCTAATTTTCGTCTTTATTAGTAGTAGTATTTGTTTTTGGTCTTTTTTTTTTTTTTTTTGGTCTTTTTTCATATGTAGAATATCTTAATATTTTACATGTCCTTTCCACAAAGTACATCACTTGCAGTTAATAAAAGCAATTTATAATATGTCGAGTTGTGTGAATTATTTCAAAGGAAATTCAATGATTAGCAAAAAAAAAATAAACAAAAACATGTGACAACTGTGTGCAAGTGGAAACTAGAAATGTGTCAATATGCTGCCCCCGCTCAGGGACCATCCTTAAACGCGAATAAGCAATTTGCAAAAAAAAAAAAAAAAAAAAAAAAAGAAAAATGAAATTGAAAAAGATTCCCATAATAATTGGTGGATTTTAAAGTCCCATAATTGGTGGATTTTACCGTAAATCGAACTTGACATGTATTTTATGATTATATACCTGTATAAAACATGAAAAAAATAAAGTAAGAGAAAAGTCCAGGGAGTGTCACAATCACAAACCTCAGCCCTTCCTAGACACCAACAGGAAGAGACATCACGAAAACATGCCTATATAATGTTGACCCCCTTAAACCCCACTTTTATAAAGTAAAACTGGGATTTACAGGGGTATACGTTATTGTTCTTATTTCTGCTCAAAAACAAAGATTGTGGGTACTCATTAAAACCGCCTGGCCGAGGTGGTTCTAACGAGTACCCACAATCTATGTTTTGAGCAGAAATATGAAAAATATCAGAATTTTTATCCGAAAATTTTCATTTTTCTTTTGGTGGTAAAATTTTCAGTATATTGGAATAGGCATGTTTTCGTAATGAACCAGACAAAACCAAACAAGCGAAAATCGAACAAACGTACGAAAAGCACTAAGATTAGCTCTCTCTTCCCCAAGCGAGGTAATCGCAATGCTAATTGGACTGAAAAACACAAGAACAAAATAACACAAGGCAAGACTTAAAACAAATCGCCTCGTAGAATAAACCACAAAGCAACAAAGAGCAAGACTAACACCGGGACCACCGCCTTAGAATGGTCAGCAGAATAAACCACCGTGGGGTTTAAAGCACTTTTACTGCCGACTAACTTCTCCCTGAGTCCCGATGCCACTCTTAATCACAACTAGTGAAACAGAAAGCAAAATGAGCAGCTTTTGAAGGTGACCAAAATGCTAACATCACAACACAACTAGTAAAACAGAAAGCAAAGTGGGCAGCTATTGAAGACGGTGACTACAATGCTAGCATCACAACACATATAGAAAAAAATCCAATACACTAAGTTTTTCAAAAGAAATCGAACGTAAACCATTTTTCGAAGTTCAAAAAGGGCCAAAATTCCCATAAAACTTGGTGGATTTAACCCTTAATCCAACTTGACCTATATTTTATGATTATATACTTGTGTATAAAATATGAATCCAATACACTTATCTTTTCAAAAGATATCGAACGGAAACCATTTTTCGAAGTTGCAAAAGGGCAATAACTTCCATAACATTTGGTGGATTTACCTTAAATCGAACTTGACCTATATTTTATGACTGTTTACCTGTGTATAAAATATGAATCGAATACACTAATCTTTTCAAAAGATATCGAACGGAAACCATTTTTCGAAGTTCAAAAAGGGTCATAACTCCCATAATATTTGGTGGATTTTACCCTAAATGGAACTTGACCTCCATTTAATGATTATATACCTCTGTAAAATATGCAAAGTGGGCAGCTATTGAAGACGGTGACTACAATGCTAGCATCACAACACATATAGAAAAAATCCAATACACTAATCTTTTCAAAAGATATCGAACGGAAACCATTTTTCGAAGTTGAAAAAGGGCCATAACTCCAATAATAATTGGTGGATTTTACCCTAAATTGAACTTGACCTATATTTTATGATCATATATCTGTGTATAAAATATAAATCCAATACACTAATTTTTCCAAAAGATATCGAACGGAAACCATTTTCGGACGGGGTGAACGGACGTACTTACGGACGGACAGCGGTGATACTATATGCCCTCCCCAACCCCATTGAAAATGGCGGGGGCATAAAAATCATTACAATGTAAAATCCACTTTGATTTCATTAATGTTTTCTTCATGTATGAAACCAAGGATGTCTTTTGCATACATTGTATTATGGAACCTATCATAAAAAGAACAGGTGATACAGAGTCCAAACAATCACCAGTTGTGTTCGATGTTACTGACACATTTTTTGCCCGGAAAGTGTAGTTTTTCCTGCCATAAAGAGGGACTGTTTAAAAATCACTTCTGCCAAAAACAGAGTTTAGTATGCTAAATTGCTCCTCAAAACTAGACAGTCGGCGTCTTTAGAACCAGAAATGCTAAGTCTGACCGCTGTCTCCAGTAAGTAAGTAAATAAGTCAAATTACCAGCTCTCATTTCCACTTGCTAATTATTAAAACTACTAAAAAGTCCATGTTTACACGTGATGTGTAGCGTTATATCAAATCTCTGAAATCAGGAATTTTTTTGCATCTTGTGCATATGATGACAGTGGCTGTCGACCGCGCCAGTACGGCCGACAAATACTTATCTATTTATTTATTGACAACTCAGGTAGATAAATATTATTATTTCCATGATAAAGATAAGTTTTCATGGTATTTAATATTAATTTTCTTTAGTTTGGAACTATATTGATGTAGATTTGATTAAAGTCATGTTTATTCAAGTACACGTACGTGTAAACGCCAACCAAAAGCTTTAGAATAAAGACGATTTACGGATAATTTTGATCCGCCCCGGGCAACATGAATAGTTTGGGGAACAAAGACTTGGCTGGGTTGAACTGTCGGGTGTAAACTGAACGAATCTAGTTTTCTTGTTTTGCCTGGAGGCTATCGATTACGGCTGATATTTCAATTCAGTCAATAAAGTGAGAAAAAATATGTACTGCATAATGGGAAACTATCAATTATTATGACGTATACAAAATATATTGAAAATCAAAGGCAAAGAAGTTATGTCGCAGTTAATACATGTAGCTCCTCTTCATTGCGATGATTTGGGCCGATGTCCGGAGGAATATAAACTTGTTTTTTGCCGCACCTGCTTTATCAAGCTGCTGCGAAACAGGGGCCCCGTCCGTCAACATATGTGTCATCCCTGGCGTTCTGGTCCATTCTGAATAATTTTATTACATCTACAATCGTCTTACCTGGCATACATCCCCCACCCCGCCCCGCCCCGCCCCGCCCCCACCCCATCCCTTCCCCCAACATGGACTCAATGTATGTTACTCCCACAATGTATTTTTTCCGCGGTCTAACGACTTCAACATTTTTAATCAACCCTACCGTTTAGTTACATTTCTGACTAACTGTAACACCTGTAACCATCTAAAATAGCATATGCTGTCTCCCTTGCATGTACTCAAACGCTGCAGTATATTTTTACAGCCCTGGCCTATATTTCGCGGTGTGATTACTTTTTCATTTTTACTTCAACCCTGGCGTCTAGCCACTGCCTGATGTACAGTCATCAAACTTGACATACCCATCCACTTCAACGGGGACTCGAAACCGTGGTGTCATTTTAGCACCCTGGGCCCAGTTGTTCAAAGTATGGTTAGCTTGACAAACTTGTGAACTGTTGTAGCTAAAGTATTTTCAAATACATTGATATTTTTGCTGCAAAAATATGAGAAACTTTCGCATTTTTTCAGCAAAAATATCGATGTATTTGACATATTTTAAGATAGAAATGTTAACATCTTCTTAACATTTTAACAACTTTGTTAAGTTTTGAACAACTGAACCCAGGCTAATAGTCATTGGTCTTTATTGCTATGTCATGTTTTGCATCAACCCAGATAATTATATTGGCTACATTTCTTATCAACCACATAACCTACAATCATCAAACCTGACATAAACTTCTTCCCTAACATGGACTCAAACACTATGGTATCATTTTGTGACCATAGCCTACTTTGTCATTCTTTTGATGAATTGTTGTTTAGGGCTGTTATAATACTGAAAGGCACCGGCAGGTGCGACATCGCCCTCCACGGAAGTGTGTGTGTTTCTTGGGGTGGGGCGGGGGGCAGGGGTGGTGAGGGTGATGTTGGGCGGTTCAACTCGTTTAGGATTTTAAAATTAGCAACCAATCATAGTATCGTCTGTGCTACAAACGAATCGCGCCGATGATTGAGCCGGACTGCAATGCAGGATCTTAACGCTGAGCATGCTGGGAAAGCATTCAGCAGATATATTTTTCTTGTTTTCCCTAGAAAATAGGAATTGATATTTAATTAAGTTCCGTATATATTCAGAATCTGACACTGGCTTTCTGTTTCACCTGACATGGTAGCTGCGACACTCGAACATAAACCTTGCCGCGCACAACAGATAGACTGTTCCACCCTCCCCCATGATAAATAATGCAGCGTTCAATACGAATCCAGCTGCACTGAAGAAAACAAGATTTATAAATTGTTTTAAAGCTGTACGCTAGTCAGCAGGCTACTCAGGAGATAATAAACAATTTCCCAGCGGCACTACATGATACATTTCCTTGCCTGCGGTCATCACCTAATTTGTTCAACAGGTTGGATACAGGGCAAGCTATTATGTCAATGTAAATTGTTCATTCTATCCCTCCGGTATTTTATATTAGTCTAAGCATATGTACTCTCTCTCTCTCTCTCTCTCTCTCTCTCTCTCTCTCTCTCTCTTATATCAGTGCAAATATTTCATTCTATTCCTCCGGCCTTTGCCACTGGATAACGTATTTTATATTAGTGTGAGCATATGTACTCTCTCTGTCTCTCCCTGTCTCTCTCTCTCTCTCTCTCTCTCTATATATATATATATATATATATATATATATATATATATATATATATATATATATATATATATATATATATATATATATATATATATATATATATATATATATATATATTCAATGTAAATTGTTCATTGTATCCCTCCTGCCTTGGCCACTGGATAACGTATTTTGTGTTAGTTTAAGCATATGTACTCTCTCTCTCTCGTGCGCGCGCGCGCCTTAAACGGTAAGACGGTTGACGGGTGGAGTTGCGTTACAAACCAACATAATAATAATAATAATAATAACAATAATTATTATTATTATTATTATTATATTCAATGATAATAATAATTTCTTGTAAAATAAAGTTAGGTAAAACAGCACCAGTGCTCTCGTTACAGATCAAACTGCACATCAGTTAAGCCACAACGGGCATGTGCGTCTAGCGAAGATTCAGATCGCCCTGCGCATTCGCGCATTCGTGCATTCGTGATCAGAATCTTCACAGGGTAGATTTTGGATGCGCATGCTGATTTGAGTCTTCTTTGGGCGCACATGTTAGGAGGTACGTTTTCTCTCGCTGAGGCTCAATTATTATTATTATTTTATAGTAAAATAAAAACAAAAAAAAACACATACACACACATACAAAAAAAAAAAAAAAAAAAAAAAAAAAAAAGCGCAAACTTGAAGCTCTCGTTTTCGTCCAAACTTCACAGGTCAAATTGTTCATCGAAACCTGGTCAAATTGTTTGCAGTCGGTGTACCATTTCACCGTTTACGCGTTTACGGATCACGTCTAAAACGACCATTCAAGGTTTTTTCACTGTATACGTGTGTGTACTGTGGTGTCATCTCGTCGACCATATAAGTATTTGTTTGATTTGGGCTTATCGTCGCTTTCAATCTCTTTCAGTCATATCGCGACGGTGTCTAGATGTGGCAGGGAGCTCAATGCTCACTTTTAGAGTGCTGCCTCTCTGAAATATCACGCCCCTGACACTTTGACATGATACCACCCAATCACATTATACTGACACTGAGCTGACCAGTTCTAGCTCTACTTTCTTAATGCTGAGCGCCATGCGAAAGAGCAGCTAGTACCATTTTTAAAGTCTTTGGTATGACCCGGCCGAGGAGCGAACCCGCAACCTCCCGGTCACAAAGCGGACGCTCTACCACTGAGCCACTGTGCCGGTCGACCATATAAGTAACACTCTCTCTCTCTCTCTCTCTCTCTCTCTCTCTCTCTCTCTCTCTCTCTCTCAAGACACCGTTTCAATGTTTCCTTCACAGTATACACATATTTATATGCCTGTGAGTGTCATCTTGACCACACAAGCACACGAAAGTTTTTCGCTCACTATTTGGGTCATTTGTAAACTCTTTTCATGGGACCTCAAATAAGAGATTAACCGTTATTCTCATTGACGAGGCTTGAGCTTCTATCGAATCAGTTATACAGAATAGTATGTGCTCTTTCATTTCATTCAGACGAAACATAAATTATTTATTATCAAAACTTCTTCATTTGGTAAACCAAAGTATAAATGTCGAATTAATCACTGAACATGACGTACATATACCAACAACATTTCAATGTTTCTGATCCAGACATCAGTATTGAACCGTCTTATCCATGTATACCTCTTCATGTTACACCTTATTTAAGCAATAAATTAACAACGAAACAACATATACGTGTGTGATGGCAAGCACAGACTAGAGCGCGTTAACTTAATTCGAATACAAATTTCACAAAACAATAAATTGCATGCCAACCAGCAATCACCCGTCCAGATGTAGTTCCAGAATCCACATGTATTGAATATGAAGTAGAAAAGTTCAAAGTCCCCTGACACAAACATTTAAGTTCTTAGTGTATCACTAGTTAAGCTCTCACAGAGCAGTCCAGAGTTCGGAACACATCACAGACTCAGCACCAAACACATCCATATATCCATCCGCACAGGCATATACTTAGCACAACATGTCTGGAAAAAAACTGAGAAATAAACACGAGTTAATCATCATGAACTAAAGAAAATTTTCTTGAATCTGTTTTAAATTAATAAAATAACCGTTTGGTCTTAATGCGACACTGATTATCAAGTCTTCTGTCTCTTAGGACTTTCCATTCACTCGCCAATACCTCGGCCAATACATGGTAACACAATGGAGTTATTGACCGGCGCGGGAATCGCGCCGGTCTCTTAATATAGCTTTGGATTTTTACATATGGGAGCGTGTTCGATTAGCTCACTAAGGACTTTCTGTATTTGCCGGGATCGTCGGTTTGTGACGATCCCGGCAAATATAAAAAATCTTATTACAAACTGTGTTGTAAACAGATTAATGTCTATTTTATTTTCATTTCAATCAAGAAATTTCATAAAGCTTAATAAAAGCAAACATTAATCTTTCGGTGCCAAATTTCAGACGACATTGTCGTCTGCTTTTTTTATAACAAACTATCGCTTGAAAAGAAGTTTATACGTAAAGTTGAAAGACGGAATGTCAAACAGCTTAGATCCAGATGAGACGGCTCATATGAGCCGTCTCATCTGGATCTATGCTGTTTGCAAAAGCCTATTATTATCGCCTGTGGCAGTGAAAGCTAAAGAATCACATTATTGTTCGATTTTACCTGTTACATTGAAAATTTATTAAACTTTAGTATTCCCTTGTCTTATATCTCTATGTAAACATGAACAAAATTTGCGCCGGTACTTAGACGTTTACGTCTAAATATTTTGTCTTATTTCTGGATCATACGACTTACGAGCACGAAGGTGGGATCTTTCCTTCCTTTTTATAAGTTTTTTTTTATTTGAGTATCGATCCATGGTAGTAACCCAGCTAAAAACATTGCGTTTTGTAAACGTTTTGAAAACGTTACTGAAAACGTACAATAACGTTATTATAAGACGTTTAAATTACGTTAAAATTGCAATTTTTTTACGTTATAATAACGTTTTTTTGATATGTTATAAAAAACGCCCTGATAACGTTAATTTCAAGTATGCTTAAAATGTTCTAATAGCGATTTTGTAAGACGTTTATATTACGTTAAAATGGCAATTTTTTACGTTATAATGACATATTTTGGAAAGTTATAAAAACGTCATAGTTACGTTTTGATTATGTTATTTTGAAGTATATTAAAATGCTCTAGTAATGTTATTTCTTAATGCAAAATACTGTTTTAAGAATGCTTACAAAATATCTCAACATACATCAAAATCGACTTAGAACATTCCAAAAACCTCTTGAAATTGGCACCCCGAAGCGAAACCAATCGATGTGAAAGCCAATGGCAGACACATTGAATAACAACGACCCTGCTAAAATGGAACTGCAATATACTTCTCACCATATACAAGAAGGGAACAAATCAAGGTATGTAGATGGCCTGAGACATTACAGACAATAACAGTAGATGCAATACTACTACAAGACTAAGACATTTCCTTTTTTATTCAGCTTTCACAGCAGCTATGCATGTACTACAAGACTGAGAGACATTTTTTTTTATCCAGCTTTCACAGCAGCTATACATGTACTACAAGACTGAGACATTTTCTTTTTATCCAGCTTTCACAGCAGCTATACATGTACTGCAAGACTGAGACATTTTCTTTTTATCCAGCTTTCACAGCAGCTATACATGTAAATGTGTTTAGTTGTCTGGAAACAATCCAAGTAATGTTTTAAGATCAGTTAAATGGTTCCTCTGATGACGTTGCATTGCATTCAAGGTGAATGCAATGCAAATGTATAAATATTTCATCGGCTGAAGTCAGGAGACTTGTGTCAGGAGACTTGTGGTCTATTGTTAGTTTCCAAAGTACTTTAATCGGCATTTGTTTTAACCCGTAAAACGCTTAGACGACACTTTGATTTTTTTTGTATTTCCCATGAGAAAATAAGCATGACATTTCATGTGAATTGTCTTAGCAGAAGAGTCACGTGAAATATCAAGCCTTGTCATTATTAGATCCCTACACACAAAGGACCCAATGACCTATTGATCGATATTATCTTTTCATGGGACATAGCTTTTGTAAATATGAATTGCACTGTTCCCCTTCATGTATGGCGTCGTTGAAGCAAGACGGTTCAGTATCGGAAATCATTACATTTAATCCTTCAGTTTTGTCCCTTCAACCGGTCCGGTTATGCGCTATTCTCCGTTTGTTTTCCGTGCGAAAGCCCGATTTGAGGGGAAATACATTTTGCTCCCAACTTTGTAGTGTGTGCATCTTTTGATAAGTTCTTATACCTAGCCTCTGCTAGAGGGACACTCGCAAACAGCGATGACCCAGATTAGATCGGGATCTTTTCTGTTTGCTTAATGTACAGTGATTTGTTGTAAAACTTACAACAAATGACATAAACATAAAATCACTAAAACTGAACCAGACCTGGCAAGGGTTGTTCAGTGGGCGATTCCATTTACCACATGTGGGTTAAATTTACAGCTATGTCACACGAGTGGTCATTTCATATGGAACTTATGAGGCGTGCTCCATGATCTCTGGGGTGACCATGATATAAGATTCCTCTTAACATATTACCATGTTTCGTAAAGTATGTTACGGCTCCTACAGAAATCATTACGTGGATACGGGCGGCGTCACGACGTCCGTGACACAACACGTGAATTAGGGCAAACAAGTAACGATTCTGTGACGTCAAGGGAGTCGCTGATTGGGTCACTGTTGAGGTGGAATTCATGTATTTATTTTCTTTGTCGAATAGACGCCGCACTATAGGCGTTCTCCGTTGATTCACTACTGAGACGGATGTAAGGTGTTTCGGCGTCGAATCGACGTTGATTGTGCTTCAAATTTGTTGATTCATTACTGAAACGGGTGTATGATGTCTCGGCGCTGAATCGACGTTGGTTGGTGGTGCCTCTGCTTGGGTACACACACGCACAAATGTCATTGCTTGTGACTGCCTTTAACATGACGGATTACATAGAAATGATGTTCTTACTCTGATGTGTTAATACTTAGTCACTCATGTAATAACCTTACAGTACTTGTGCATGTGCTTCCTCAATAACTGGACTATCTTATCAATATGTCTTGTATTGGGGCAGTTGTGGACTGTTTCGTATCAGCAGGACTTGTACGTGGACAGAAGTGGGCTGTCGTATCAGTAGGACTGGTACTGGAATGTCCACTAGAAAATCTTATAGATAGATAGATAGGCAGGTGGGTGGGTGGGTAGGTAGGTAGGTAGGTAGGTAGGTAAGTGGGCAGGCAGGCAGGCAGGCAGGCAGATAGATAGATAGATGACTCATGTTCGCCAACACAGACGGTAATAATCGGTATTAAGTACCGGCGATTGTCAAGCACCTTTCTATAAGTCAATAGTTTCCGTCACTTACGGTTTATGGCATAACGTAAAAATAAAGTCACAGAACGTACTGGCAAACTCACATTGTACATGTAATCAAAACTTACATAACGTAATGACAAACTCACATAACGTAATGACAAACTCACATAACGTAAAGTCAAACTCATATAACGTAAAGTCAAACTCACATAACGTAATGACAAACTTACTTGCCGTAATGACAAAACTCACATAACGTAAGTAAACATGCCTTCCCTACATATACGGCATCAGCCAGCTATAGTGACATAACGAAATGAAATGTCCACAGAAGGTATTAGGAAATGCTCAAAACGCAATGAACAAAATAAATAACGTAATATTAAACCAGCATAAGTAAATAACAAACCCACATAGCGTATTGATAAATGCACAAACGTAATTGCCAATTTACATAGCGTAACAATAAAGTCAGATAATACAATACTTAACCCACATAAAGTAACATCAAACCCGTATAAAGTGATCACAAAACGCAAAGATGTCTTCACCATATCAAGCTCCTAGAAATACTCATTTGATCGCAGACTATCATATTTACCCTAAATAATCCGACTTAATACAGCCTGAGCAAACAGTGTAGACCCAGATCATAATCCAAATAGTTTGATCAGGGTCTGCACTGGAATCGTTTTAGATACAATACTAGTTAACCAAATGTGCAAGTTAAAAGTTTAGGATAGGTACGGTAAAAAGTTAGTGTGTCCGAATATTTAGGGTAAATACGTTACCCAGCAAGTTCCCCGTAATGTAGATATACGATTTGAAAGGCTGATTCTTATGCTTTAGCAAAACAGCCTTTGGAAAAAGTAGCTTTTGTAGGGAGGTGGCTATTGTAGAAAGGCTTAATATATAGAAAAAATTGTACTTTGGACTTTCAGAAAAGTGATTATTATTTTTAGGGAAGTGACTGTTGTTGAGAGGTGACCTTTAGTAGAGATGCCACTGTATATGCCGATAATATTGAACATTATTAGCGTGTCGAATTATCGTTCTAAAATGAATAAATAAGTAAATAAATAAATAAAGAATAAATAAATAAATAAATAAAGAAAGAAAGAAAGAAATCTTAGGTTTTCATGTTATGACAGAAAAAAGAATAGGCCTGCATATGACATGTATGTATACGCGCAGTTTGACAAAAAATTGTTTATGAAAAGCGAAGCTGATTGTAGACAGCTCTTTTACTGGATAAGCGCTGTTTTGTGTAGTACACAGATGCCACTTTTTCCTATTTAAGCGTATTTCCTAGTTAGGCGCTTGACATACGTATGTATTATCTCTGTGTGTGTCTGTCTGTCTTCCTCCCTGACTGCACGTGTATATATGTACACTCTATGTATGTATGTTCCCTGTTTGTCCTATTAAACAGGTACATGTCATTTAGTTGTTTTTTAATAATAAAATGTTTGTGTTTTGGCATTAATAAACCTTGTTCCGTTCCGTTCCGCAAAGTATAATTATCCACACCGATAATTATATTTAGCGGAACGGAACGGAACAAGAATATCCAGAGCTGCTTTCAGCTTTCAGCAAGTGAGAAAAATGAAGTCTTGCAGCATGCAGATATACTAAAGACTCAACATGAAATAGTAAGAATGGGTTACCCAGGAAAAACCAAAATCAAGACCACAGCCATCCGAAGCTACGGAGAAATTAAGGTAAGGCGGGACGAAGGTGCACACGCAGTCAAAATTTGAAGATTGCTTTGCATTATAGGAATGAATAGAAGGGAACAAGAATACGCAGCTCCTTTCATTATTTCTTCTTATAAGGCTTATTTTCGATCAAAAAAAATGAACATCTTGAACAGTTACTTGTCCTTTTGTTGTTTTTGAATAAAATATTTTGTGTTTTGCTTTTTCTGAACTTTGTTCCATTCCGTTCCGAAAAGTATTATCCACACTGATAATTATATTTAACGGAACGGAACGGAACAAGAATAACCAGAACTGCTTTCAGCTTCCAGTAAGTTAGAAAAACAAATTCAGTGGGGGATTCAGGGGGGTTAGTCGAGTCCCTTTTTGACCCAATATTTCATTTTCATGGGAAATTTTGGATACATTTTAAATTTTTGAGAAGTTTGGGATACCATATTGGCTCTAAATTTTCACACCCCTACATTACTCTTAGTATTATATTCTTTTCAACAAGTCCATTTTACTACCTGCGAAATGTGTGTAAAAGTGGCAACAGTGTTGACCCAGATCAAACATTTTGCGGCGTCTGATCTGGGTCTACACTGCTCAGGCCTGTCCGAATACGTAGAGTAAGTACGGATATTTGATCAAATCGAACCCTTCGAAGTCATCCAGAATCCGCCCCTGATTCATAAAAAAATGCTGTTCCACATCCCACTTCGCATGGGTCCGAGTCGTAAAACTGAATTATCAAGGCATATGCAGTTAGCTCCCTTTAAAGAGTACACATACAGATTGAGGGCCTTGTCACCATGCAATTTGTAATAACGTCACAATTTGTAATAAACTAGTTTGTTACAAATTGGGGCGCATGTTACCACGCAGTTTGTAATAACGCCACAATTTGTAATAAACTTTTCAAACTTTAACTGCCCCAGGACTTTCGAAGTACATGTACTTGTACTTTCCTAACAACTAGTCAGGGGACAGAACTGGAAAGTATAGACATCAAAGATAAAGTTTTCGAACTTTCATTACAGGTTGCGTTGACTTTGCTTTTTGGCGATTTTCGGTGATTTTCACATTAACTGCAATTTGTAATAAACTTTACAAACTAAAATTACTTCAGGTATTTAGAAGTGTATGTACTTGTATCTTCGTTAAAAGTAAGCAGGGGTAGAACTGTACAATTAAAACATTAAAGATGAAGTTTTCAAACTTTATTACAAATTGCGTTGACCTTGCTTTTGGGCGTTTTTCGATGATTTTCACATTCGCCGCAATTTGTAATAAACTTTCCAAAGTTATACTACCCTAGGAATTTCGAAGCATATGTACTTGTATCTTCATAACAACTAATCAGGGGACAGAACTGAACTGGAGTTAAGACAACAAAGATTAAGTTTTTTGATCTTATTTAAAATTAAATTGACTTTGCCTTTTGGCGATTTTCGATGATTTTCACATTTGTAATAAAATTTTCCGAACTTAAACTAAGCCAGAAACTTCGAAGTACATGTACTTATATCTTCATTACAACTAATCAGGGGACAAAACTAAAAGTTTAGACATCAAAAGTAAAGTTTTTGAAGTTTATTACAATTTGCGTTGACTTTGCCTGTTGCCGATTTTCGATGATTTTCACATTCCCCGCAATTTGAAATAAACCTCCGTTACAACTAATCAAGGGACATAACAGGACAGGTTACACCATCAAAGATGGAATTTTTGAACTTATTACAAATTGCGTTAAATTTGCGTTCTGGTGATTTTCGATGATTTTCACCATTGCCGCAATTTGAAATAAAATTAACAAACTTAAACTACCCATGGAATTTTCGTAGTGTATGTACTTGTATCCTCTTTACAAGTAATAAGAGGACAGAACTGGAAAGTTTAGACATCAAAATTGGTTTTCGAACTGTATTACAAACTGCGTTTACTTCTTTTTTGGCGATTTTCGATGATTTTCACAGTCACCGCAATTTGTAATAAACTTTTCAAATGTTAATTTCCCCTGGAATTTCGAAGCATATGAATTTTCATCTTCATTAAACCAAACAGGGGACAGAACAGTTTAGGCATCAAAAACGAAATTTTCAACTTTTATTACAAATTGTGTTGACCTTGCTTTTGGGCGTTTTCTGATGATTTTTACATTCGCCGCAGTTTGTAATAAACTTTGAAACTTAAACTACCAAGGGAATTTCGATGTATATATACTTGTTTCTTCCTTATAACTAATTAGGGGACAGTTGACACGTCAAAGATGAAGTTTTCGAACATTATTACATTTTTTTTTTAAATTTACATTTTGGTGATTTTCGATGATTTTTATTATTATTATTATTATTATTATTATTATTATTATTAAATGCAATTGGTAATAAAATTACCAAACTTAAACCATCTTAGAAATTTTGAAGTGTATGTACTTACGAGGGTCCTGCACAAAGTTTTGTCACTGGGTTCGGATTACTTCAGTGCTACGTTTTATCAAACATATTTTTATTACAAACCTTCAGAGTATTCCCCCTTTACTGAAATACATTTTTGTAACCGTTTTACCCGGTCGCGAAAAGCAGATAAATGGTCTTCTTTTGGTATCTGTTGGAGACACTGATAAATAGCGCTGCCAAGAAAACTTCTAGACGTATACTTATTTCCAGAAAGCATTTTCTTAAACCTTGGAATTATAAAGAAGTCACAGGGACTCAGGTCAGGTGAATAAGGTAGATGGTTTAAAACTTTCACCTTTCAGAAACCAAAAAAGACTTAACAACCTGACACTTATGAGAGGAGGCGTTGTCATGTAAAAGGTGGGACTCCTGACCATCCTTTGCTTGGTCGTTCTTATTGTAAGAAGTAAATTGGTCAGTGTATATGATTGCATCTATTTCATTTTGAAATAACTCGGTCAGTTGGAAAGCAATTTGAACGAAATAAACGGGTATCGTTAGCTATTGAACACACCATTCAAGTGCAGTGAAGCATTTTAAAATATACCTGGGATAAAACCAAGGAAGCCTATTAGTGACAGAACTTTTTACATGACCCTCGTATCAGGGGACAGAACTGGACAGTGAGGAAATCTAAGATGGAGTGTTGAACTTTATTACAAATTGCGTTGACGTAGCATTTTTGCGATTTTAGATGATTTTCACATTCGCCGCAATTTGTAATTAACTTTTCAAAGGAATTTTCAAGTATATGTACTTGCAGATATGTAACAACTGATGAGGGGACACGACTGGACAGTTTAAAAATCAAAAATGAAATATTCGAACTGTATTATAAATTGCGTTGAGTTTGCTTATTGGCCATTTTTAATGATTTTCAAATTCGCCGCAATTTGTAATAAATTTTTCAAACTTAAACTACCCAAGAAATTTCAACGTATATGTACCTGTAGTTTCGTTACAACTAATCAGGGGATACAACTGAATAGTTTAGACATCAAAAATAAAGTATTCGAACTTTATTACAAATTGCGTTAAGTTTGCTTATTGGCGATTTTTGATGATTTTCACATTCAACGCAATTTGTAATAAAGTTTATAGACTTAAACTACCCCAGGTATATGTATATGTACTTTTGTATTCGTCACAACTAATAAGGGGACAAAACTGGACAGTTCAGAATTCAAAGTTAAAGTTTTCGATTGTATTATTATTATTATTATTATTATTATTATTATTACAAATTCCGCTGACTGTTCTTTTGGCGATTTTTGATGATTTTCACATTCACTGCAATTTGTAATAAACTTTCCAAACTTGAACTACTGAGGCATTTGATGTATATGTATTTCGTAACAGATTAACAAATAGAGAGTTTAGACATCAAAATTGAAATATATAAGATAAGATAAGATAATTTTATTTCAGAAACATAGGTCTACTGGCCCTTGAGTTCTACAGGTACTAAGTGTGTGCATAAAGTACAGAAATGGCGAATATTGCATTTTCCATTTTGTGAACAGTGATTTTAGACTGTTCAACATATTTAAGATTTCAATATACTATTATCATTATTATGCACTGTGCGGAGAGATTGTGACCACCGACACACCAAATATCTTTTTATATGGTGTTTCTCATCATCGATAATATATATATATTTTGGCAATTTTGAATATTTTCACATTCACCGCAATTTGTAATAAATTTTTCAAACTTAAACTACCCCAGGGGTTTCTAAGAATATGTATTTGTAGTTTCAGTTCAACTTTTAAGGGGACAGAATTGGACAGTTTAGACATCAAAGTTGAAATTTTCGAACTTCATTACAAATAGCGTTGACATTGCTTTTTAGCGATTTTCAATGATTTTCACATTCGTCGCAATTTGTAATAAATTTTTAAAACTTGAACTAGCCAAGGGATTTCGATGTCTATGTACTTGTATCTTCGTTACAACTAATTAGAGAACATAATAATCAGGCGACAGAACTGGACAGTTTAGATATGAAATTTATAGATTTCGAACTTTATTACAACTGAGTTTGCTTTATGCCGATTTACAATGATTTTCCCATTCACCGCAATTTGCAATTAACTTTTCAAACCTTATCTACCCTAGGAATTTCGAGGTATCTGTACTTGTACCTTCGTTACAACTAATAAGGTGACAGAAATCAAGGGAAATATTAGAACAGTTGACACATCAAAGATGAAGTTTTCGAACTTTATTACAAATTGCGTGATTTTTTTTTTTTTTTTTTTTTTTTTTTTTTTTTTTTTGTGGGGGGGGGGGGGGGGAGATTTTCGATGATTTTTACAATCAACGCAATTTGTAATAAACTTTCCAAACTTAAACTACCTGAGGCATTTTGAAGTATATGTACTTGTATATTCTTTACAACTAATCAGGGGACAGAACTGGACTGTTAAGACATCTAAGATGGAGTTTTCGAACTTTATTACAAATTGCGCTGACTTTGCATTTTCGGTTTTTCCCAAGATTTTCACATTCGCCACAATTTTTAATAAACTTTTCAAACTTGTACTACCCAATGAATTTCCAAGTATATGTACTTGTAGTTTCGTTACAACTACTGAGGATACACAACTGGACAGTTTAGACATCAAAAATGAAGTATTCAATCTTTATTACAAATTGCGTTGTTTGCTTTTTTGGCGATTTTTGATTATTTTCACATTTGCCGCAATTTGTAATTAACTTTTTAAACTTAAACTATCCCAAGATTTCGAAGTATATGTAATTGTAGCTTCGTGATAACTAATCAGGGGACAGAACTGGATAGTGTAGACATCAAAGTTGAAATTTTCGAACTTTATTACAGATTGGTTTTTGGCTATTTTCGATAATAAATTTTTGGTTTAAACATATTTATTTCAAATCTCTTTGTACAGCATATAACAAACATGTGATAATATAACTGTGAACAGGATTGGAATGAAAGCAAATATATTATAGCTTATATAGTTCTTCTCCTAATGGATCATCAAGATGTTACTTAAATGCCGTAGATCTACTACTCAATTAGATGTGTGAAATATCAGTAATACATTTAACATAAAATTGAAAACAAGAGTGTACATATAAATACAGAAAAGCGAACTTCTTCTTACTGCTCTATATAGATTTTTATGCCACATATTTATTTAAGTTTAAATTCAGACAAAATGAATCGCATCAATTGTAAGAAGTTTCGAAAGGGATTGAAAAAGAGACAGAAAGACGTTTATAAGGGGACTGGATGCTCATCCGCGGACCTGGGGAAATGGTGGAACGGTACATTTGATTTATGTATGCATTCGCGCGACAGATATTTCCTTTTGTATCTGATAATTTACTACTCGAACCTCTTTGTGTCAATGATGTACTTTTGAACTTTCTCGAATATCGATGAATTGATGTCATCTGACTGTAAGGCATCTCCGAACAGCAGAAGATTAAGTGTTAAGTTGTGGTGTTGTGAAAGGCTAGTGAACAGTTCTATGCGTTGGCGAGCGTAAAGCGGACAATCAAAGAAGAAATGCTACGCGTTCTCTATACTGCCGCACTGACAGAGCGGAGATTCTGTTATGTTTTTAAGGAACAGATCGTTACTCAGGCTACTGCAGTTTGTTCGAAGGCGTGTATGGAGCAGTTGACCTCTTCTACTGCCACCATAGAAATACTTCGGGACCTTTTCTCTGTCTCTGTTTAAAAACTGTTTAAACATGTTTAAAGAGTCAACTTGTCTTGCCTCTGGTGTCAGATTATTCCAATCCCTAACGGTGGATGGTAGAAAGGAGTTAGAGTATAGAGATGTTCGCGGGTTTATAGTTAGAAGGTCATTGGAGTTCCGTAAGTTGTACCTAGAGGTTTGTCCTACGTTCTGAGGGACTAGAGAAGAAAGATAAGTTGGTGTCAAGTTGTTTTTCATTTTAAAGAATAGAGAAAGCTTGTGGTCATTTCGTGATTTCTGCAGTGAATCCCATTTAATTTCATTGTAAAGATTGTTTATGGATATCAAGCGTGTAGTTCCAATAGTTATTCGAGCAGCTTCATGCTGTATCTTTTCTAACTCGTCTTTTTCGTACTGGGCACGGTTGTCCCAGACGACATCTCCATATTCTAGAATTGGGCGTATAAAAGCAGTGTATATTATTTCAAGTGATTTCCGGTCTAATTTGAACTTGAGTTTTCGCATTGTGTTAATTCTTGTCCACGCCTTGTCTTTTATGTATTGTATCTGATGATGCCATGTTCCGTCATTAGAAAAGTATAGCCCAAGATGTTTATGTGAGTCAACTTCTTTGATTTGTTGGTTTTGCATGAAGAGTGGAGGATGTACAGGTTTGTTTACTTTACGAGAAATAACGAGAGAATTTGTTTTTGGAGGCTGAAATGTCTGGCTATTTTATAGCTAGTCCAGTAAAGCAGCAATAAGACGTTTTCCTATTTTATTGAGACATAACAACTATACTGTAAGACAATGGTGTAGTTACCATGGATCAGACGTTATGAACGTAACGTCATAATTCGACGTAAGTACTGTTAATAATACCAGTCAATTCTGGATACGACATCCCTCCATGTTTTACGAAGAAGCTAAACATTATTTTAAAGATAACGAAAGTTTGTTAATAAGTGATAAGGTTGTAAATTTAACATCTAAAATTAACCTTTTCGATGGTCACATATAAAGCTCTGTGTAAGAGTTTATCTTAGGAGTATTTGATTAATGTTTCTGATTATTTAGTTAGGTATGGTAACGTGTTATATAATCGTTCAAATGTATTGGTCTCTGTCGTGTTCTGCCTGATCGTCTTGGCTGTTGCTCCTCTCTGATTTCTGCCTCGTCATCAGCAACCTCTGCATCTACTTCTCCATCAGCTGTTTCCTCTTCTGTTACTGTCTGGCCATCATCTTCCTAGATTTCCTCTGTTTGACCGTCCTTTCCATCAGGTGAGCTGTCTTCCTGTATTTCGCTAGGCTTTTTAGCTTTTCGGAGCACTGTTTCTCGCCGGTCGTAGTGTCTCATATTTGAGCCTCTTTCTACAACTTTCTGTTCCTCTGATAAGTTTGCGAGCTTAAACTTACTAGAGTCTCTTGAAACCTCTTTCCCACCTCGTTTCCTCCGGGCTGAGATAGTCGATCCATCTATCCTGAAGACGATATAAATATCTTGTTCATATGCTGCAGACCATTTATTTCGCTTGGCTTGTTCCATAAACACTTGGTCACCAACATAGAAATTATGTTCCTTTGTATTCTTGTTTTCAGCATTATGCTTTATCCTTTCTTTATACTGTCTGTCTCTTTCATTGATTTGCTGCTCATTATTTGGTTGGTTTTCTGTTCTGCTTACGTAGTCTAGTTTTGTCCGAACTGTTCTGTTCATCATTCCGTCATAGGGTGAGATGCCTGTCGCAGGATGAGGAGTCGACCGGTAGCCTATAAGCATTTCTTGCATTGCCATTAATGCTGACATTCTCTGAATTTGTGCCCTTTGTTCTGTTTTATTGATGAGTTTCATGACACTCTCCGCTTCACCGTTTGCTCTAGGGTGCAGAGGAGTGATCCTATGATGTCTGAACCCCTCTACTGCAGCGAATTCTGCGAACTCTTTTGATGAAAACGGTGGACCATTGTCACTTTCTACTTATACGGGTGTTCCATGCGTTGCAAATATATTCTTCAGTTTTTCCTTTGTCGGCTTTATTCCTGTCGAGTACACTACTTCAACCTCTGGATATCTTGTTCTCTTGTCAATGACTACAAGATTATAGTGCCCGTCAGGGTATGGGCCCCCAAAATCAACTGACACAACCTCCCATGGCTTTTCTGGTATATTGGTCATCTTAACGGGTTCTTGTCTGTGTTGTTTTGTGGTGAGCTGGCATTCATAGCATTTCCCGACAACATTTTCAGTCATTTTATTCAAGTCAGGGAACCAGTATTTCTCTCTCAACATTTGCTTTGTCTTTGTCATTCCCAGGTGTCCTAGGCTGTGTGCAGCTTTGATGACGGTATGCTGCAGGCGTGCTGGAAAAACTATCTGGTTAAATCGGAAGATGAGTCCGTTCATTACATAAAGTTCGTGCCTGATGCTAAAGAACGGTGCAATATCAGTATCTCGTCTGTGCTTTTGCCAGTCTTCTTTGACTATTCTCTTAAATAGCTTCTTTAACTGGTTGTCTTTTGCTGTCTCTTCTCTAATCTGGTCTAATACAACGGCGTGCTCAGCTGTTAGAATGCTCTTCACAACTTTTTCAGTATTGTCTGTTCCGATAACTGGTAAAGGGTGCCTGGACAGGTAGTCCATCGGATCAGCATCGTCTTTACCTGGCTCATATACTAGCTCGAAATCGACATCTTGCATGTCCATAACCCATTTTTCGATTCGTGGTGGCAGTTTTGCTGTGGCTTTATTAAACATTGGTAATAAAGGTTTATGTGCGGTAATGATTTTGAATCTTGGTGCCCCAAGCAAGTACATTTTGAACCGATTCTTCGCCCATCTCACTGCAAGAGCATCCTTTTCTGTTTGACTATATCTTTTCTCTGTGTCCGTCATTGTCCTGCTGATATAGTGGACTGGTTGAAGTCCACTTCCTCTATCCTGCCCGCCGATAGCCCATCATGATAACTTGCTTCTGCTCTCACAACTATCGGACGCTTCGGATTGAAATAGATCATCGTTTTCTCGTTTGTAATGCTGTTTTTCAATTTGTTAAATGCTGCTTCCTCTTCGGGTCCCCATTCAAATTTCACTTTTCTCTCTGTCAATTTTTTTAATGGGGCGGTTATGGATGAGTATCTGTCAATGAATTTCGACAGATATCCTACTATTACAAGGAAACTTTTGACGGCCTCCTTTGACTCTGGACGATTGCTGTCTTTGACTGCTTTCACCTTTTCTGACGTTGGTGTCAGTCCATCCTTGGTGAATCGGTAACCATAGAATTCTATTTCATCTACTCCGAACTCACATTTTTCTCTGTTGAATGTGATTCCATAATCTGCAGTTCTCTGTATATTGCTTTGAGTGTTTTATTATGCTCCTCCATGTTTCGGCCTCCTATCAGAATATCATCTCGTTGGTTCATACAGTATGGGATGTCACCAAATATTCTGTACATCATCTCATCGAACAGGTCTTGTGATGCCCTTTGCTCCGAATATTAGGCGTTTTGGGCGTAGATTTCCCCAGGGCGTGCTTAAGGTAGCTACAGGTCGGGAGTCGGGATGCAACGAAAGTTGATGATACCCACTTCGTAAGTCCAGTTTCGGAAACTTCACGCAGTCGTGAAACTTGTACATAAAGTCTTCTATAACAGGCCCTTGTGATATCCTATTTCTCTCCATGTACCTGTTTGGTATCCTTAGGTCAATTCAGGCACGGATCATGTTTGGTTGCAAGTCAACCTTCGAACATTTGCGAACCGCGGTTTCGGCTGGACGACCATAGGTGAGCACCATGTGACTGGTTCACCAGCTGGTACCTCTTCAAAAATGTCATTAGCAATGGCCTGTCCTAACCATCTTTTCAGTGGCGCCTGAAGACAGTATGCTACTGGCCTAGGTTTTTGTGCTACAGATGCAGCGTCTGGTTTCATATTGAATTTAACGAACAATTCTTTATCATTCTTATTATCTCTTATTCTGCCTATGCCTTCGAAAACTTCGGAGTGTTTATTTAGTATTTTTGTTATTTCTTGTCTTGCAGGAAAATTTTCACTTACCGCATTGACATTGGTTTCTTCTTCTGGTATACGAAGGTCATTTGGTTCTGCAAAAGATCCGTCATCTCTGATCTGTAGCATTCCTAGTTCTGTCAAAGTTGTCTTACTTATTAGTGGAGGAGAGTTGATTCTGCCTTTTACCACTAAGAATCTTAATTGAATTCCGCACGTTTTGTTTCTGACAATAGCCTTGAATTCTCCTTTGACCGGTAATTCATTTTGCAAAGTCATGAGTTTGATTTTGCTGTTCTTGAGTTCCACCTGTTCTGCAGACCTATGTAGTAACGCGCGAAACTGGTATTCGTCCATGACATTCACATCTGCATCACTGTCTGGTTCTGCTGTAATCGAGATGTCACTGATCATGAGCGGAACAGTCTTTTCTAAACTGTATCTTTTCTATATTGTTTTTACATTCATATGAGCAACTGACTGTGAAAGAAAGTCTTCATCTGAAAAATCTTCACTGTCGGACTCGTGTTCTTGAGTTTTCTTCACCCTGTTTCTTCCTCTTTTTGTATCATTCTTATTCTTGCTTTTTGCATTTCTGAATCTGTCTGCTTGACAAACTGATGCAAAATGGTTTGGTTTCTGACAAATGTCACATGTTTAGCCAAAAGCTGGGCAGCTGCGCCGATCTCGATGCCTCTTCTTCAAACCGCAGTAGGCACATGGGTTTATCTCCGTGCCAGGTTTTCTGTTTGCATACCTTTGTTTCCATACCTGTCCTTTGTTTCTATCTACTCTTGCTATTTGCTTCTCTCGGTCACCTAGTTTCATATCCTGCATTTGCAAACAAATGTCCTCGATTTGACCTGCTTCTGTCAGAAACTGTAACAGATTCCAACCTTTTGAGATACATTTCTGAATTAGAGATTCATTTTCAATAGTTTGAAATTCGCAATCTTGAGCCTTTACTCTGAGTCTGGTTGCGTATGAGACCGTTGTTTCCCCTGCTACAGGATTCATCTTCAGGAAAATATATCTCGCATGATGTTTATTCCTTTTTGGCATGAAATAATCGTTTAACTTCTTTCTGAGCTTTTCATATTCATTTAGACTCTCTTCGGTGGGTTCTGGTAAACTTTTCTCAAGACGTGCAATTTCTTTCCCTCCGTAAATAGTAAGGGCATCCTTCTTGTCGGTAGGGTTAATCATCTTGAAATACCTGAACTCTCGTTCGATTGCTTCGAGCCAATCTTCCCATTCTTTTCCTGTTGAGAGCTGGTCTTCTGTTATCCGGAAAGGCAGAGCTCGCAAATTCCGTGTTTCGGTAGTGATTATTGTTATTGCTTCATTTCCGGCAATGTCGATCACGTAATTGCTCATCTATAAACTGCGTTATTGTGCAAAGTTTTCTGTATCTGGCCGTTTTCTTCGAATGCGTGGTAAATTCAAACGTCCTCGTCGCCAGTGAAATGTCTGGCTATTTTATAGCTAGTCCAGTAAAGCAGCAATAAGACGTTTTCCTATTTTATTGAGACATAACAACTATACTGTAAGACAATGGTGTAGTTACCATAGATCAGACGTTATGAACGTAACGTCATAATTCGACGTAAGTACTGTTAATAATACCAGTCAATTCTGGATACGACATCGGCTGAAAGGTAACTAGCCATTTTTCAGCCCAGTCTTCAATTTTTACAAGATCTGAAGTAAGGAGTTCTGCAGACGTGTCTGGATCCGTTACTATAATATATAGGCTAGTATCGTCCGCAAAGAGACGAATATTGGAACCAATGTCGTTAACGATGTCGTTAATGTAGATTAGAAAGAGTAAGGGTCCCAAAACAGAGCCCTGAGGAACCCCGGCGTGGGTGTAAATTTTTAAAACTGGAACTACCCAAGGAATTTCGATGTATATGTACTTGTATCTTCGTTACTATCAGGGGGGGGGGGGGGGCATAATAATCAGGCGGCAGAACTGGACAGTGTAGACATCAAAGATGTAGATGTTGAACTTTATTAAAGACTGAGTTTGCTTTTTGCCGATTTTCAATGATTTTCCCATTCACCGCAATTTGTAATAAACTATTCAAACTTAAACTACCCTAGGAATTTCGATGTATATGAACTAGTATCTTCGTTACAACTAATAAGGGAACAGAACTTGAGATTTCAGACATCAAAGATAAAGTTTTTTTTTACTTTATTACAAATTGCCTTAACTGCTTTTTGGCGGATTTCGATGATTTTTCACATTTGCCGCAGTTAGTAAGAAAAATACCAAAAACTACCGAAGGCATTTTGAACTGTATAGTTTAGACATTAAACATAATGTTTTTAAACTTTATTTCAAATAGCGATGACCTTGCTTTTGGGTGAGTTTTGATTGTTTTCACGTTCGCCGCAATTTGTAACTTGAACTACCCTGGACTTCGATGATAATGTACTTGTATCTCCCTTACAATTAATTAGTGGACAGAACTGGATAGTTTAGATCTCAAAAATGAAGTTTTTAACTTCTTTAAAAATTGCGTTGACTTTGCTTTTTGGCGATTTTTGATAATTATTGCAATCGCCGTAATTTGTAATAAAAGTGTCTAAACAAACTACGACAGGAATTTCGAAGTATATGTATTTTTTGTTTCTTCGTTACAACTAATCAGGGGACAGAACTGATCAGTTTAGACATCTAAGATGATGTTTTCGAACTTTATCACAAGTTGCGTTGAGTTTGCGTATTTCTTTTATTTTCAATCATTTTCACATTTAGTCTAAACAATATTTTATTCTTTCAATTACATGGATATGAATTTCACAACATATAATGTGTGAGTGTCAGACGGTAAGCTTAAAAGCTGATACGTGTCATTTCCTGAATCAAACAACAATGAACAATTCATATGTGAATGGTAGATATTATTATATATAATGAGAGAGAGAGAGAGAGAGAGAGAGAGAGAGAGAGAAGAGAGAGCAATTTCAACAAAACTTGGTACAAAACACTACAAAATGTGTTTTTAATATAGTAAAATATTAAAACCGTCCAAATAAATTATTAAAACCGCCCAATTTATTATTACTAATTATGGACAGTCTCAGTGTGAGGGCTTCAACTGTAGCAAGTTCCTACAACATATACGTAATGTGGACGACGTTGTGACTTTTACTTTGAAAAGAGACTGTCTCAATATTCTTTGTGAAAAACAAAGAAAGGAAGGAAGAAAAGATGTTGACCGATCCCAGTTAGTGCTACACAGCGGGTGTCTTTATAATAGATACTTTTGCTAGAATCTAGGGCATATACTTGGAGCATGTTGTATTAGGAGCTACTGCACGAGCCGTTTTGATTTGATAAAAAAAAGTCTTGTTCTTTTAAAACAAAGGAGCTAACTTTCATTATCTGGTGCATTTTCTTTCACAAATAATAAATCGTGAACTTTATGTGTAGATTGTAGATCAGATAAGTATCTGTTCCTGGCATCTGCATATTTAGGGCATGTATAGAAAAAATGAAAGGCACTTTCGAATCCACCGCAAGAACACGACGGACTAGGTTCGATGTTTTTACGGAAAAGATCCGAATTGAGTGAGTTGCTTTCCCTGAAGTATCTGTCCTATTCTAGATCCAGCACTGAAATATTTAGGTGGCACCCTCAGATCCCCATTTAGCCGGTATTTGAGAGAGGAAACGGTGCTGGCTTCTTTGACATTATCTGGAAGGTCGTCCCATGCTCTTATGGTAAAAGGAAGAAAATAGTTATAGAAAAGATTTGTATTTGCCTGTATAGACCGGATATTGTTTGCATTTCTGAGACTGTAAGTAGAGCGTTCTTGTACAAGAGGAGGTAAGAGATATCTAAGGTAATCTTGGACCAGGCTATTAACGATGTTTAGTTCACCTGAGCACAAAGTGCTCAAAGTGAGCTATTGTGATCAGTCGATGTCCGTCGTCCGTACGGCGTCAACAATTTGCTTTAAAAGCCTACTCCTCCTACACCCTGGTTCAATTGATTTGAAACTTGGTATGAAGCATCTGGGTGACTTGTAGATTAAAAATAGCTGTAATCGTTCCGATCAGAAATCCAAGATGGCTGGGTGACTTGTAGATAAAAAAAAATAGCTAAAATCATGCCGATCGGAAATCCAAAATGGCTACCATCTATTTTCGCTTCTTCTCCTAAACCAAAAGGCAAATTGACTTAAAACTTGGTCGGAAGCATCAGGGTGACTTGTAGATCAAAAATAACTCAAACCGATCGGAAATGCAAGATGACCGCCATCATCTTGAAAATCTATTTTTCGCTTCTTTTCCTGAACCAAAAGGCCATTTGACTTGAAGCTTGATAGGAGGCAACGGGGTGACTTGTAGATCAAAAATAGTTAAAATCGTTTCGATCCGAAATCCAAGATGGCCGCCATGGCTGCCATCTAATAATAATAATAATAATAATAATAATAATAATCGACCTTATTTATAGAGGGTAACACATTTAGTAATCTAGTACTAATCTTCCATGTGGCCCTCTTTTTTCCTGGGTAGAAACCAGTACTAAGCAATGTGGATAAAGTCTCTTGCTCAAGGAAACAACACTTGCTGTTAGTGGGGATCGAACCCGGTACCTGTCGATCTCGAGTCCGACGCTCTACCACTGCACCACAGCGCTTTTAAGCATCTTTATATTTATTTTTCGCCTCTTCGGAACCAAAAGGCCGAGTGAACTTGAAACTTGATAGGAAGCATCGGGGTGACTTGTAGATTAAAAATAGCTGTAATGGTTCCGATCGGAAATCCAAGATGGCCGCCATTGCTGCCATCTTGAAAATCTGTTTTACGTTTCTTCTCCGGAACCAAAAGGCCTTGAAACTTGATAGGAAGCATCAGGACGACTTGTAGATTAAATCTACCTAAATCGTTCCGATCGGAAATCCAAGACGGCCGCCATGCTAGCTTGAAAATATATTTTTCGCTTCTTCTCTCGAACCGATAGGCCAATTGACTTGAAACTGGTAGGAAGCATCGGGGTGTTTTGTAAAGCAAACGTAGCTAACATCATTTCGATCCGAAATCCAAGATGGCCGCCATGTGGCGCCACCATCTTGAAAATCTATTTTTCGCTGCTTCTGACCGAAAGGCCAATTGACATGAAACTTGGTAGGAAGCATCGCGGTGGTTGTAGATAAAAAAAAATAGATAATTTTTTTCCGATGGGAAATCCAAGATGGCCGCCATGGCCGCCATCTTGAAAATCTATTTCTTACGCCTTCTACTGAAACGAAAGGCCACTTGGAACTTGATGGGAAGCATCGGGGTGACTAGTAGATTGAAATAGGTAAAATCATTCTGATCGGGAATCCAAGATTGCCGCCATGGCTGCCATCTTGAAAATCCATTTTTTGGTTCTCCTGAACCGAACGTCCAGTTGACTCCAAACTTGGTAGGAAGCATCAGGTGATTTGTAACTAAAAAGAGCTAAAGTCGTTCCGATCAGAAATCCAAGATTGCCGCCATAGCCGCTATCTTGGAAATCTATTTTGTACTTCTTCTCCTGAACCCAAAGGCCAATTTATCTGGTAGTCAGGTGAGCCATACAGGGCCATCTTGGCTCCTTTCTATAAAAATAACTAATTTGTGTTTCTGTCGTCTGTCGTGAAGTGATTCCCACCCTAGGTCTTCTAGCATTTTTTCAGTGCTGCAGAGTTTTGTTGCAACTTCACTTTGAATGAATGGACTCTAACTGCCTTTAACAATCATTCGAACAATTTCCCATACAGAGTCGCTGTATTCTAATAAGGGCCGAACATATGCTTTGTATAACTTTTCAAGAGCTAGCCTACTAATTTTAAACCTAAGCGCTCGTGTGATATTTAATCTCTTCCAAGCAGTTTCAGTAATATTATTTATATGCTCTGACCAAGTACATTAGCTAGAAAAAGTAATGCCTAGATGTTTATGGGTAGAAGTTTCGTTTAATGTTATACTATTCATTTTAAGTGGCGGATGAAATTGAGGCTGCGATTTTCTAGTTATGAGAAGGGAGATTGTCTTTGCAAGATTGAATTCGTAACCAAGCAGCTGCCCATGTACTTATAGTTTCTAAATCAGTATTTAGAAGATGAGCGACAGTTACTGGTTTGTCGTCAATAATATATAACCTAATATTTTCATATTTGCTGCAATTTGTAAGAAACTTTTCAAACTTGAACTACTCAATGAATTTCGATGTGTATGTACTTGTTTCTTCGTTACAACTGATTAGGTGACATAAGAGGACAGTTTACACATCTCCAAACGACATATCTTCCCAAACCATAGGTTGGATTTAGCCGAAACTTGATGGGAGGCATCAGAGTGACATAGAGATTCAGGATTGCTAAAATCGTTCCGTTCCGATAGCCAAGATGGCCGCTATGTCGGCCTTCTTGAAAATCTTCTAACGATATCTGCTTCCGAACGGATTAATCCGAAACTAGGTAGGAGGCATTGGGGAGACATGGTAATTCAGAATTGTTAAAATCGTTCCGTTCCGATATCCAAAATGGATGCTATGGCAGCTACCTTGAATTTCTTCAAATGACATCTGCCAAACCGTAAGTGGGATTAAGCTGAAACTTGATAGTAGGCATTGGGGTGTTATGGAAATTGAGAATTGCTAAACATCGTTCTGTTCCGATATCCAAGGTAGCCGATGGTGGCCATTTTGAAATTCTTCAAACCACATCTTCTCCCAAACTGTAAGTCGGATTGAGCCGAAACATGATATCTAAACTGTACAGTTCTGTCCCCTTATTACTTGTAACGAATATATAAGTACATATATACTTTGAAATTCCTGGGGTAGTTTAAGTTTGAAAAAAATATTACAAATTGCGGCAAATGTGAAAATAATCGAAATTCGCCAAAAAGCAAACTCAACGCAATTTTTAATAAAGTTCGAATACTTCATTTCTGATGTCTAAACTGTCCAGTTTTGTCCCCTGATTAGTTGAAACGAAGATACAAGTACATATACATCGAAACTCCTTGAGTTGTTCAAGTTTGAATAGTTTATAACAGTGAAAATAGTCGGACATCGCCAAAATGCAAACTCAACGAAATTTGTAATAAAGTTAAAAGACTTCGTTTCAGATGTCTAAACTCTTCAGTTCTGCCCCTGATTAGTTGTAACGAAGGTATAAGTATACACATTTGAAATTCTCAAGTTTAGGTTTGGTAATTTTATGACAAATTGCAGCAAATGTGAAAATCACCGAAAAAACGCCTAAAAGCAAAGTCAACGCAATTTGTAATAAAGTTTGAAAACTACGTCTTTGAGTTCTAAACTTCGCAGTTCTGTCCCCTTATTAGTTGTAACGAAGATACAAGTACATATACGTCGAAATTCCTTTGATAATTCAAGTTTGAAAAGTTTATTACAAATTGCGGCAAATGTGAAAATCATCGAAAATCAAAAAGAAAAAAAAAAAAAACAAAAAAAACAAAAACAAAAAAAAACAAAAAAAAAAAACGTTTTTGTTCGAAAACTTCATCT